>JAYRBT010000082.1:86909655-86967049 GCA_036023395.1 Myiotriccus ornatus | reverse complement strand
TTCTTGCTGGTCTCACACCTCCTACTTCAAGAAGATAATTATTAAAATAATCTTCAACAAAATATGAAATTTGGAAACAAGACCTATGCAAAGTCAGGAATTTATTACTATCTCTTCCAAAAGAAATCCATCCTAGAAAGTACAAAACAAAGATAAAGAAAACCTGGCACTGTTAATTTAAAACCTTGTACACTGGACTAAAGATGAAAGTGCTGTAAACCGTATCAGGTTATGAAGGTGCTGTGTAATCTAGCCTGTCACATAAGTGTTGTTCTAAAAGCGAAGTCAGGTCCTTAATGGCTACATAAAATTTTTTTTATTTTTATATTTTAAACACAAGTGACAGTGTAATATAAACCAACTTACGAGATCAATATTGAAACTGTTAGAATAAGAGGTATCTCTTATCCCTATCCACAAAGCAATTTAGTCCCTCTACATGCCACGATCAAACATGATAGGTTTGATCTCTTTTTATTCTGAGATTGGCCCAAAACAGATCAAAAGCTAAGAAATCATGGGCAGCAAATTTGGCCATAAGCGAAGACGTCTTGTGTTTACTGTGAGGAGCTGAACACATCTCTGAAAATACAGCTCTGTTAATGAATAATTTTCCAAATAATTGCTACAGAAGATTTTTATAAGGTTGATACAAAACCACTAGACAATAATTAAGCAGGCTCAAGAGATGTAAAGATAGTCCCAAAGCCTTAGGTTAAAGCGGAAAATTGTCCCTTTCCCAGGTACTTTGGAAGATGACTTATAACCTGTCTTCCACAGATGCTCCTACAAGCAGGACTGTGAAAAAAATGGCCACAGCATTCAGCACCATGAAGTCTTTAATGGCTTTGATTAAGCTGCAGCCAGTTTCCAGAGAGACTATCACAATTTACAGAGGTGGCCAGAGCTGGCCAGTTTACCCTGGGCATCCTTTCTGCCTCCAAAGCATCTCTGCATCAGGAAAACACAAAAATGGCTTCTTATTTCTCATCCTGTTTGGCCCCCAAACCCTCCCTATGCTTCTGAAAAGGCAAGAGGGAAAGAAAATATCTGTCAGGATACTTCAGTACAATTTTTCCTTGAAAGAAAGACTACAACATCTCACAGGGAAGATCAGTTCCCTATAAAAGGATAATAATACAAAGATATTTCTACCCTACACTTCAAGGGCAAAACCAAAGCAAAGATTTTAAAATATTTTCTAATATGTTATATGTGGCATGCTTTTTAAGTGAAAGAAGTCTTTGGATACAATGCAAGGGTGTTTCTCTCCTCAGTATGCAAAAACAAATTCTTCAATTCCACAGGACTCTTTTTCACTTTTCTCCTAATCTGATTTATGAGGTCTCTAGTAATGATGATTACTGTTAGTATTTATGGTGCCATAAAAATATCATTAAATTTATTTGAAAATTAGTTCAGTCTCTTCTTCTGCCCTATCTATCCTCTGGTCTGCATTTGCATTGGTTAGTATCAGAAAAGAAAAATCAGGCTGATTTACCCACCTAAGGTCTAAAACTCTGTAAATTCTTTCTCAGAAGAACTACAAAGTTGCACCATTAAATTATAAAACCAATAAAATATCTCCTAGAACATAAAGTTTCACAAATAATTTTCAGGCATCACAGACATGTTTGTGAAAATTAGGCGAATTTTGATATTATGCATTTTGAAAATTGTAGGTCAAAACCTTGGAGATAACAGCCTCAAAAATACTATTCTTTTTGGTGCAATTTTAGATAGCTACAAGATGGGCATTAGGAAGACTTTCTGTCGTCAAGAGTGTTTGATTTGAATTAGTTTTTTCCAAAACATTTTTTCCCAAAAACACATTTGCATGCTTTTGCTTGTGAATGCTTCCCTCATTAGTTACTAGTAAGGTCACAACCAACCATTGCTGCAGAGCAATCAGAGCACCATAACACCTGAGTTTGGAACACCAAGCCATTTTACTGGATTCTGGCAGTATCCTGAGGGGATTTCAACATTATATTTAACCTCACAACAGTAAGCTTTGGGATACTGAGTTGTAGATTTTTGTTGTCAAATCACATTCCATAAACTTTAAGACAGACTGTCTCAGCCCAAACATGAAGATCTAACTATAAATAAAGCATGGAGATGAGAGATGTTGAAAAAATGCAGTTCTTTACCTTGTCAACAGTTTCTGGCAGATTTCCATTAAAACTTCAAAGACATTCATAGCTGAAGGTAAATCAAATAACATGTCTGATACTACTGGGAAAGGTCTGAGTCTGCAAGGATCACTCAACAAACCACATCTTATGTTCTATGTCTTGCTAGAGAGAACCCTAGAGTAATTGATTATTCATTAAAACAAAACAAAAAAAAGAAGAAGATGTTAATTGGAACAGGAGCCATCAGAATGAACACCATGTGGACATACATAGTAAAATATGAAACATGTAAATCTGTTTTGGGCATTCTGGTTTAGGTGCTTAAAAATAACCACTGTGCATCTATATAATTCTACCTTAAGCCAATAAACATTGTCCTCTGATTATGCAGCTTTAATGGCCTTGTGGGAAAAGTGTTATTGTTCTTCCATGTTTTCCAGATTGTCTGAAATCTGCTCATTTTTGACAAGTTCTCAATTTAAATATTTTATACTTTAGAAAAAGAAATAGACACACAAACTTTCCCTGACCTCATGTAAATTCAAATTACTATTCAGAGAAGCTTAAGTTCTGACTAGTTGATCTTTTCTTGTAATTCCTATTAAATGACAAAAAAATCCACTATGCATACTTAACAAAATTCTTCAAGACATGGCAAGCAAAGTACTAGTTACTATTCTGAATGACTTCAGCCCCAAACCTTTTATACCATTTGAACACTACATTACTGAGACAAGTTGTCCTGCTTATTATTACACGTGATGGAACCAAAACTTAAAAATAATACAGCAACCAAGCGAAAATTAGGAATTCCGGTGGACAAACTTGCCACTGCTCTACAGTCACAGTCATTGTCAACACTACATTTGACTGGGCAATATTTCCCCCCTCTCCAAGCAAAGTAGAACATTTCCAAAGAAATCACCCTGCCACAACCTGTTTTGCACTTTCACTTGTCTGTCAGCCTTGCTCTGTAGCCCTGACTACCTAAAGGCAGGAAGGGAGCTATTATGGTTTAACTCCAGCCAGCAGCTAAGCCACTCTCAGCCACTTGTTCACTTCCCCCGGTGGGATGGCAGAGAGAATTGGAAAAGTGAGATGACTGGTGGATTGAAATTAAGACAGTTTAACAGGGAAAGCAAAACAAGGAATTCATTCACCACTCCCCATGGGTATACAGGTGTTATCCCCAGGAAAGCCAGGCTCCATCATGCCCAGTAATGACTTGGGAAAACAAACAGTATCAGTCTGAACATTCCCCTCTTCCTTATTCTCCCCCCAGCTTTATATCCTGAGCATGATTCCATATGTATGGAACATTCCTTAGGTTCAGCTGAGTTTGACTGTCCTGGCTATGTCCTCTCCCAAGTCCTTGAGCATCCTCAGGCTCCTCTCTGGTGGGGTGAGGTGAGGAGCAAAAAGGGCCTCAACGCTGTGAAAGCGCTCCTCAGTAGAAACAAAAACATCTCTATATTATCAACATTGTTCCCAGCACAAATCCAAAACAAAGCCCCCCATCAGCTATGAAGAGAATTGACTCTATCCCAGCCAAAACCAGCATAAGAGCAAAACACAGGGGTACCCCGCTACAGTATACAGTATAGTCTGGTGAGGACTACCCCACTTACAGAGCAGAGTCTGTGGTGGACTATGGAAGCAACAGAGACACAAGCTGCAATTCATAGGCTACGTGGCAGTACCACTGTGAAAAAAGCATTTTAATTTGTGTCTTGAGGGATATCTTGAAGTACTGTGCTTTTTGGGGACTGGGAGGGAAGGGACAATTCATTGAAGATGCAACCATCTGAGAAAAAATAACATAAAAATTTAGACTGAAATAGCCCTGTTTAATTCCCTCAAGCAGATAATAAATTCTCTAATGAACTTCCAAAATATTCAAGGATGTGCAAAATTACACACAGACCAACTATTCTTAAAGAAAAAGATACCTTTATATACTTTATATGTGCTACTCTTCAGCTACGTATATTTTTGCTCTCAGAGTAGAAATAAAAATACTCCAGGCAAACAAAATTAGGGAGACAATTATTTTGTTATTTCAAGTTTCTCGACTACATCTGTACTGTGGAAGCCAAAACATCCAAGTCTCTTTATTCATTAATAAATTCCTGAACAGAGATGGTGAGCATACCTCTGAGAAAAATTCAGAAAAGTTTGACTGCATCCTGAGATACTGGCAACTTTCATCATCAGTCCACCTGTGACTTGCTGCAGAAAATTGCTCTTGCATATATTCAAAGACACACACTTTCACAAATGTCTAAGCAGTTTGACTATACCCCAAAAGTGCAACCAATGTCCTCCGTGGGCACACTTACGCTAACTCAGGGATCAGTAACCACAGCAGAGCTCAGCGTGAGCTGCAGAGCTCTGCCAGCAAACCCCAGCTATCTTACAGGGAACAACACTGCAGTCGCCAGAAAACAGCCCGAGCCTGCCCTAGCTCATATCTCTCCATGGAGCTGGACTGTGCAGAGACAGCTGAAATATCTTTGTAACTGCATCTTTTCACCACAACCTTTTCCCCCTGCAGCTGGGCAGCAAGGCAGATATGCACTGAGCAGAGAAATGCCCACAGCAGGTATATGTAGTTCCTCAGTCTTCATGCAGACCAAGCATCCCGATCCTATTTCACAGAACAAATGACTCCAAGGCATTCGGGGACATAGAAAAGTTGTTCACTCTGGTCCAATTCTGCAAGTTGACTGTGTGTCAGTGACACTGAAGGTTTGGTTTTGGATCTCCTTAAAAATGAAAAGACCATTTTCTGCCTTGTGATGATGATGAAGGTGATAAGTACAGGGATGGGGAGAAGCTTGTATTTCCACATTCAGAAAGTAATCAGGGCTAAAAAGGCATAAAGTGTTACCCCTTACTGAAGCGACCTCAGTGAACCACTTCAGGGGTCCCAATTCAGCAAGCATCAGGACTATTTTAGTTACACAACCTATCACCCTGACACCCAAACAGCTTGCAAACACACAAATACCTTCCCCAAGAAACCATCATTTCTTCAGGCCTCATGGAACTCAACGCAGCACTTTCCAGCTTCCGTCTTAGGCTTTAAGTTACAAAACAGCACATTGCTTCCTTATTCTTCTGAACCTTGCCCCAGCACACGTTTATGTAAGGCCACTGTGGGTAACCACTCCGTAGAGAAGTAAACAGGTATACACAGTGTAATGAAACGGTAAATCAGATTCCTAAAAAGTGGGATTTTGAATTGTAAATCCAGAGAATAGACAGGAGCCTTTGGCTGTTAAGAGTTAGTGTTAACACTGCTACACTGCATAAAAGGTGGAAAATACCAGTGCGTGTGCTAGTGCTGGAAAGAGAGGCTATGTAAATAAGGGAATGGATGTAAGTACCAAGGTCTAGATGTGGATGGTAGTGAAATTTAACTATGCAATACACAGTTGATAAGATGGCTTATGTAACAGCTTACCCCTTTGGTTTGGGCATTCTTCTTCAAAGCACACAGAAAAGTCATAAACTGATTTCAAACAATGTAAGTATCTTCGAAGTTATTTGGTACCTGCACACACCAGTTGGCTAAGAGATAGGAATTTATTCCCTTTCCCAAGGTCTTTAAAAATAATTGCCTTTCATACGGACATTTCCCTAGTTGCAAATGACAGGCAGATTATCAGAAGTGAGGGTTTAAGGTTCTTGGCAAACTGCAAGGATTTATTCCTTTTATGATTCCTAGACACACTCCAAACAGGAGTACAGGTTTCAGTGATGAAAATGACAGCATGATCCCACACCTCAAATGAGTAAAACAGCAACAAAAGTAAAGGTAAATAATTCAGTGGTGACCCATCTGACAGCTGGACACCTGTAACTCCAATAAATGATTATTTGGCATGATGTCATTGACTTTTATTAATCAGCTACTCCCCCCAAGACATCATGCTAATTTAGTTTTAAAGATTCAATCCCATATTTCTTTCTTTATTTTTACCTGATAAACTTCAAAACCGTCCAAAAAATATTTTAGGACTGAACCTTGATGAGGAAACCACAATCTTACATTTAAGTTATGTACTTATAATCCTTCTATAGTTGGAAACATCATAAATAGTTATATAAAATAAAAGAAGTAATTACTCCCAACTGTTTATCATAAAGGAAGAAAAAAAGAGATCTAAACAAAGTGTTTTTATGTTTTCTAATATGGATGCTTTGATTCTGCAGAGATCCCTTACCTGTGAATTTCTGAAAGCATTAAAAAAATTAGGATTATTTTATAACATGGATGAGATACTTTGCAGTATAGATAGATAACCATTCATCAGCTTCATAGTTCTCTAGGGTGTATTGCACATCTACATTGTACACCTGACTGCTAGGCCTGATTTTTTTTCTTTTTTAAGCCAGCGAATGACTAAAAAAGCCCACATAAATCCAACAACTCTCAGCTGGATAAATTTCTCAGAGGTTTTTACAAAGGAAGTTTTATTCCCACTGAGAGCTGAAAGAAACACATACCTCATTAAATTTTTGCCAGATAAAAAGCTGTCCCCTTCTCTGTCCCTCAGATTTATCATACAGAGAACTGCTGAGTCAGGCAGAAAATGATATTACAAAAAAATGATCCGACAAAAAAGTGATCCTGATTCACAAGAAGAAAAAAGAAAAAGAGTACAGAGGACTGCAGGATGTAAGAAAAAAAATGCGTAGCTTAGAATTTGACTCCCTCGCTCAGTAGACCTATGGAAAGCTTCCAGATATGAAGAAATAAAACATGTTATTTATGCTGTCGTTTTGGGAGTATATGCATGCAGGTCTGGTCAGAGGCTGGTATTTCAACCTCCTCATTATGGACAGGGTTTTTTGAAAGTCCATAAGGAGGTTCTCACAGAAATCCATATCATCATGGAAGGACAAAGTAACAACTGGCTCACTAAAAGCACTCCAGCATGAAGCTGTATGAAGCCACTGTACCCTCTGAGGGGCATGGGATGTGGCAATTTCCCTTGGATGGTTTTACTGAAAGAGTTTCAAAGTGTTGGCTCAATAATCACGCCTCAGTGGTGATACTTCAACCATCACTCTTCTAAGCATCTTTTTAATACAGGCTGTTACCATATGGAGATTAGCAACAGGTTTTTGTCCTAGTTTCAAGACTGGGACATGGCATAAAGACAACTGTTTTCGGTTGATTGATCTTCACCTGCAGAAGGGTATAAGTGCAATGAATAAACATGACTTTCAGGCTACCAACCAGTTCTCTGGGACTGTCTCTTTCGGCTGAAATAACCTCAAACCCGGAACAAGCTCAAGAACACAAACCTCTCCCCCTGCGGTTTGCTCACTGTGCCCACAAGGGCTTCCTTTTGGAGGCAGAACACAGCTGCCATGACCAAACCATTTTCACAAACGGCAGAGCAGGCTGGCGGTTTCCTAATGAAACAACATCCATATCAGGAAGAATTCCCTACTCTGCCAAGCCCCAAGCCAGCAAACACAGTTCCTGCTAGCCTTCAGCCCCCTACAGCCACCTCGTTTCAGGGTCAGTGGTGCCTCCAGCTCCTCCGTGACGAGACATTTCAACTGGCAGCCTACACATTCCATGCCACTCCTTGCACCCCAGGCACCCATGAGGTGCTGACTTGGGACCTTGTACCACCTTGTCCCCACTGTCCCCATCCCCATTCTAGCCTCTGCCCCTGTGACGGCTGGATGCCAGGGACACTCTGGCACACAGAGTGTCTGTCACAGGCAGCCACCCTCACGCCCCTCTGCCATTCCAAGCAGGCCTGGGCTGTGCAGCCTCATGTAGCTTCTGAGAAAGCTGGTCCTGGAAGGATCCTGCCAACTTTTTACCTGTTTATTTATTTTAATGATACACTCTGAGGCTCTGGCTATTATGCTCATGTGCGGTGGAAACATTTTAGCACTGCGGGATGGGAAAGGTGGGTGTCCAGTTCAGGTGTGTTGAACCCACCCTGCCAGATCCAAACCCTACCCCTACTTAAGCCCTGTTGTCAGTTCATAGTTAACACCATCTGTTCTCCTTATGCCTGGACAGAACGTAAATATCAGAAAAAATTATAATACTTACTGACTACGTGGTTAGCACCAAGTGAATAACCTACTGCAGTGGCATTTCTCCTACTTTAGGCAGGACATGCCAGTCATTGTTTCTTAATGTCACAAAATGTTTAATGTTTCCATGTTATTTGTTTTGTTGTCAGTCTTGTCAATGTGAGGAAAATGGAATTTATTATTTTTTTTACACAGAAACTATTTCTGCCCACTGTTTGCAGAGCAACACAAAAACACATCAGAAGGCAAGGAAGACAGAGTCAGTCAGTGACAAAATAAACCCAGTGATATATAAATGAAACTAGATGTGAATATTTGCACCTGTAAGCATCCTTTAGGATAAGTTAAATAAGCTAGAAGGTGATTGACAATTTTCATCAGTCCTAAAGACTGAATAATTTAAATGCAGGGCTTCTTCTCATCTAATACAGAAGTGCTGAGCACAGAATACTAAACAAACACTGTTGAATTTAAATCTGGTCTGCAAAAAGTCTGAAATGGAGGAAACCATTTAACCCCACATGAGCCTGCGTGCTCCGTGATTGCAGTACCATCTGGTTACTGGAAAAGCAGCAGGAAAATCTACCCCTACTGCAAAGGAAGAAAGGATAAGGCATGTTAAACATATCTGAAAAACAGTGCCAAGAACAAAATCTCAAGCTCTGTAACTGTGCTAGTGTTAGATGATGACCTGTGTTTGCCTTGTCTCATTACAGCTAATGTCAGTGCGAGACAAGTTCAGATCCTAATGCATCCCAGTAGTCAGCATCTTCCTGAAAAATCTAATAAGAACCTGATAAAACTTGTCATTTATAGAAAGCCTCAGAAGAGCTTCAGAACTACAAAGAAGTAGGAGAGCAAATCCTTTAACTTGGGGAGGTACCTACATGCACATGGATAGGCTTGCTATGTTCAGGCATTAGTTGGTGCCAAGGAAACCAAGGGAGATCTGCTTCCTGTGGTGTCTCAGATCATTCTAGGTTATATGACCTGTTATTCCACCTCCATCAGCCAGTCCTCCTCAAAAGCCTTTGCATAAGACAATATTTTCATCTACTCTTCCCAGCCAGTATTCACAGAACTGAATTTCCATAATTTTATCTGCAAATTAATCCTAAGGGGGTCTTATATGGGCATTCTTTAACATCATAATCACTGCCATCAGCTGGTAACATATTAACTCTGGTGGTGGGATGCTGTGGGAGTTGGTGATCTCATTCTCTTTTATTATAAAATTGAGGCAAAATGAAATTTCATACTACCGCGAGTTTACATTTTTCTTTCTCTGTCTCTTCTCATATCTGCAAGACCCTTGCAATGTTGGATCCCAAAATATGATATCAGCAGAAAGGGATTTGAGTGGACTTTGCAGAAAGCCTTGGGCTACGGGAGTTGGGGAAACAAACCTCAGTTTGAGAAACAAACCAGAGATATCATCAGATGTTGATTGCTCTGCCTCAGCCCAGAGTCCACACCTTGATTTCATCAAACCTCAGCAGAAATCCTATTGTACCTTATCTCTCAGTTTGTGTTCCTTGAATTTCTGCATCCTGTAAACCCTGAATACCTATTCCCCCCTGTAAAATCCCCTAAGATAAAGTGGGTTTATCCCCATGAGGTAACTGCTAAGACCCCAAATTTGTTAACCTGGGTTTTCCCCTTATATCATCCCCCAAACCCCCCTATTTGTAATAAATGATAATAGTTCCAACCCCCTGTTGAATATGTAAACCCTAAACCCTTTAAAAATGAACCTGTAAGTCCAGTAAACCATTCCAGTTTCTTGCCTCCCCTGGAATTGTCTTAGTTTTATTGACCTCCACATTGCAATTCTGACACTCTTTTCTCAGAGTAAAAACATCTTGGTCTTCAGTCTTCCAGTGCACGTAGTGCTGGCAGTGATAAACTCAGATTTCACTGGTCTTGTGTTGTGATTTAACATAAAATGCAGATTGATCTGCCACTTTTTTTTTAAATAAAATTTTAGTATTTTAATGACTAGATTAGACTAGGATTACCCATTCAGTTTTAAACTTTACAGCAGCTTGCTTAAAGATGACCTCTACTTTTTGCAGCACAGTCCTGATAGTTTTACACAAACCCACATCTACTACAGGCTGCTATTCCTTCCCTTAATGACAAAGGCTAGAAATATCCTGTTTGGGACAAGCTGTCCAAATAACCCTAATTGCTTTTGTGTCGGATGTCATTTGCAAAAGTAACTCTGACAGTCCTCTATCTGCCCATTTCTTCCCTCATCCCCATCAAATGGACATTCTTTATATCTAGCTACGATTATCTAGAAATAGTTAATTTCCAGAGCTATGTTTTTGACAAATTTTCAGGAGAGGGTGTTTACAATCATAGAGTTTCTCCTAGGTTATTATTCAGTTTGCAGCCACTGAACTGCTCTCTATCCTTGTTGAGAAAGAGGTACAGGACTGCTGGTTAGACTCCTTACAAGAAAAGGAATCAATTTCAACCAACTTTAATGTCTGTAAATAAAGATAGGAACTTTTATTTACTCATTTTCTGTCCAGACTATTAATGTACACTCAAAGAGCACTTTTAGTTTTTCTTCAGAATGAGATAAATAAGCCACTGCTCAGTTAAAACCATACTAGTTTAGCACATGGCATCAATGTCTTCTTAAGACGTGATCACAAATAAAACTATTTTGTGTTTGTGGATTCTAGACAAAATAGTCTGCTCTTCCATCCTGATTTTCATATAAACACATCAAAAAGCGTGAAATTCTTATGAGGATCAGAAGATGACTTAATATGGAAAGTGACTTATATGCACATCTCTAATACTTGAAATATCTTCAACAATATTAACTTTAAAGCACACATTTAATGAATATAATTACTTCTTAAATAACTATTCTATCCAGAGTATGAAACATTTATCTGATTATGAGATTTCACTGAAGCCAGTAAAGCTTGTCTTTTTCTTTTCACAATGTGTCACTACATTTTTCTTCAGTTTTTAATCCAGATGCAATCTGGCATGACAAAAACTGCTGGCTTCCCAGACACAGTCTGATAAGCCAAATTCCATACTAATTCAAACCCTGCTTCAGTGGGAGCATGTGGGTTTCAAAGACATCCTCAAAGACAGCATACAACAGTTGTTGCTGTTGAGAAACTTATGAAGAGAAATGAATCACCACAGCCAAAATAAAATTGAAGATTACTGGGATTTCTTTTACGGAACAATGATCTTGCCCATTTCCATCTTTGCATCTACTACATGTGTTTTTCTGCCTGCTTTCTTTCTGATATTACATGAATTTATAGTGATCAGTTCCCACTTTTGTTGCTGCTACAGCAAACAAATTAATTTTCATGCGTAGAGCGTGTTCCACTGGAAAACAAACAAACAAACAAAACCCCCTCTAAAGTCACACAGACCATTTTTCTTCTGTATAATCCTGAGTGGAACCAATGCTTTCTTATCCTGGTTTACTTCACTAGAAGTGAACAATGGGGGCGGCGGGGGGGGGGGATTTTTAAGAGGGAGGGTTGTGATTTTTTTTTTTTATTAAGTAAACATGTCCATTTTTATTGCCATAGTGACTGAAGTTCTTTGCTCAATTACAAATACAACACAACAGTGGAACAGATTAAGGGTCATAGCCTTCCTCTCTCTATTTCAAATGTGCATCTGAGATGCACTGACAGTGATTCCAACAGAATTACACAGGTTGAAACATACAAGAATAAAAGACAGAATAATCTAAATATAAATTTGGACCAAAAATCAGGCATACCTTTGCATAAAACCTTCTGATAGTATGGCAATTGGCAAAGAACATCTAGTTAAATATGCATGGGTACAGATAAATATGTATATAGGCTATGCTTGTAGCTGCAAAAATGTGAATAGAGATGAAACCTGTTTAACTCCATAAGAAGAGAAAGCAAGTGGGAAAATCAAATTGGAATCAGGAACACTTTCACAAAAGTTTTTGCATCATAAATATAAAATACCCTTTTATAGACAGACACTCATGCAGGCAGACTTACTGAAAACTAGATACTATTGCTTCTGTCAGCACCTGATGAAACAGCAACATGTGCCTGTTATTTTCCCCAGTAAGTTAATGTCCTCATTATAGTTTATCATAAAACACTTGTTAATATTCACTCTGAGCAGAAGAATAGCTCTGATTATGTCTTCATTCATTTGATTTTTCTCTAAACACATGGTCCACATTGGCTTGTTTTTTTTGCTGCTGATTAACAGAGAACAAGTCTGGGATGTAGCAGTGGATGTTAAGCATATGTTTTAGAACAACTAAACAAATGCAAAAAAAAAAACCCCACCTAAGTCGAAACTGTTATTTACAGCATGTATAACAGAAGATCCCAGCAATGCAAGTTGAATCTTCCTTCAAGATCTCTATTCTGGAGTCACATTTCTCAGCTTAATCCTGAAAGCACCAGAGCAGGCAAAAGACAAGGGTGAGGTGTAAAGCACCATATTGTGGGCCTGTGAGAGGGAGGGGAGAAAAAGTAGGTGATAATCCTCAGAAGTCCTAGAATAGTAATTCAACGTCTGCTCAGATGAAGTGCACGATAGGACAGCAGCTGATGCAGTAAGTGAGTACATAACCCCTGGGATAACCCTTCTTTTCTCCCACCCATTCTCCTTCACTTTGAGGAGCAACATCTTCTAGTGACTTTGAGAGGAAGGAATCACCAACCTGTTCTTTCTCCAGGGGTCTAGGGGTGCCCAGAGCAGGGGGATCACTCTTACTAACCTCAGCAGAGTACACAGTAGCAGAGGGAATAAAATATGTTCTGGGGATTCTTTATACCAGCTGAGAAGGAGACAGCAGTAAAAACTTAAAGCTTTACTTCCTTTCTATCTTATATGACTATGGCTTGGTATAATGCATATGCTGGAAATGGAGAGGAGGAAGGAAACTTGATCAAAAGGATGCAAAGGGGAGACAATTTTCAGAAAGTTGGAGAGTTACAGCCTGATTGCATTTTGAGCCTTTAAGACTATGTCTAAGAACCACCATACAATTTAGAAAGAAAAGCACTGCCCCTCCTAAGAGCAGTGCCTCTAAATTCAGCATCTCATCATCCAAGCTGGACACAGTCCAGCTGCACAATAGACCTCTATCTCCACCCCCTTCACCATGTAAACTGCATTTAAAAGCATTTAAATGTGCTGAGGATATTATGCAGCACCTTTTGTGCCTAAACTTTTAAAGCAATTTCAAAAGCATTATTTTCAACTCACACACAAGAAAAGCAAAGGGAAAAAAAATGTGATCTGTCCAAGGCAGCTTCTCAAACTGCACCTGTTCTCAGTACAAACCAGTCCAGGCTGGGCACATTTATGTGCAGCAGGAAATCAGATGCAGATACTCAAGGTAGACATGAACATGCCAGCAGCAACACTGCCAGCAATATAAAGTTATCAACACAGTGCTCAAGACTATGCTGAGAAACACGGAATAGCAGCCCCCAGAGCACCATTCTAACATAACCACGCTGTGAAAAAATACAAGCAGCTTTAGCTGTGGGTATGGTGCCGGCACGAACCTACACGTGCTTTGGCACAGCTTTGATTTGTCTGTAGGTGGAGCTCAAGAATTCCTGTTTAGTACTTCGTTTTGTGGGATGAATACCGCCTGCAGTCACCCCAGCTCCCTCTCTAGAACCTTCAGTAGCCTTACAGCAAGCGCTAGCATAGCGTTTTTTAACAGGAATGACTACATAGGGTCAAAGCCACAGAAGTGTATATTCAGAATAATGCATCCTTGACTGAAAAGATAGATTGTTCTCACTCTAAATTACATAACACTCAGTAATTTTAACTACTCATCTTGTTAATCTGTTCACAAAAGCAACTCTATCTCTCAGGAAATCCTTTCTTCCCTTGTCCCCACCTAGACTCAGTTAATTCCCTGCAAACCATGCAGAAACAGATCACAAGGATTCCCCCCTCCCCCAAGCCCTGACACCCCAAGCATTACCAAACAAGTCTCCATTTTCATTTATTCTGATTTTATAGCAGCAAAACTGTGTTCTTCAGGGGTCCTGATACTATGAGCAGAACCAGATTAGCAGCTCTTGCATTTGTTCAATTCCCTGATGCCAGATCAGAGGAAAACCATTAGAAACATTAGCTTCTTCAAATAATGTGTTTTCTCATTGAGAAATGAGATTTATAGCAATGCACTCTGCTGTTAATTGCTGGTATCTAGTCTTTCAAATCTGAGTAGGTTTTTAATCATTGTTATTTTATTGTTTGCAAGTGCAAAATGAAACAAACATGATATGTTAAGAGGCACCGTATAGAAGCTTACAGATAGTATTTTAAATATTTCAAATGGCATTTATTAAAATAAGTTTCTCTGTCTTAATAATGAGACAGTACATCTCAAGTTCTGCTCCAAGTTATACCTACTGTTATCTCTCAAGACTGGATCCAAAAACTGTTCCACACTACTCCTCTAAAATGCTATCTGAGCATTACTGGGATCAAAATTTAATGTATGTGCTAAAAATGCAACTTCACAAGGTACATAAGACAGGATCATAGTTCCACAGGCAGGAATTCCAGCTGCAACCTAAAGGAATTCTGTACATTGACATTTTGAACTTCATAAGGCAAATATGGCCAGAGTGCTCCCACCTCAAAAACCTTAGCATTTGTGAAATCCCTCTTAGTCTAGTACACCATTTAAGATGCAAAGCCAATGTGTAACTGGCCCAATCCTGATTCCATTTAAAAAGAGGGTTAACCTATATTAAAGCCACTAATGGATATAAAGGGATTCTGGATTTTGAGGGAAGTCAGAGCAGCAAATGCAACAGAAGCCAGAAGAGAACAGCATCAAGATTGATGATTTCCAGTTTCTTATATACTTATGACAAGTTTCTAATAATTTCACAGAAGCTGCAGCATCATTTGTGACAAAAATGATGAACAAAGCCCAAGATGTGCATAGCCACAGAACCAACAGCAGAAGGGAATGGCTTGATATCAATCCACTGCACACTGGCAAGTGCAAAGAAGGAAATCTACATTGAAGGAATGAACATTGCAGAGTGTTCACTGAGCAGAGTGCTTGATTAGCTTCGTAGCACTGAGCAGGCTAGCCAATGCCACAAAAAAGAGGAAAACAATCATGGTAGCTGGCAAGGGAAACAATAAAATTCTTGGAGGTTCTATGTAGAGTCCCAGAATTAAAAATAAAACTGTGACATTCAAAACTGAAACTGTAAAACAACCCTCAGAGAGTAGCATCCTTCAAGCTGTTCTCCCACAGTTTAGCATGTGGTCTTGTTGTTGCTCATATTTTTTACAGGATTTTTCTACATGCAATTCAAATTGATTTAAATATTACTGGCTCAAATAAACACATACAATGCTTTTC
Source organism: Myiotriccus ornatus (assembly GCA_036023395.1). NCBI lineage: Eukaryota > Metazoa > Chordata > Aves > Passeriformes > Tyrannidae > Myiotriccus > Myiotriccus ornatus. The sequence continues at coordinate 86,951,434 of JAYRBT010000082.1, read as the reverse complement.
TAAAACATGTAAGGTCCATACTGCAGAAGTTTTCCCTTTCTTCCAAACATACAACATTTACAACAGAGATACATTTCATAACAGAGCTCTGTTTTTCATATTAATTTCCTGATTTCGAAACTCTCAATCTTATAGAAGTTGGCCCAATAGCCAAAAATGTAGAACGAAGCTTAGAAAAAGCCCTCATTTGTACACCAACCCATAATATGGTTTGAGTAGATAAACCCTACCAGTTCAGCAACAGATGCAGGACTCATATATAAAAATATTAAATTCTGGGAATGCTGCAATATCCCTCTTACCCCCATGCCTTAGTGGCCAGGATACCAGGGACTCCGGTAATCTTAATGAGCTAGTAGAATAAGCATATTTTCTAGTTCATGCATGCCAGCACCAGCACAAGGTAACCAAGTGCAAAGAAGGCCAAGGGGTGGGCTTAGACCATAGTCACAAGCAATAAAAGTCTCTGAAGCCTTCCCTCTTACACCGAGAGGGGAAAGAGGAGAAAAACCAAGAACGGGAGTGGAAATTGACAGGAAATGAGGGCGGCACATTAGCCGAAATGCTGTCCCCTACGTAATGCTAAGTGGAGCGCTTATCTGTGCAACCTTTCAAGTCTTGCTTTTCCACTACACAAGAGTAGCAGCAGGATTTCCATTAGCAGAGGACTGGATCCTCCTTAACAATATTCTCAGAACTGGAAACACATACTCGTCATTCTGCATTTTTGTCATGCAAAATTAAGTTTTCATGAGTCAAAATAGAGAGACTCAAATCCCAGACCAGTTGACAGTAACTGAATTAACAAAGCATGAGTTGGCTAAAAATAAACAGCACCTCCCTCACCGTCTTCAAAAATCCCTGTTCAGCATTAACTCCACTGTAGTCTGCTTGCAACTTTGTTTATGCATTTTCTCTACCCTGCCAACTTTAGACACTAAGATTGATCTGTGCAGTCTGTTAAATATATGCTAACTCATCAAACTCAACATGTTCCATGCAGACACTTCCATTTCAACAATGCTTTCAGTGAAATTATTTTTTAGGAACAAGAAACGCAAACTAAGACAAATACCATCAGCTAGGAAGCTCAAAATCCAGATTCAAGTGTCTGAGCTGTCTCAGTGAGTGATACAGGATGTAAAACTATTCTAAATTGAACAGAGCAAAAACCTGAGGTGAGGTACCCCATATCATACCGAACGACCCCTCACCACAGATCAAGCTGCTTACTTCTTCCTACACCAAGACTCACATGCTCTGTATTTGAAAAGGGAAATGCATTGACAGTCAGACAGCAGACCAATATAAAAATCTTAAAAATGTTTAATTTTCCCTATGTTACCTGAGAAAAATGGAATTTAGAAGCCTTGGGGAATGAGGTAAAATAGCAGCAGCATCCCCCAGCCAACCAGAGCCTGCCCTTGCAGTGACAGCAATGTCGATGCTCGGAGGCTGATTCTTTCATCATTTCATCCATATTGCTTTGCCTGTCCCATGTTACACCAAAACACATAGACATGAGAAGGAAAATGACAAAAAAAAAAAAAAAGGTTTGTCCTGCTTGTAAAGATCCACTAGCTTTTCATCAGGCTCAAGAGAAAAGAGCATTAAAATGAGTTTTCAGAGTATTACCCAGTAGTTAACTGCAATTGATCTAGAAACTATAGTTGGGTATGAATTCATTGAAGTCAATTACTATATTTTTACATTGTTTAAAATACTAAGGGGAGATGCAATTGTCCCTCAAAGCATCCTGACAATGAACTACAATAAATCAAGTTAAATATACCAAGTGAGCAGTAGTATCTATGGGGATTAACATCTACTGTATTCATAATTTGAATGACAGGAACAACTGACCAGAAAAATAATGTGGAGTTGAATGGCCTTTAAAATAGCATTTCACTTATCAACCACTGACACATTACAGCCATCAATTCTATTTTATCCACTGTCCAACAGCAACCAGTTGGACAGACAGAAAGAGAAGGAGAAAAATAACTAAGGAAAAATTCAAATTGTTTGTGTTTGTGTACCCAGTTCTATGGAAGTCAGTTGCACTAGGCAACATATCACATTTTATTTTCTTCAGGGAGCCTAGTTTTTTTATCTAAACTGAATCAAACCAGTAAAATTATTATAACTTATTAGGTAAATAGACAGTCCATGTGTCAAAAATCATAATTTTTCTGTTCTAAGAAGTCTGTATCAAACATGGTACAAAAGGCCAGTTAGCTAAGTTTAAAAAGAGGAAATCATGATCCACAAAATATCTACCCTTACACTGAGGGTTTTTTTTTAACAAAATCAATTTTGCATTTTTTAAAGACACTAAGATCTATCATTGACATCTGGGAGGAGGACTGAAGGAGCAACACACAAGGGTAAGAAAATGGAATGGAATGTACAGCTTGTCTTTTTTCTTGAAAAAAAAAAAAGGAAAAAGAATGAAAACCAAGCACTTGGAAAAGATAATGTTATTGAAAATTCTAAACGTAAAGATCACTAGCTTTGTTAGCTTCTTCAGTTTTCAGCATTTAATTGATGAAGAAGTAGAGTAGGGACGCTTTCCCCACAGTTACTCCAATATAAGTCCTTTACAGCATTTACTTGGAGCATCTTTAACTTCCTTGAAATGAGCAGGAAAAGAGCATTCACTAATCACATAAAAAGGTAGCATATGCAATACTCTTAAAAAACAAAGTCACAAAAGATTTGAAACCAAAATATTTTTCTTTGACAAGTATGCCTACGCACAAAGGCAAAAAACATAGAGGAATTAAATCAGAATTTGGTATCGAATTCACAAGCATTGCTGGGAGACCTACTTAATGCTGTAAGTATTCTCACTGACTTCAATGGGAATTGCAGTTCTAAGCACCACTGAACATTAAGCAATTTTTAATTAGTAATAATTTATGAAAGTGGAGTTTGCAAGAGGTACAGAGTCCCTCAAATACACTCCAGCTGAATTCAAAGTGCATCAGATATGGGATCAGCAGGTACCACTATCATGCATAATTTATAGTAACAGGACTTCTCCAGCATCCAGCAGCACTGCCTTGTGGGCTGCTCCTGCAGGCAGCTGAAAGAGCTGCTGAACAATTGGCCTCTTAGAAGGTTTTTGGGTATCACAGTTCCCCTGAGCTGAAAGTTCACTGCACAGCTGGTGAGGACAGCAGAGGGGCTTTTCATTCCTGTTTGATGTCATTTTGGCCTCTGAATTAAAGACAGAATTTGTGGTGTGGGTGCCATATGAATCCACTTTGAACTCAGAGTTGAAGTAAGAAAGGAAGTAATTTAAGTAATTCCCCTGGAATATAAACCACTTTCTGCATGAGTTATTAAGACTTTTCAAGTCACTTGCAGAACCCAGTTGGAAGTAAAATCTGTCCTTCTGGGAGATCTTTTTATTGCTAGTGATGCTGGGAAATACACTGAAACCTTCCGGGAAAACCAAAAATAAAAGTCTACTGGGAAAGCCAACATGTAACAGAAAAAAAAAAAACCCTCATGACAACAGTCATTGCAGCTACAGATACCACTTGTGAACAAAAAAAACATACAGGCAAATGTTGCAGCATGAAGTACAGATTTTTTCATCTTTTCCACACCAGTTTGAATACAAATTTTGTCTTGGGAAAGTGTAAAAAGCATATTAAGAAACAGAGCAAAGAATCACTAGCATTAATTTATAAAGATACTAATTAAACCAATTTTGCCTTGAGATGGCTTCTTACAGTACTACTTCTCCAGCAGTAACTGCGTACTTTGAGCCAAAGCAAAGTACTCTGGGGCAATTAGGGGCAATTAGACCTCTAGAGACCTTATTCAGCACCACTTGCACAGTCAAAACTCCTGAACTCTCAAGGAATTCTGCATAATTAAGACACAAAGAAGGTGGTTCTTGAATTGCATCTGAAGAAATCTGATGCTAGAGATGGAATCTTACAGTGGCTGGTTCAGAAATATTACCATTATCCATCTCTGATATGTTGCAAATCAGGATGAAAGGTTAGGTAGATCAAGCTAACAGGAGGGCAAGCAGAAGGTAAAAAAGAACTTAAGAAATTTTAAAGGCCTTTTTTGGGAAAGATCAGCCCTTTCCAAGTAGGACAGAATCTTCTGACTTCAAGTCCTAGGACATGCTGCAGTCCTAAGAGGAATAGACCAACCCACCTGCCAGCTGCTGCCCTGCCTGCTCACCACTGACATAAGCATTTGTCTGAGCCAGTGCCTGGACATTTTACCTCAGTAAGTAGGCTGGGGAAAAAAAAAAAAAGCTGGAAACAAAGAATTTTTGGTTACTCCAGATTTATGCTGCCTCAGAGGTCTACAATGCCAATGAAAGGATGGTACCACAGTGCCTAACAGATAGATCACCACATACAAGCATAGGTTTTGGAGCATGAGGGTAGATTGGCACAGGATAGATCTTGACAGAGACGTGATATGTGTCTGCTCCCCTTCCTCATCTCACATCTTCACCAGCATGCCTCGTTTCCAGCTTGAAAATGCTCTAAGTGACTGACAGCAGAATAAACCATCTCCTCGTGCTAAGACAAAAATTAAACCAGCAGCTAGAGGTGGGGAGGGGGAAAGTTAAAAAAAAAAAAAAAAGATAAAAAGCCATCACTGTCTGTTTTGCTGGCAAAGCATGCTGGCTGACCAGCAAACAGCAGGGTCAAAGCAAGGGAGAAGACAAGACCACCTAGCCAGTTTTGATGTAGGAGTAAACAGAATTACCAGTTTAGATGACAGCCACCTGTTGTATTAGGTCAGTAAATTTTTGGAACCTGAGAAGCTATTTCAAAGAGTGGGGTCTGCTTCTTGAGTGTCACTGTTGAAATATCACTCAGAAAAGGTTAGGAAGGTGGTTTAACCTCTGCAGGACAAGCAAAGACATTGCGGTCCCTTGACCCCTCCATACACTTTTAAAGAATGTGCCGCCTGCTTTGTCTTTCCTTCAAAAAACTTGTAGAAAAAAAAGTTCTTTTAAATAATGTCCTTTTAATTTGAAGAATTTTCTTCTCTTTAAATCTGGACACAGAATAAGTTTGAGACATAAAATTAATTTCAGATTAAGCACACTTCAATACAACACAGACAGAAATGGGAAAGATAATAAAGGACACCGCTTGACTAGTCTGTACAAGACAGGCTTATTCTTATAACTGTATGAAGTACACCTGTACATAAATTGAAAAGGGATGTCAAGCCTGCACAAACAGTCTCTCAAGACATCCAAATTTATGAAAAACCCAAATCCATCCCTGAAGCTGAGCTTTTTTATCCAATTAATTTTCAAAAGTATGAGGCACATTAGCAATATCAGATTTTTAAGAATTTTAACTCACTGAAACAGGTGAAGTACTGCATTTAAACAGTAATTTTAAAACTGAGATTTTTATTTACAGGAGAAAGGCCTGCAAAGTTTGGCCATGCATAATGCAAATGTAAAAAGATAAGTGGAAAGTGAGGAAAGGTTCAAAGTTGTCGGCATAGTCCTTCAGTTCCCCAGTCACATCCTGTTGGAATGAAGCTGTGTCAGGGAAAGTTCACATGGGACATTGGGAAAAGGTTCTTCTGAGAGGGCAGTTGATCACTAGAACAGGCTCCCCAGGAAAGTGGTCATGGCCTCAATCCTGACAGAGTTCAAAGAGTGTCTGGATGTAACTCAGTCAGATAGTTTACTTTTAGGCAGTTCTGTGAAGACCAGGGAGTTGGATTTGATGATCCTTACTGGTCTCTTTCAACTTGAGATATTTTATGATTCTATACATGTTGAAGTCAGTGGAAGTTCTTATAAAAGTTCTTATGTAAAGCTTTCATTATTGCCTCTAATACAGGTATACTGTAAACACAAACAAATTAATGAAGAAGTAATTTTGATATTCAGAAAGTTGAACACAGTGACATATGTTAAAATTTGTAAAACTCTCTATATAGTTACCAAAGAGATTAAACTGAGCATGAAGAAGAAAAAAAGCCACCACAGTACTTCTCATGTAAGAGACACATCCAAGAGGAAATTTGTATCACATGAAAAAGTATGAGAGAAATTTAGAAGTTTCAACTGCAACCTTCAACTAACCCCAAGTTCTGAACTGAGTGTAAAGAAAAAAAAAACTACAGATATCACTGGACAGAAGAGATAGCCAGTCTGATTAAAGTAACAATAAGAAAAACAAGTTTGTTTTTCATAGTCTTTTTCATAGATTCTTTGCAAGTACAACTTGCAACATGTCAATTTAAAACATGAGAAACCATATTTTATTTTAATACTAAAACAGTGTGTACATATGTATGCACACACACTTCTACAGAATCTACAGGACACAGTAGTTACATCAGTATGTGATGAACTGTCATAAATAGCTCTGAGTACTTGTGATAGAAACATCTCAGAATGGAAGAAGGGGGTACTGGTAATTACCAGTTTTATCATGCTTGATTACACTTACACATTAAATCAGCAATCAACTGGAAAAAGGCAAGTGACAAAAAATTCCTAGTGCTGAGGCTAGAAAATACAAAGGACAAGGAGAAAGCAAAGTATATATAGCAGTTTTATGAAAAATAAAGCTTCCTATGATGTGCTAATGGCAACTAAGAGGAAGTAGCATATAAATATAAGTAAGGATTATGGAACATAGAGAAGTGGAAGGGGCTCTAACCACATTAGAAACGTGACTAGAAAGCCCACCTTTGGCTTTATTTTATTCTAAGAGGCAAAGTCCTTGTCCTGCTGCCAACTGATGCATAGAATTCAGTCCTCTTGAAGTTAATTACAGTTGTGCACCTTACAATAGCTAGTGTTCTGCTGATGATTCTCATGTCGGTTTCCTAGAGCCATTCTTCTTCTATAGCTTACTCTTGTTAAAAAAGGGTCAGTTTAAAAAAAGAACAAGGTCTGAAATGTTGATACAAATAGTTGACTCCTGCTGTTAATAAATGCAATCCAGGCATTTTATTTCCTTTCCTCATAGAGCAGATCATCCACTCAGTCTAATGCTAATGAGTCTCTTGGTTGCATTTCAAATATATCAGTTTTGGTCTAGTGCCATGTTCTGGTAAGAAACTTTCGTATTTGGAGTGTACTACATAACCTGTTGCTCATCAAACTAAGCACACCCAAAAAGGGTCTATCAGGAAGAGAGCCATGCTCTTAAAACCTGAAGATTGATTTATGCCTCTTCTCTTCATATTAAAATACCATACATTTCAAACTGGGTAGAAGCTGCATACCTAGAGCATTTATGGAAATGATATATTTATTTTGCAAGACTAGATAGCAGGCATTTGCCAGGACCCCTGCATAAGCAAATGCTTCTGCTGCTTATTTTTGGGTAAGGGAGTAAATGCAAACTGACTCCACATCCAAAATTCCTACATCCCTTGATGACAAAGGGATCAGCCTGACAAATAGCTGGAACTGTAGGAACAGGAACACAAATAACCCTGATGAACTGTGTTACTGGAATATATATTTATTAATAAAGACTCTAAAAAATACAGGATTTCTTAATAGCCACTAACCAAGCAGGTAGCTTACCCAGGCTGATGAATGCAATATGATAATCAAAATTAACAAGTTAGTGAGAGATTGACTATGGATTAGACTCAGCATTAGGAGAAACAAACTCTGGAGTAAAAAACCTCAAAATGAAAGTTTTAGATGATACTCATATTTCCACTAGGACAGAAGGTACAGACACCAGTTGGGAATTAACTGCTTTATTGAGCAAGTTGCTGTACTGCTTGCATGCAAGAAAAAAACTCTCTTCCCCAAAGACCTTTCTACTACTCTCTGAAAGATGAAAACAAATTAATCAGAGCTCCTGAGAATCAAAATGGCAATGTTACAGGACAGATTTCCTCTTTGTCCAGAGAACAGTACAACAAAAGTTTGATTGGGGAACGTTTTGGAACATGTAGCTTTACGCTATAATGTATAACTGCATAGCTTTATGCACGAATATCAGTCCCTCCTGGGACTGGTGAAGCTCTGCATGTCGTTTGGCCTGTCCTCCACTCCCATTCACTGCAGGAATAAACTGAAGCAGTTTTTCTTTTCTCATGACCCTGCAGGAGAGGAGCACAGCCACAGCAGATCTCTCAAATTCTCCTGAAGTTTACTTTGAGCTCTTATGCAGTCAAGCTCTTATACACCCTCGAATGCAGGGAATAAAGAAAAAGCAGCAATGCAGACTAGCCATGGTGGGACAACAACATGGCACACTGCTCAGTGGTGGCAACTGCTTCAACTTAACAAGTATAAACCACAAAATAAGTTAACTGTCTCTGCAGGAACAGCTACCAGTCAGCACATTGTTTCTATGCACAATGAAAACTTTTGCAACTTGTCCAGTTCTATCAGTTTTTAAATACAAGTCACTTGCTCATCACCACAGGAATTACCTGAGCCTCAAATGCTCTTCAGAAGCCAAGTAAATCTAAGAATCTCTTGTTAAGAAATGATCCCTGATGAACAGCAATGTGGGAATAAGTGTCTAGTTCCTCCAACTTTATTAAAAATGGCCATAGAGAGTATGCAAAAGCAGAAAAAAAATTTGCTGTACCAGCAACAGAAGAAACTGAACAAAAAAAGGCTGTCATGGGAGACTTCCAAATATAATGTTTGAGACAGGTACAGCTCTTTGGGGGTGAAAAATCAATTTGTACACTATGTTTTATTGTTGCACAGCAGATGCAATCCAATATTGAATTTATTGGAATTGTTGAAGGAAACAGAACAATATAATAGGAATCAAGTGCTAGGGCTTAAAAATCTTTTTGGTGAAAAATCTTTTCGATGTTTGTGGCAAACTTACTTTAGAAAGCATGGCAACTTACCTGTTTTCAGTTCTTATCACCCCCAGCATCAAACTTGGTGCTGAGGAAATATCAAATAGGATATCTTTTTTTCTTTTGGTAAGCTGAAATTGTTGTGTCCCATGTATTTACTTGAAGGTCGAACATACTGAAAACCAATGAAAAAAAAATCGATACTTGGTGGTAAAAATCTTTTATCCTGCTTTGTAGTTTAAAAAGAAAGAAGCAATGAAGTCATGTAACAAATGCACTCTCTCTCGGATGTTGCCTCTGAAGTCCCATTGAAAGTGAAAACAGGAAAGGATTCAAGCATTCTGTTTTATTGCTGTCTTCTCCAATACTGATGATCCCTTAGTCATTGCACCCAGTGAACAAAACTCAAACCAGTTTTCAGACTGCTCTAACCTGAGCTGTGACAATGAATCACAGACACATAACCATCTGTTGGATCTCAGGTTCCTCTGCTTACACCATCCCTGAAGTGCTAGATAAGACTGTCTCCCAAATCAGCTATTTCTAGGCTCATCCTTTGGCTCACATAGATATTTCTAAAATAAAATAAAATAAATAAAAATCAGAAACATGTTCATTCTTCACTCCCTGTTCACTGTACAGTAGTCTTAACTTCACATTTCACGGTTCAGGTAGCAAACAAAATAAAAAAGCCAACACAAATCAATGGAAAAAAAAGTCTGCTCCTTTACTGTATCTTAAACTTGTTAATGAAATCAGTTCCCATGAAAGCAAAGGGATGACAATTCTAACCAACCCAGAAAGTGCATGTGCAGTGGGTATAGTACAAAGCTGAGATTTCAGAAGGATGATGGCATGATTTCATTTTTACTCAGAGTTACTGATGTAATGCTCTGAGGTTCAGTGGAGGGCTCTTGGTTTAATACTCCCAGTCAATCAAAACAGAGTTTCAGTTGCTAATAACATCAGATCTCAGAATTGCATTTAAGCTGTTTATGAGCCTGCAGGGCATCTGCAAAAAGGTTTATTTTGGGTTGTAAAAATAAGCATATTTTCATGCAGGCTTACAGAATTTTAAAAACAAAATACTAGAGCAAATTCTCAGTTGGAACAAGCTGTTCATTCATTTCAGCAGAGCTGCCTCCTCATATTAACATATTTTCAATTGACTCTTTCAGGTATGCTGGCACGTAATGCTTTTAAAAGACAAGGATCTCAAACTCACCTTATATTAAAAAGACCCTCACCCTCCCCCTCTCAACTCCTCCCCTCCCCAACAGCAAAGAACTAAACAACCAAAACATAGACACACAAAAAATCCACTACAAAACCCCAAAACCCCATAATATAAAGAGACTACTAGTGTAAAGCAGAATAGTTAATTTTAGTTGAAATATTTTGTGAATACTTTTTAAGGTCAAAGATCTTGCCAAATTATGCTTCCATGACAATTGGGAGAAGTAGAGGGGGTGGGGAAGGGTGATAGACAAAAATAAATTTTAATTAATTTGATGAATAAACAAGCTAAGACAAAATTCCTTTGTAAACCTCTTGCTTTGTAAATGTTTTGCTAAAATTGAGGGCATCACAGTCTGCAGATATTTTTTTAAAAGTCTGTTGTCTCATTTTTCAGTCATGCCCATTCTAGCATAAACTTAGAATTGACCAGACACAAACAAAATCCTGTTTTTCTCTGTCACATCCAAAGCCAGTAAGAAGTGTAGAAGTCCCATTCTGAGAAGGATAAGCTTCCAATTTTGCTTGCTCGATAAAACTTCATCGCACAAATGTCTTGCTGTACCACCTGAAGAGGCTTAGTCTGATCTTTTCACTACTGTAAGCCAGTACTTACTTAAGTTGCACAAAAGCTTAAGAGATCAAGTCTCAAATACTTAAAATTGACCATAGCAAGCCACAGGTGACTTTCAATATCCTTAGGAAAGCAAAGATTCTAAATGGAACTTCTGCTAAATATTATTTGATTTATTTTTCTATTTGAGCTTCCAAATCTCTTCTGGCCCCAGACTCACACGAGGAGGTACTACTTGAAGAAGCTCTGACAGCTGAGAGTCACTGGCCCATTCCAAAATTGTAAGGCCAGTGAGTATGTCTAGAGAACCTGCCTGTTCTCTAGAAAGATATTTTATAGGCCAAAGACAAGGATGTTTTCAGACTGGGAGAGGAATTTGAGATTCCACAGCCATTGTTCCTCTTGTTGATTAGTGGAGGCATTTACATATTTTTAAAATATGGTGATTTAAAAAATAAAATTACTGTGATACATTTAAAATAAATGGATGAATAAATAATTCATTAGTATATGGATGTTGTAAACGCATACTTGCACTTAAAGTAGATTAAGTAATATCTGACATAAATCATTACAAAAATGCAAATGAGTTTTTCACTGCAATAATATTTTATTCACGTTGTTTGATATTTATAGCTGTGTTCCATATAGAGCAATAAATACCTTTATGAAAACAAAGGAATCTAGATTAATTCCATGCTGTTTAAGTGGGCTTTAGGTTTTCTTCTAGCCACATATGCAATTTTAAAAAAGCACTTATCTCTGGAAACAGGAAAAAAAAAATCATACTTGACGGGTGAAGATTAACATCCTAATTTCCAGTTTTTCACATGAACCTTGTTGTCTTTGTGATCCACATATGTAGTCTGCAGATGTAAAACTAAAAAATTTCCTGAAATTGGCCATAGGGCATAAGTTTTATAATATCAGATATGTGTTATTCAGAAGAGATAAAAAGCACCCCCAAAACAAAAACCCCATGAAGACAAAAGCCTTCAACTCCAAAGATGACTCTTTTCCCCCACCTCCAAATTCCACTAGTTTAAATGAAAATGCAATTTTTAAACACTGCTTCACATTTTTTGTAACACGACTCAATTCTCAGGCAATAAAAACAACAATAAAAAATTTTCTTTTAATAGAAATTAAAATAAAAATATGGGTTGCGTTTATTGATCTCAGATATTTTGATTCACCCGCAAAAACAGACAGCTGTTTTACATTTGCTTCTCTCTTTTCTAGGACTTCACTTCTCCTTCTCCTTCTTCCCAGTTCAGAGAAAGGGAAAAGTGCCCTTTCAGCTAAATGATCTTGTGCAAGGATATGTGTGCAATCAAGTCAATGTGAATGTTCAGTAAAAGCTGTAACACAAATTTCTCATCACTAAAGCAAGGATTCTTTAGTTATCAGGATCTCTGATACTGCTACAAACTGATTTCTGTTTAGATCTGCAACTGTTTCCCCCAGTTTCCCTATGAGCATCACCAACTTCCTTCCACAAAATTTAGGCTGACCTTATTATAGCAAGCCCAGACATGAGGAATTTTGCTGAGGTACACCTAGAAATTCAAACTCTAGTCTTTCATCATTACCAACAATTAATTCCATGCAGGATAATTTCTCTAGTGTAATAAAATCCCCAAACCTCTTGAAACCTCATTATATAATGATAGTAAGATTTTCAGTAGTATTCAAGATGCATACCTTCTGGCAATGCAGACTTAATGCATATGAAATTTCTATTTCTCTTCCATTTTTCTCCCATGGTGCCCCCAGCATATTCAGCTAATTCCTGGCAATGTAAATTAAGTTTTGCACCTACTATATTTCCGGAGTTGTTTAGTCATGTTTGACTGAAAACCTACATAGCAGAGCAAATTTCTGGCAATAGCAAATCTGAAATGAAGTTTACTTAATACTGAAAAAATGCTTGATAGTGTAAGTATTGACATAAATTATAACATTATTTTATGCATATAAAAGCTTGCATTGTTTTTTGTTGGTGGTTTGTTTATATATACTCAAGTAGCTGGGAACATACACGATGAATCTGTTAGACTGCATGAGTGTCCACAAAGCATCACAGTAATTCTTGTCCCTTTCAGATTATAGTCAAATAGATAGTTTCATTTATCAATAGATACAAGACTTTAGAAGGAGTAATCAGGTTTACAAAAATTATCTCACCCTGAATCAGTTCTTGACATCTGAGTTCCAAAGTGAGGAGTCCAGGGAAATTGAATAGGGGAAGAAAACCAATGACTCTCAGAAATGAAAGACCCTACCATTACCCAAGAGAGCAGATTTAGTCCAAGTCCTTTCTCAAAAAGACATAAAAGTAAGAGGATTTTTGAGACAAAGATATTGGATACACATTTTAGACTTTCTGCCTACTACACTACCTACAGTTTTTGCTCTTTGCTCAAAAGCTAAACCTTGAATGAACTTCTTGAAAATAAAACATCTACCATCAGTAGTCATATTCAAAACATATAGGAGGTTTCAGTATCTGGAGTGAATACCTTTGCCTTAGAAAAAATAATACAAAAAAGCTTTTCTTATGAATGAAGTTACATTTTGAGGAGTGGCAGAAGTACAAAAACTGAAATGCCTCCAACTCACAAGTACAAAATAATGTACACATTACAGTCTAGTACGGAAAACCACTATTAAACTGCAAAACAAAACAAAAGGCCCCTTTGCAATACCTCTTGATGAAAATAAAAATTTATCATATCACTGAAATTATCTAGTCGCCTTTTCTTAATATCCTATCAGAGAATTTTATTTCCTAATTCTTGTATTCAACCTTAATACACCTAAGAAGAGTAACTTTTGCATAAAAAGATACACTTGGACAAAAAGTATCTTTCCCAATACCATCTGATATTGATCTAAAGGTCTAGAAGCGCTGTTACCCACGTAGTTTAGCATTCAAATAGTGGTCTACCCTCACTATTGAGAAATTGTGCCACAATCCCAGTCTGAAGTTCCCTCAACTTCCAGATGCCATACCTTTTTCTCATGATGATATAAAGCTTGTTCCCAAGTACCATCTCTTTGTGCAGCTACTCAGAGGCTTAAGTTAAAAGACAATTTCAAAAATCATTCCAGTATCAAAGCACTGTTTCACAAAAAGTTACCCGTGAAGGATCTTTTAATCAGTATTAGTTATAAAGAACCATGACATCCCACAGGCCACACAAGCATCACTGTTCCTTGCATTCTCAATATCCTTTTATCTTTCAGCTGCAAACAAGCTTGTGAAGAGCAATATCCAAGGAGTCAATGTGGGCATACTTCCTTCACAAAATTGCTTGACCTCACGGACAGTTCTGCACTGCAAGAAGAAACATGGTGGCACTACACACATTTCCCAGCTAGGAATCTGCAAAATATCTTTGTCTATTTATTTGCTTTTAGCAAGGATGCACAATCAAAACTATTTCAGCATTTCTCTGAAATCAGAACATCTGTTATGTATCAAGAGACATGTCCTAAAAACCTACATAATGCTAGATTTTATTTTTCTGTTAAGAAGCAAAGCATTCTATATTTATGTGCATCAACATCAGGATTCCAGGGACTTCACATATAGATAAGTTGAACAGTTATCTGTTAAATATTGACAGTAATCAACTCCCATACTTCCAATCCTAGTATACAAGATTTGTGAAAGTTTCTCCCCACACTTTTAGGACACTAATTTTAGCACAATTCAGTTGTCACCATTCTTGGTTACAGACTTACAGTCTGTACTTCAAGACCATTGTTTCTCACTAAGAAACTGGAAAATGAAAGAATCCCTTGAAAGATTTGTCATTGATATCTCAGAATTCTCAAGACTCCCTGATAGATCTTTTCTTTCTGCCAAATCTTTCTTGTCTCTTGCAGAAGTTGCATCATCTTATGTATGACTGTTCTGTATAAGTAATTAGAGAGAAATTATGTAACAGAAAATGCAAATATACTGTAACTCTACTGCAAAAATAACAAAACTTGCAGTGGAAACAAATCTAATCAATGACTGAGGATAAGGCAGTAGTAGGTGCTGGTCATCCCTACCTGTCCCAAATCTATAGGGTGTTTGAATCATTGAGAAAGACTTTTATTCTGCAGATATCTGAAGGCTGACTCTATTCGTCACATCTGCACAGATGTCTTGGAAGTGATATACCTTCTAAGCTTTGATAATTAAAGCTCTTTTAATTAAAGTTTCCCTTCAAGCCTCTAAACGTATAAACATCACTGAATGAAGTTGTGTTAAAGTCCTCAGAGGATTCTGCTCAAAGACAGACACATTACAATCAAAATGTTAACCCAGTCATATGGAGCAGAAATAAGGCTTCTTAATTTATGTATTTCCTACTCCATATTTCCTGTTTATGTTAAGAAAAACCTGTTTGTTTTTTTTTTTCTTTTCAGCAAAAAAAAGAAAAGAGAAAAATTATCTAGATATTTTTCAAACTACATGCACATGGAAAAAAATCAGTTATCAAACAACATGATATGAGCATAGAAAAAAATGTCCAAAATATATTAACTGTACAGTTGTGACCTACAGAAGATATTTCTCTGCTTGGAGTTTGTTGTTTTGAATTATTACTATTTATGACAATCTTTTCTCTGAATTTTTCTCCCTCAAATCTTATTTCTTGCCTTAGATTTTTTCTCCCAGAAGTGTAATTAAAAAACAAAATCAAAAAAAGAAAAAATAATTCTTTGAAACCTTTTTTTTTCTCACTTCAAGGAAAGATGAATATGTGGTTTATTCATACTTGCATTTAGTGGACATTTGTAGTAGTTTTCTCAATTAACTTGTTTACTATCTTTAATGGCCACATTATGGGTGAGCAGATCTGCCTTGGATGAAAAATGAAAATTAATCTATATAATATTTATTTTCCTTTCTCAGGTGGGGGCTTGGTTTCAACAGACAGCTTGTAGCATTTCCTGAACTTTAAGGCTGAGTACGTCTTTCAACACTACCAACACTTTGCCTCGTTCTCGCATCCATTGGTCTCTGCAGTTAAAAATGTTCCTGACTTATCCTGCAAACCTAGGATAACATTTGTGATAGGAATATATGTTACAGGAAGTGGAATGCAGCTGAGCCTTTTAAGCCCATTAATCAAAGTGACATCACATTCATAACAACAACACAGCATCACTATTACTAGCTGAGAACTCAATAATGATGCATCGGATGTCCTATAACCCAGAAAAATCAAAATATTTCATAGATATGTAAAAACTCAACTTTACAGAGAGAAGCTCTTGTAGTTCACATCAAAGAACAACAGCCTTGCACAGACCATGGTTGCTTGCACCAAAATGTTGCTTGCCCTAATACTGCCACTGAAAGAGACCTGTGGGTCCTGGTTGATGGCAAGTTGAATATGAGTCAGCAGTGCCCTGGCAGCCAGGAGGGTCAACTGTGTCCTGGGAGGGATCAGCCAAGTATCACCAGCTGGCCAAGGGAGAGGATTGTCCTGCTCTGTTTTTCACTGGTGCAGCCTCACCCTGAATATTGTGTGCAGTTTTGGGCTCCACAATACAAAGATATTAAGCTCTTAGAGAGTGTCCAAAGGGGGGCAATGAAGATGGTGAAGGACCTTGAGGGGAATCCGTATGAGGAGTGGCTGAGGTCACTTGGTCTGTTCAGCCTGGAGAAGAGGAGACTGAGGAGAGACCTCATTGCCGGTACAACTTCCTTGTGAGGGGAAGAAGAGGGGAGGCACTGAATTTCTTCTCTGTGGTGACCAGCGACAGGAGGTGGGGGAATGGCCTGAAACTCTGTCAGGGTAGTTTCAGATTGGGTATTAGAAGAAGGTTCTTGTCCCAGAGGGTGGCTGGGTATTGGAACAGGCTCCCCAAGGAAGTGGCCACAGCACCAAGCCTGACAGAGTTCAAGAAGTGTTTGGATGATACTCTCAGGCATATGGTGTGACTCTTGGGGATAGTCCAGTGTGGAGCCAGCAGCTGGACTCAATGATCCTTGTGGGTCCTTTCCAACTAATCATAGTCTCTGAGTCTGTGATCTCCAAGCAGGCAGCAGGACCCAACTCAGACTAGCTCTCTCTGACCATCCCACATGCAGGCTGCAGTTGCAACCATTCCCTATACAACAGAAGCTATTCTCTGCTTGTTTCTCACCAACTCAAAAATGCAGAAGGAAAGAATACTATATAAAAAAAGGGGGAAGGGGGAAGTGAATGGGATTAAAGCTATAGCTGTTCCCTCCAAAAACCTGAAGCATCTGCCCCCTGTCCATCCCTATAACAGAAAAAAACCTGTTGAAACAGAACTGACTCAGAAACTTTCACAGGGGAGAGGATAATAACTTACAAACAAACAAAAAAACCCTGTCAACAAAGTTAATTTGAAAGCCTGATTACTTGGAGATGAAGACAGGTATTAAAAGCAAACAAGCCAAGTATTTTCGTTTTGAAGCTTTTAAATTTCTCCTAAAAGAGGAATTTTTTTCCCCTCAGTGGGTATCCAGTAGGGGCTGGCTAGCTTGCTGTGGGAGCTGGATGCACTTTTCTTACAGCCTCCCTCCAGCTCAGGCCTGAGCTCTAGTCCTGCATCCTCCTTCCCTCCCATGTACGCCTCAGCCTCCTTTATTCCCACATGTCCAGGAAGGAGGCCTTGCAGAGGCACCAGAAGGAGCTGCAGGACTTCCCAAAATTGCCAGGCAACCAGGATAGGGGGGACTCTGAACATTAGACCCTCCGCAGGACAGCCTGCATGGCACCAGAACCTGTTATAAGAACTAGTGACAGCAGCTTAAGTACCATTCCTTGTATAAGTTCTTCAAAAAAAGATCCAATCATCTCTAAAATAAAATGCTCTGTGCTTAGAAAACACTACAAAAAGAGAGAAGAGGCAACAAAGATGACTGTCTCTATTTGCCTTCTTTAGAATTTCTCCTCTTCCCCTGCTCAACCTCCATCTTGAAGAGTCATACAGATATAAACATCACATAGGGCACTTATATTGTCCGATTATGCACACGGTAGTATCTTCAGATACCACACATACACATTTTTTAAATGGTAAAATATCTCATCTGACCACTGATAATTGTGCTGCAGATATTTCATCTCCATAAATATTTTGCAAAACCTATAAATAGTCTAAGCAAATTATTAGGACAGGAGAAATATCTCTTAGAATTTAATGCTTATTGGTAGGGTGGGGGGGGTGTCAAAATACCTCACTGCTTCTTTTATTTCAGCATTCTAGTGCTCTGCCTAAATCTAACTTGGAACAAACAAATATCAGAAAGGAAGTTTATGATCAAAAATAGCCAAGGAATACTGTCGTAGGAAGTACTATCCTGCCTGATAAGAATTGCTTCCGGGGCAATATTATCTTTGCAGAATCATTCTCAAGTGTTCCCTTTCATTTCTTAGTTTTTGTGACTACTAATACACAGACTAGAGCTGTCTGCCAGCAGAACCTCATGAATGCATACAGATATTTCTGGATGTCGCAGATACATCTAAGAAACAAGTTCAGACAAATCCATAAACTGGCAAATTAATCTTAGAGGGAACTTTATCATGATAAACCTTGCTCTCATTTTTCTGATGTTAGTTGGAGTAACTTCCTTCCCGTAACTATGTTGCTCCGAAAAAAACTGGTGCAAGAGAGCAGGAATTTGGTTGATTTAGCTATGCATGAACAACAAATGGGAACTCGTTCCTGCCACCAAAGGCATTTTCAATAGTGTGAATGTGCAAATGTTTCTACTGGATTTGTGAGATTCCCCTCCAAGAGTTTTCACAATTAGTTGGCTAAGCCATGCCACGCTGGGTGGCACAGCTGCTGCTGTCCAGTGCTGTCTGACAATCCCTTGCACCACCCAGAGCATGCCACTCTTAGCTCTGCCACTAGGTAATTTCATCCACTTACATTAACAGGGGGAAAGTAGCATTTCCAATGAATTTTATAGCCTGATTTGCAATGCTGCTCTGGGAGAAAAAGCCGAAAATTTGCACAAACTGTTAGAAGAGCCTTAATTGCAATACATTACAATGAGCTTATTAAATAGAAGACTGTGATTGAAGGTGATTGCACAGCTTCTGTTGTCTAGGTAATTAACAACAGTGCATGAAGGAAGTTACTTGCAATACATTTTAAGATTTTAAATACAAAGTATTCCCCCTCTTCTTACCTGCCCAGACCTAATCAGTTGTTATTGCTGTTCTTTATTACTTGTTAAGCACCTTCTCTGTCCTTGGTGCCTGCAGGATACTTTCCAGCAGAGTGAAAACAGTATTTGAGTTTTAAGGAGTGCAAAGGGGATTCTTTATTCAAGCTATGGGAGACCTTTCCTAGTGAGCATGTCCTAGTGGGTGCAGCCTAGCCTGGACAGCTGAATATGGAGTTTAGCAGACAGATATCCCCAAAGTGATGGTCACCTCTCACACATTACATTCATACATAATCAGATTTTCTCTTTTCCACTTTATTACTAATGTGGGTGAGGTAAGACTTTTAAATGGTAAACTAAACTAAAAAAAAAAAAAAACAAACTCTTATTTTAATTCACAGAGAATCACAGAATCAACTGTGCTGGAAAAGACCTCTGAGACCACTGGAGTCCAACCTATGACCCAACTACACCATGTCAACTAGACCATGGCACTAACTGCCATGTCCAGTCTTTCCTTAAACACCTTCATGGATGGCAACTCTACCACCTCCCTGGGTGTCCCATTTCAGTGTTAATCACTTTTCAGAGTTGCTCAGCATAATGGAAAGGGAAATAACTCTTTATTACATCTTCACAAGAGACTGAGCAACCTGCTTTGTCACAACCCAAAACCAATATATCCATCCTGTTCCTCTTTTTGGTCATATGTTGATGAAGACAAACAAAAGGGGGAAGAAAAAAAAGGCAGGAGGGATAGACCATACTTTTATTTTTTCCAGAGAACCATCTTCAGGACCCTTCAAAGACTACTTCTTTGTCTCCATCATCTTCTGGTCCCCTTGACAATCCCCTCTTCCCTCCTCATGTTACATGTGCTTCACCTTGGCCTCAAGAAAAGTCTTCAGTTTACCCTCTAACCTGTGCTCTGCTGTAGTGCAGCAGAGCTTGCAATCTTCCCTTTCCTTACCTCTTCCCCCACAACCACTTCCTGTGAAAAAAGCTGTTGTCAAACTGATGCCATTTATAACGGCTACCTGTTGTGCCTTTTATCTTTGCTTTTCAGCCAGAGGAGACAGCAAGCAACATTTCTGAGTGGTCATTGGAGAAGATGCTGAGACTCTCACCTATCTCCTGTCTGCCAAATTGCATCTCTGAGACTGTTCCCAGTCCTGGGCATAAAACAAAAGACACATTTCTTGTAGGTCTTGGAGTGACACTAGACTGTTATTAAGAATATTACTCAGCCCATTTACCACATACCATATAAAAATAGCTGCAATCAAACACCTGATTTGTGTGACTACTGCCCTGAGATGTACTTCTTGCAAATGGGTTTTAAAACAGTATTTTATCAATGCCTTGTTTTCTAAAAAAAGTTAAGTCTCTCATGTAATAAGTTTCTGAGTGTAGGCACTATCGACACCTAGCTTTTTGTGTGTAATCTCAAGATCCTCCTGACTGCCCTTGAGCAAACAATCCCCACCCAAAAGCATGACATTTTGGCTTGAAATTCCAGAGAATCTGCAAGGTTGTCCATAAAAGCTTCAATATGTTGGACACGTTAGAATAAAGTTTGACTGTGTCCAACTGGAGTGCTTTCGAGTTGTGACCTATTTCTACACTTTGCATGTTTATTCTCTTTTTTCCTGTAGTTTGACATTTTATGTACCTTCTTTTTCTGGAAAGAATTGACACCAACAAATAAATATGGCAACTGTTCCACTGTTCCTGCTGTCATATGCATTGTTGCTGTTGCTACCATACGTTCCTCCCCGTTTGCCATGAAGCCTCCTTAAATCTCTCGTGTACCTTTCAGTGCAGTTCAATAAAAAAATAAAAATCTCTGAACGGGCCATGTGAAACAAGCTCTGAAATGTTCTGCTTCTTTAAATTGCCATAAGATGCTCACAGGTCTCAGCTATAACAGGTCTGTCTTCTAATTCATTTATGTCCAAAGACTAGTGCAGTCATATGGCTTTCATTACCTATACACTCAAAAAAAGAGTATATACACATATACTTGCCCTGCCTCCACGTGCCCAGTCACATTAGGGGATTTCAGTGACCCATGCACTTTAGCAGTCATAGTTTCATGTGTATTACAGATTCTAGCGAGTCCTGCTCTCCTTTTTCAAAACTGGAACAAACTGCAATGCTAGGGCATATTTGCTTCTCTGTTCATAAAAACCACAGGATTACACAGCAATCTACTTTAAAAAAGGGAGGTCTATTTCTAGAGTGTTGTGTAAATTAGATTGTAAGCATCTTCATATTTAAAGACAATATACAAAGAGCAGAGCAACAGCAGGTGAAACAGACGTGATACCTCGCCCAATCGCTAATCTGAAGAGCATTAATGCCAGTAATACATCAGAAAACATTCAAAAGCAGTTTGCTGTTGCTCGAGTGTCACTGTTCTATTGTGGCAAGGATCAATATGTCTTCAAACGGCTTGACAGCCACACAGAAAAGATTAGCATGGAAGTTAGTTTCACTTGAAAGAAGACTAGAGAAGATTAATTTGCACCAGGGACTCCTATTGACCCTCACGTTCCAGAACAAGAGCTTAAACACTGAATAAAGAACAGAAAAGTATTCTCCTTTAACAGAGAATAGGAATTTCATCAAGTTAAACAAACTTACTTGATCTACAGCTAATGCTACTTGTCTGAGAGATAACAGGTACATCAACTAACCATGTTGCAGCACTATTTTAGTATGGCAACAATGATGCCAGTACCCAAACTACCTTGGTAATTTCCATAATCCTTCATTACGATCTCTCTCTCTGATTAACAGGAAGGGTGCACTGTGTCTAGCTGGGGTCACAGAGACAGTTACAGAGCTAGAATACAATTGGCCAGCTTGGAAACTATTACTGACATTTTATAGGGAACATCTTCATGTAAGGGCTTTTGTTGGTTTTTGTTGTGGGTTTTTCCAGCAAAAATAAATTATGAAAAATTTTACAAGTTTAGGGTGTCCACTCCCAAGCAAAAAAAAAAAAAACAAACCAAAAAAACCCTCCAAAAACCCTGACGAAATCCAAGAACAGCAAAAACAATCAAAAAACCAAACCAAGCCAACAACCAACCAACAACAACAAACCACCCAAAAAACCCAAAAACCCCAAACCTGAATAAACCACAAACCCAAGACCTTTGAAGAACAACTATGCATTCAGCTTTTTTTTTTTTTAAAAAAAAAAAGGTGCAAAAATCAAGCCATACTGCTTTATTTAACTGGGTTCAATCTAGGAGAAAATTTCAAAATGTTATTTCAACTTTTTATCCCTGCTTCAGGTGAGGAATTTAGTTAAGTGACAGGTAGATGCATAAAAATTTTCAGAGCTGACCTATGTCAATATTTTCTCCCTGTAATCATCAGCATTTCACAGCAGAAACCATCCTTCTTTCTCTGTATGTCACTAAACTGATGACAGTCTCAGTTACTGTGTTTCATGGTTCGAAAATCTGCTCTCAGTAAGAACACAAGAACACTCGTAATTCTCACACAGCAGAAAGTCAGTAGAGAAAGGATCCAGTTCTCCATAGCCAGCCATTCAATTTCCCACCAACTTTCAGATCAGTCTTTCCAGCTGCTGGGCCACTCAGAGAAATTTAACAACTGTCCTTACTTGGCCATGGAAGGGAGTTACAGGTTATCTTCAAATTCCAGAGAAAGAAAGTCCTAGCTGCCTTTCTAACACAGAATACTGGATAATGATGAAGTCCTCAAACATCTAACCCTTAATTTTAGCATGCTGTAAACTTCCTCAGGACCCTTTGCCTGTTTCCTGCTGGACTTGACAGCTCTAAACAGTCTCCACATAACACAGTGTATGAACACAAAGTGTGTATAGGGTCCAAAGCAATGAGTTTTGCTATAACCAAGTCCTGTGCTGTAGCAAGACTGACTGTGTATAATGACCTCAATTCCTCATAGCGACTCTGTTGTGGGGAAGGAAACAGCAGAAGTTGTTGGGTTTTATCTTAACTTTAAATTAAGTTTGTCACAAAATAAATTTTTATGGCTCCTTGTAAGTTGCCTACAGGCAATAGATACTGTGGGCTTCGCTGCAGTGAAGAATTGCCTGCAATGTCATAGGACTGGGTGGGGATTGGTATGAATGTGATGATGAAAGGGACTGCACGTGACTATCAGTGTAAACAAGCAAAAGAAATAAAGAAATCCATGGGTTTTAAAAGTTTTAATTTGTAGCACATGTGTGAAACTAGCTTAGTTGAGAACACACACAGTAGCTGATTTGTCCATGAAAGAAAAGTGAGACCAATAGAGGAGTACCAGGGATATGGTTAGTCCAGCTTTGAGGAGAAAAAGTACTGGTCCCACTATTCCCTGCACTGTTTTTGACACTGGCAGGTGCGCATCATACAGTACATCTTACAGTATAGTAAGAATGATACCTTGGCATGCCCTGCTAAAAGAACAAGGACAAAACCAGGCATTTCCTTTTCCACCATGATACAAGCAGTGACCAAGATATTCTGGTAGCAAGAAACTGAACAAATTTAAATTAAACATTTAAAACATTTAAAATTAAGGGGTCCACTTCCATTACTATTACTCAGCAAATAAATCATGACTGCTTTGGTAAGTAAAAAATTTATCTTAGTAATTCTGCAAAACATCTTAGAAAAATTCAAAATACACAATGAAACTGGTACCCATAGTGCACCATTTGGCAGACAACTATATTACTGTTGTTTAGCCATGCTTTCTACTTGCTATAAACTCACTTTCTAGGGGGCAATAGTTTGAAAGAACCCAAAAATATACATGAGATGAATATTAAGATAAATTGTCTGATAGTCACCAGGTCAGAGCATGCACAAAATTTAAATGCAAAGAAGCAGCATGTAACACTTGTAGGTGAAGTAGACATTTCCTCCTTGATTTTCATCCATGCTTTAATTTGGGGAATAACTTTCTTTAAAAAGTTAGGAAGGAAAAAAAGAATTCCCCTCACCCTCTGAAAGACTATTTTGAAGTAGTGCCAATGATTCCTGCACTTTAGAAAATTAAGGTATTAATTTTGGAATACATACTTTCATATTCCTTGGGTTAATTATTTACATTGAAATAGTTTGACAAGTTTTTTTCTTTAATGGAAGGATAGACACTACCAAAAATTGCCTCTAGAACGTATCAGAAATTATTAGTCTGTATTCAGAAAGGCTAGAAATCACAAGTGAAAGAAAAGAGAAATCTAGTCCTCTGAGTGAGCAAACAGGTCCCAGTTCCATCCCCCTTCCCAACTGTGCTGTTTCCCTCTCACTGGCAGAGAGCACTACATGCACCTGTTTTTAAAAGTAAAAAAATATTACCTTCCAGGGAAACCTGTGTTCCTTTATTTTAGCATATGGCCACATACTTCAGTTTCTGAAAATGTACAGCAAGACTGTATATATAGTACTGTTTAGTAGTGTTTTAGTGCTGCTCTAGC
Organism: Myiotriccus ornatus; assembly: GCA_036023395.1. NCBI lineage: Eukaryota > Metazoa > Chordata > Aves > Passeriformes > Tyrannidae > Myiotriccus > Myiotriccus ornatus. Next base: position 86,927,182 of record JAYRBT010000082.1, on the reverse strand, counting down.
ATGTTAAATATTTAAGTAATGCAGATATCATCCTCTTTTGTGTACGTTTTCACATCAGAAAAACTCAGATTTTCCCAGAAGAGAGATAAGTATAGACAGACAAAACAATAAGCACAAGAAAAATCCCCCAGACTTCCGTATGTGCTCTGCTATTTTTGTCCTCGTGTACGCATGTATTGCAGATCAATACAACCATTTACCTGCTGTACAACTGGTACTGTCAATTAATATTGGCTAATTGACTCCTTCCCTCTGTGTCTGTCTAACTTGACCCCCTTGGACAGCTCATAGTGACATTTTAAGCTGGGAGATCTGATGTTCATGTGAAGTGGTCCACTTGGAGACCAGTGATGAGTGGTGTTCCTCAGTGATTGGCACTGGGACCAGGTCAACATTTTTGTCATTGACATGGACAGTGGGATTGAGCACAACCTCAGCAAATTTGCTGATGTCACCATGCTGTGGGTGCAGACGCACTGGAAGGAAGGGACATGGTTACCTATATTCTCTTGCTTTGAAAAAACTTAACATTAGTGCAATCATTCCATCAAAACAAAATCTCTTATTGGTGAAATATTAGTCAACCTTTGTACACGCTACTCTCTGTAAAATGCAATCATTTTGATTTGTTCTAATTCTTAAGAAATGAGCTTTTTTCCCCCTCACTGGTGAACACAAACAGCAGATGGAAGTTAGAAGTGGACACATTTAGATACAGGGTATATATCAGTGCCTCTTACAAGGGCTTAATGATCAATTAATATTTTATGGCTTGGGACCATTTTACAGCATGATTCACTTTTTTAATAGCTTGTATTTGCAAACAGTACTTTAAACATTAAACTGTCTCATGCACATATTCTATTTCTTCGCCTGTTTCTATAGACCAAATATATTCTTTATCAGCTGCAGACTGCAATTAAAGCCATACCTATGGCTAATTAGGTAGTTGCCATGTTCTCTAAATGAATCCTTATCTGGAAGCTACTCTTCAGTAATTTCAGCTGTGCATACAAATGAACTGATTATACTCACTTTGGCCAAACTGTGTTCTGCCTACAACAGAGTCGTGAAGCACGTGCTTACACTTTGGCTATGACACAGTACATACTGTGCTTGTTTTTCCGATCTTGACCTATGTGGGAGACATACCACATGCTGCAGCTACATAATAAGTGACATGAGTTATGTGTCACAAAACTGGACACATGATGAGTACCAAGCTACTTGAAAATGAGTAAAAACTCTGCCATTTATGGGACATCTGTGAAGCATCAGACCTCAAATGACTTTGGGGGTGCAGCACTGGCTTCTGCTTGATCTTTTGTAACTAGAGGCAAGAAAAAAATTCCCAAGGATATGACAGCCATATATTCCCCATGTTATGGCCAAGAAATAGACTCTTTTCTAAAAGTATGTATTCTTATTATTTTCCTATAGTCCAGGACACCATGAGTTCTATTCTGCACTTCACGCTAGAACCAGGGTAACTCCAGGGCTACAGCAAATGCGGTCAGAAGCAAGGACAGATTTGTGTCCCTTGTATGAAAATCTTATCAAGAATATACAAACTGCTTAAATAAGAATCAAGAACAGAGTAATTACTGGTACTCAGCATCCTGCCTGGGCTACTGAAAGGCTGTCACACTCTTATGTTTTTTCCAATGGCACACAACTGCTGAGGTGGCATGTGACAGCTGAAAAGCTTACGGTATTCCTTTCGTTTCACTTAGAGACATGCTATGCAATGCAGCAACCCTAACTGCAAAATACCATCACAGATCCCATACAGTGATCAAGCATATCCTGTTACTGGGCTACTTACAATTGCAGGAGCCATGAAAAGACTGAAACTGGGGGAGGGAAGAATATCCATATGCCTGTACTTTTTAGGTCACACATATGGTGGATTAGCTGTGTTTGGCATGTGAACTTTTAGCAGAAGGTTGCTTATTTCACACTTGCAGTTATGTTAAGCACACTCGTTTCTTATGCCTACTAAAGAATTGTTTAAAAATCCTCTTCCTGATTAGGCAGTCAAGCTGACACATAGGAAAACAGAGAGCTTATATAGAAATGTTGATATCAAGAGCATCAAGGTTAAATGCAGGTCATACACAAAGCTAAGTACAAAGATGGAGAACAACTGTACAGTCAGATCTCTCTTTACAGCCACATAGAAAATCCTGAACTTGGCACAAGTCAGTGATGAAACTCCTATTATCATCACTGATGCTTTAGATGTGTTTGTACAAGACCTAAGCTGATGTACCCATAGCACCCAACAGGGAATGCCCTACTGCTATTAGTAAATCCTGGCACAACTCCCTGCAAAAGGGGGCACTTAGCCAACTCAATTACCTGGGGTAACAGAATAGGATAACTCCAAAACCAAAAAACTCCAAGCATACCACCTGCACTGACAGCACAAAACACAGCTAGCATTAGGCATAAGACATGCTTAATACATTCACCTTTGGAATGTATTCAGCCATCTGTAAAGAGCAGAGAAAGCCTCAGCTGCAACCAGGCAAAGGAAGACTTGATGCATGCTGTGTTTCAAAGTGAGCAACACACCACTGCAGCTGGTGCTTCTGGGGCAAGGCTTGATGAATCCATAACATGAGAGGAAAGCTGGCTAGTTGTGTTAGACTATATCTATCTCCCACTGTACAACCCTCTTAATCCACAAGTTTTCTGCTTTTAATGAAGAAAAACCGCTTGGGTTTTTGCCAGCATCCCATGTGAGTAGCTATTGCTGTATCCAGGTCCTCCCAGGGCAGATGCAGGGCAGAGAAGAAGGCAAGGGGAGAAGAATGCCAAATCCTCAGCACAGGGATTGCTGCAAGGAGTTTTGTGAGCAAGAAGTTAGACTGAACCCAAATCTTAACTTGCTTTTATAGCATGCCCTGTACTGCAATCTAAACAAAAGGGGCCAAAATCTTTTCATGTTCCTGATCCTGAAGGGACCATTTATGAGGTCAGGGCAAATAAGAACAGCTTTGCTTCTTTGCTCCCATGACATTAAAATTAGAATGGGAACACCTAACAGCTTTAGCCATCTCACCTATAATTGCCCCATCCTCAAAAGCAGATAGCCAGCTGGTAGGAAAACAGTGGGAGAAATTATTTGGTTTAAAGAAAGAGAAAAAAATATCATGGGGAAAACAATCAAAATAAAGACTAGAAGAGAAACTGAGTAATAATAAAAAAAAAAAAAGTAGAAAAGGCAGAGAGCAAAGATGTGGACAACATCCTTTTGTTTAATAAGACTATGCAGATGCTCCAAGCACAACATAGTTTCTAGATGAAGTAAGGATTAAATTTTAAAGGCTGTCAGATATATACACTTTGACATATAAAACCAAACTTTGGCAAAAAGTTCAGTTTAATGTTGACGAGTCACAACTGTTACTACAGTGTATGAAAGCTTTAGAAGACTTGCATCCTCCCCAGAGAGAAAATTTTCAGATAAAACACTGACTGGCAGCAACCCTGTGTTCGCAAACAAACCCCACAGCCACCACATCTTACCACCAAAACCACTTCACTGTCACTGAATGTATTTGTATGAATCAGAGCGCAATGAAGAATTCCTTGCTCTCAGAAGGACTTCTACCCTTTAAATGAAAAAAGAAGTACAAGACAGTACCATTGAATCCCAAGAATAGTGTGCAAGCTTGACTTTGTCATGCTCTTCAGAAGTGGGATAGGAGATATTTTGAGACTTTTAAATAGTACTTATTCAGATCCCAAGAGCTTCTCTATAAAGTATTATTAAAAACCTCAAACTCAAACTATTAGAGAGGAAACACCTCATCACCCAGCAGCTCCGAGAATCAGCATGCACCACCGCTGCCTGGAAAGAAAAGGCACATGGCTCCTTTAGCTACGAGAAAAAAAAAATTAATCTAAGTCGGCTTTTTTCTTCTAAGCCCCTCTTAAGCATATTATATCAAATATATCCATTAAATCTCAACTGCCTGCAAATATTTTCAGAGAAAAAGGATATCCACAGACAACCATGGTATATTTATACAGTAATGAACAAATACATATGACTATTTTTTTTCTGTAAACATACAAATTATGTATAAAGGAATCTTGTGGAGTCTACTCATACTCACTTTCAAGCTTAGGAAACATTTGTGAAGAGAAGGTCAAAAACTTATGCTTTAGTTATACTCTGCACAGCCATTCAGCTACTGTTGCGTACCTGGAAATCCTATGTCACAGCTCCAAAAGTTGATAGATTATGAGATTAAATTTAAGGATTCAAATGCATAGATACAATCACTTAGAAAATTAATCAACAGAGACATAAGCTAATCCAAAAGAAAAATAGGGTTCCTTTTTACAGGTTAACAAAGGAACCAATGCATCTCCTTTCTGGCATGCCTGCCTGCCTCCCAGAGCTGAAGGATGGAGAGAACGCTGCCACCAAGGCAGGTAGGGAAAGGCAAGATCCCAGGAGTCTAGTCACTCACTTTCACAAGCTGTTAAGTGCCACTCAGAAGTGAAGCGACAGACCCACAGAACTTTTTGTTCAGTGCTGCATCCTTGTTTCTTCTTGCAGTAGTACAGCAAGGTTACAGATCTAATAAACAGCACCGTGGGACTAGACCTACACATAATCATTATCTATGATACAATAGGGAGATAAACGTAAGGAACAGAAATGTGTGAATGCAATGATGCTTCTCAGTTTAAATTTACATCCCAGTATCACTGACTGCGACAAGAAAGAATGAGTTTTAAAAGCTTCTGTATCATATACTAAAACCAGAGCCATAGTCTCCCATAAGTCTTAAGCATGAATTTAACTGCAGTATTCCAAGCCTGATTTATTTACATGCACTGTAGATCAGATTATGCATGTTTTAAATTCTTTGAACTGAACAGAATTCTAAACATCATTAGGTATACTACTACTGTCTTGCTTTTTTTTTTGGTTAAGAAAAAAACCCCAAATCTCTTGAACAGGAAAAGCATGCACTATAAAGCAAAATAATCAATTGAATAAAAAATTTAGATATTTTCTTGTATGATGGAAAAGGTATATAAAGCAAGTGTTATGAGTACACCACTCTGAAATTAGATGATGTACCCATCTGAAAAGGTTGTTACCAGAAATCTTAAGAAGCAACAATATAATCTAATATACTGATTTTGTCAATAAATGAGGTTACTGGTAAAAGACAGCTAAAAAAAAGACTGTAAGGCTGGGTCACTAGGACTGAAATGAGTTATAGAATAATTTGGGTTGAAGGGAGCCTTTAACTGTCTTCTAGTCCAACCCCCTTGCAATGATCAGGGACATCTTTAACCAGATTAGGTTGCTCAGAGCCCCTTTGAACCTGACCTTGAACATTTCCAGGTTTGTGCCATCTACCACTTCTGTGGGCCATGTGTTCCAGCATCTCACCACCCTCATAGTAAAACCTTTCTTTATTATACCTAATCTTTCAGTCTGAAGCCATTCCCCCTAATCCTACCACTACATGCCCATGTAAAAAGTCCCTCTCCAGTTTCCTGTAAGCCCCCTTTAGGTACTGGAAGGCTGCTATAAGGTCTCCCTGAAGCCTTCTCCTCTCCAGGCTGAATAACCCCAGATTGCTCAGCCTTAAAATATTAGGGTTTTTTTCATGTAGGTGTCTCACAGTTGGTGCTCCAATTGTCTATATGTTTGTAATAGTTTGTATCTTAACTTTTCAAGGGTACATTTTTAATAAACTGCGCTGTTTACTTATGATTTCAGCAGCACAGAATACAGCTGAAATTCATCAACAATATATGGAGATAAAGGAGAACCAATGAGATTACTCTGATGAATTAATATTAACTACAGTCTTAAAAATATCTCAATTCTATAGACATAAAAAAAATCTAGGAGCAGCTAGAAGCAGTGATAGGACACTGAATTTAAGAGGCCAGAAAGCTGGTCTAAATGATCATTTATAAATCCCTGTTACAGTGACTAGTTTTATCTAAGACATAAATCTTACCTTCATCACTGCTCCAATACACCTGTCTTTAGCAGAAAATAAGTAGTTTTGGCAACAATATTCTATATATTTTAGCATTTGCCACACAAATCTCTCATATGTCAATGAGAAATCATGTTTAGCTTTAAATAATTAATAGAATACTCAAAATAGCACTTCATATAAAATACTGAGTAGTTGCGTAGGGCAACCACAAGTGTCATGTTGATTCTTACACACAACTCTACAGACAGAAGACATGATTTTCCTTTTCTTTTCACGTTTGCAAATCAGGAACTCCAGTGAGTTCTACTGCTTTACAGTGATACAAAAAACAGGCGAGATTCTGATAACACATCTGGTATAAACAATCCCATGTAAATTAGTAATAGTTATTGTTTCTACATATACGATGATTCCTCATTCAAGACATATGTTTCCTTCTGGGTTAAACTGTATGTTGATAAACATCTGAAACTCCCATCTAGCATCTGGTAGATGAAATATAAGAACAGGTTCTTCAGTTATATGGGTTTGCATCTCATCAGTGAGGGACAGACACCAAGGCACTGAAATATAGCACGTGGAAGTTCACTTATGTCTCATGTTAAATAATGAGCTATAGTTTCACACAATATGGAACCATCTATTTTATAGTATTATCTATTACATTTTCAATATGAGCTCCCCCTGACAAGGTACCCTTAAAATAACAGCTGGAGATTCTAGATCTAACCCATATTCCTTATTATGATATGCATTTCTGGTTTGAGAAAAAACAAAAGCAAAAAGGAGACTTTCTTCAACCACTATTTTCTACTTGGTCGGCAGAAAGCAGGGTAGCCTTTACCTTGGGCAATTTAGATCCTTTATTCCTCTTTGTCCAGCACCAGAGCTGCAGCAGCTGATAGGGCCAGTTTTCCCAAAGCTCTAGGGCTGCTTTGATGTATCCTGCCACGGATAAACCTAACATGTACCAGAACAGTGTAGTTTCTTCCCATCTGCAAAAAATTCTATGAAACCAGCCTCTCCTTGTATATCCCAGCACCAAAGAGACATGCTGCTGTGTCTCATAGGTGCTGGCTGCTGCAAGGCCCTTCAGAGCTCTCCGAATGCACCCTCCAGCCATCACTAATTTGTGTGACAGAAACAGTCTGGCACTAAGAAAGATGAGGAGCCACTAAGCACAAAATCACTTTGCACAAAACACCTCTCCCTAATCTGTTCTGAGCACTTGATCTGCTCCACATCCATTTCTGCTCATCCTTCCATATTTTTTCCAGTGCCCTATCAGCCTGTGGCATTTGAAGTGTATGTATGCTTCTTACATAGATGTGAAGTCCGTAACTTGATGTGCACTTATTCTGAATAATCAATATAAATTCAGTCACCTAAGAAACGTTCCTGAATATATCCTTCTAATTATGCATCAGACTGCAATTCCATGCTATTCTGACACAACACTGACAGTATAATCCTCTCCATGACAGCACATGGTATAATCACAGATCCTGAAAATATTAAGTGTAGGCAATAGCTGAACAGATACTTAAAAGCATACAACACACCACAAGCATGTAAGTGATCCAGAAGTAAAAGACTATACATTCCACCAATGTGGAACTGCATATTACCAAAAGATTAAATATTTCATACAATCAGTCACTACAAAAGTGTCTGGAATCATTCATCTGCCTTTCCTAACAAGGGTAAATATTTCTTCACTGTTCAGGAAAAGCAGCACTGTATGAATAATTGATTTTTAAATAATTGGTATGATGTCTGAGTTCATGTAATTAGATTTCCCTTTGTCAAGGCATACCACCAGTAAATGATTGCTAAAAGGGAATGAGACAAGACAACATCATCAAAACTTAACTGGCATTATAACCTCATAAAAATCACTGAACTACAAAAGTCTCCATCACTAAGCCAGAGAGACATACTGCTTATAAATCCCCTCTTCCCTCATCCAGTCCTGATCATATGTAGATATTACTGTCTGTTAAAATCCATGTAAAAATTACGTGAAACAAAGGTATATAGAAATTTTTTCATCTAAATTCCATCCCAACTGGACTCAGTGGCAAGACTCCCATGGACTTCAAAGGCAGCAGGATTTAGCAGAGGTTAAGCATTCCAAATGGCATGCAAACAACATGGTTGTTTGCTGTAGTTCAAAGGCATGAGACATAGCTTGTGCCTACTTCTGCTAAAATCTTACCCTGGCTTATATAATGGTGGAAAGACCATTATTTCTAAAAGCGAGGGAGAGGCCACTAAGAGCCTCAGGCAAGCTACCATCCATCTGCTCCAAAACGGTGGTGAAAGTCAGCTTACTAAGATAAAGAAATAAAAGAGTGAAAGGTGGCTGTAGTGGTCAGAGGATATTTATGCTTAGCAGCAATACATGTGTCTGCAGCAGATGCTGGGAAGCAGGGATGAATTCCCTCCATCCCATGTTTCAGTTCACTCCAGTCAGGAATTTTTACTGAGTATTTCACCCACACTATAGAAAGAGATGTGCTCATGCTCACACCAAACTGATGCTTGGCCTTAGTTTATCATTAAAAGACTTGTTTTTCTTTTGTGAATTTAGAACACTTGTCCTATTCTACTAAAATCAACTATGAAGATCTACATATTATTAATGATAATTTAATGAACAAGCATATACTTGTATAGAGCTATATCTGTTCAAAACTGAAATCTTGGGATATCACCCATCCTGTAGAAAGCAATCTCATGGCATTCCTAGAAAAGCCACAAATTTAAATCTAAAAACAGGAAACCCTCTACCAAAGAGGAAGGGTTTTATAGGTTTAAAAGTGGGTTAAAAACAATCAAGGAGAAAATACGGTGCTAAAGGATCCAGTGAAAACTGGGCAAATAAGTTTACATCAGACCCAGCCAACTTACTACATACCATGGGCAGAGTACTCAGGTGCTGGATTACACAGGGTACAGGCACAGAGTCATCTGTGCTGGCTCCAGGCAGAGCCAGCTTGGACTCAGTACCCAAATAACCAGGCTCACATGGCAATTGTCCAGCTGGCTCAGGTGAGTTTTAGCTCACTGACATATCATCTCCATTTTACTGTGTATTTTTATATTGTGATCTGCATATGCTTTGTATTATCTGTATTTGCTTTCCACAGCCACACACTCTAATTGTCCTTCTCTGCTTTGTCTCCTTCCACCACAGATAAACAGGAGTCTCTTGTATCAGTTGAGTGGCATTTGCAAAGCAGTGGGGAATAGGGTTAAAGAAAGCACTGTAACATCTCCATGAAATAAGAATACTTGAAATTGAGAACACAATTCACTGACCATAAATATGAACTTCAAGCAGTTCTTTGCTCCAATACTCACATCAGCTTTGCTGTATCCTCTTTTATTAGTCTGTTCTCATGTTCCTAATGCATGGAAGCCAGTGCAAAGATACTTCAGGCTTACAAGGAGTAGCCCAAACTGCTTCAGTTACCATTCAGCATCTCGCCAAAAAGAAAAAGGCAATACAAACCCAAAAGAGTCCTTTTGTTCTGGATGCCTCTGACTGAGAAATTACTTGGATTTACAAGTCCCTGTGTTGCATTCTCTCTGTGCATGAACAGTTTGGAAGCAAAATGATCTAAAACCAGGAAGATTATTAAAGGCTCTTTGGCAAACTGAAAAATTCTGTGCAACCAGCCCTGACAGCAAAACATTTCACCACCAATTTCACAATTAAACTTTGAAATTGAGGACTAATGCAAGTTTTCATTTACAAAGATACTTTTAGGAATTTTCCTTTTAACAGTCAATTCCAAAATGTAAGTTGAAGATGAGTTTTTACAGGTTTATCATACAATAATTTTTCTGTCCTTATAGGTAAATAACATCTTAGACAAGCTATGCAACTAGGTGTTTTCTTCAGGATGAAATGAAACTATTATTACCCTAAAGTTCATGCCCCTGTGCTTAATGTAACACAGATCTAAGCCCCCTTTTGCAGCAGAAGCTGTCCCACACCTTATCTGGATCCAATCTGGAAAAAAACCCAAGGAATATGTTACAGCAGCTTGAGACCTGTAACCCTGGCTGAAGGCTGTACACAGGTGAAAGACTGCAATGAGAGAGCTCTCACAATTCCCACATATTTCACTACTGTCCCTGCAAAGGAGGTCAAATGTAAGGCTGTGTAGATAACATCTCTTGGCTTGACCACTGAACAAAAGCATACATGAACATACAAACCTCACAACAGTTTTGTTTGTATTTAGATCAAATGAAAATTTCCACTAAATCCAAAATTTAATATACAAGTTTGAGCACTTAAAAAGAAATAAAGGATGCACATAAATACAGAAGTAGAGCACTAATCATTACTTTTTAACCAATATCCTACTGCACAGAGCATTTCCTTAGTCCTAGTAAATTAAACCAATTATATGCCAGGAGAAATCTCAGCGCTTGTATGTCAGTTTTTCTAGGGTGGTGTAAAACTTAAGTCAGAGTTGCTAATTTTGCCATTATACATGCACTGGAGCAGATGTGTGAATAAAAATCTTCAGTGTCTCAGACAACACTTGCTGGTTTGCTTGATAAGTACCTCTGTTTTGTATGACAGAGCTGCAGAACTGGAAAGATAATCCCAGCTCAGAATATCCCACCCTTGCAGTAACAGTCTGTTCATAGAAGCAAATGAAAGTGGAAAATATGCAAGAGCAGAAGCATTAGCAAGTGGCCATGGAAATGGATGGTTTATATATTATTCATATAAATATTATAATTATATTTATATTTTACATTTACAGGATTTATATAATAAATATATTTATATATAAATAATATATTCTTTGATTCTATATGGATACTGGGATTTCTGCAGAGGAACTAAAGAAGCAACTGTCCTGGTTTTGGTCAGCAGAGGGTTAATTTTTGCAGTAGCCAGGAGGGGGCATGGCTAGGACATGAGGGTTATTCTATACCACCTCACATCATTGCTGGGGGAGGGAGTGAAGGATTTTCTTCCAGGGAGAAGGGATCCTTTCTGGGTCAGGGTAGTGTGGTGGAGGGATTGGTGGAGGTGGTTTGTGTGTTCCGAGGTGGTGTGTGTGTTCCATGTGACTTGTTCACTTCTTTCTTGTACCCCCTGTCATCAATACTGTTGCTGTTACTGCTCATTTTCTTATCTCATTGCTGCTTCCAGCAAGTTGTTCTTATCTCAAATCCATGACCCTCACCTTCCTTTTCTGCTTCAATTCTCCTCCATCCTGCTGCAGCGGGAGGGGAAGGGGGATGGGGGAAGCAAGTGAGTGGCAGCATGGTTAGGAGAGTCTCAGTGGGAACACTAAGTGTCTTTTTTGTGGTGACCAAAGTGGTAGGACCCAACAGAATGGCCTGAGGTTGTGTCAGGGGAGGTTTAGGTTGGATATCAGGAAACGGTTCTTCACCTAGAGGAAGAGGGTCGTTGGGCACTGGAACAGGATCACCAAGGGAGTGGTCACAGCACTAAGCCTGACAGAATTCAAGAAGAATTTGGATGATACTCTAAGGCACGTGGTGTGACTCTTGAGGATGTCCTGTGCAGGGCTAAGAGTTGGACTTGATCCTTGTGGGTCCCTTCCAACTCAGCATATTCTGTGGTTGTGTAAATTCTCCTAAACCCCAACATGACTTAGAGGCAAAACTGAGCAAACTGATTTCCATCTGTCAGTGGTTAGGCCACAGAAGGGAATAGAAGTTAGTCTTTATGGCTTTACAGAGATACAGCATTATTTCTGTGTTCACTTCCTCTTCTGTCCTCAGCAAATGACTATTACATATGTGGAACTTTCACCACTCAACTCACCCTCCTTAACTCTCCACTTGGAAAAAACCTCAGTCCCAGACCACCACTTACACTTGCAACACAAAAAAGGAAGACATATTCTCCTATCCAATCCCTAATCTACAACTATTCAAATGTCAGATCACCATTCAATAAGAACCAGATTTTGCATAGTTAAACCTGAACCCACTTATGCCCTTTGGTTCTTTCAAACTGTCCTGAGGAACTGGAGGTTGATTAGTACGACCAGTACCAAGAGGAAAGCAAGCTATAAAATTCATCTTTATACAAAGGCTGTAAATTTTCTATATATCACAGGTACATACAAGCATCAAGCAGCAATGACATTACAAGGTACATAAGTGTAAAACCAGTCTACATTAACAGGTTAGTAACATTTAGCCTTGCTAGAGCATGCATTGTGCTCTGCATGTGGGAAAAATAGGAAATTGTGTCTTTGTTGAATGATTTATCTCCTCTTCAGACACCCATATTTGACCTCCTGTACTCGATTTGTTCCCTGAAGCACTGCGGTAGTAAGTCCTCCCGCAGTGGAAATGAAACGGACACGGTCTAATAGCAAACTCTCTGAATAGTAAAAAGTTTTCATGTATTTGAGCTGAGGCTGTGGCCCTGAGACCGTCCTATCCATCACAGAATATCATGAAAGTAAAAAAATTAGATTTGGATTGATGAAGGAAACCATTCTAGACTTCACTTAATTTCTCATCCTCCTTCTTAGCATACGTGAGAAATTCTGGGACAGAGATTGTGCTAACAAGGACCAACACAGATGTACAAATAACTTCTGAAATATAAAAAACTGAGGGGTGAAAAAAAAGAAATGAAAGGACATAATGAGCTGCAAAAGGTCTTATACTGTCAGCAGTCAGATTCAGTATGGCATTGATCAGGAAAAATACGTTCAGCTCTCTGCTCAGCAGCAGTCAGACAAGTGGAAAAAAAATCCCAGAGGATCAGAGAAAAAGCAAAGTTAATCAAAGCTAATGATAACACTGCCTGACAGTGAATGGAAGCAATTCTATAACAACATTCACCCCTTTGGACTAAAATGAACAACCTATGTCACTTGGCAATAATGACCTGGTTGTGATGTGCTGTGTACACCTGGCTTGAGATGGGAGAAGTCACGAAGCTTGATGGAGAAGAAGAGAACACCAATGGAAAATCTCAGCATTTCTTCCATTTCAGTAATAATTTCAAGCTGAAAACCAATTCTTTTTACACTGAAACTATTTTTTTCTCAATTTCAGATTAGGAAAAAATCAGTCTAAATGGCTACCACATTATTATGGATCTTATTTTGAAGCATTAGATTATTATTTTGTGTGATACTTGTTAAACTTCCTTCCACAAAATGAGAACTTAAAGACACTGGAGAGACATACCCAGCTCCCATCAGAACCAGCATTTCATAGAATCATGGAAAGTGTGTAAATAGGGTCATTTTCAGATTATCCTCAGCATATCAGTATAAAAAAAGTGATATTCCTTATTCTGAACCACTTGCTTAACTTGGATCCACTTCCATAGAGTTGTTTGGCTGAAAGACATCTCCATAACAAGAGGCAGCCATCCTCAGCGGAGGCACACCTGCGCCTGGAAACGTGACATGAAGCATCATGCCTGCCACTCAGGATATGTGAAAGCCATGTGGCACTTCAGGAACCCTTACAATACTTCTGACCTTGCCCATTCCAACAAAAGGCACAGCATCAGATGCAGCATGAAAAGAGTTCACGCAGCTGCACAGTTTGAACAGGTTGTCCCCTTATTTATCCCTGTACAGGCTCACAACAGCAAAACACATGCCCCTGCAGCCACAAAGACAAGCTATTGTAATTCCCTCTGTATTAAGTTTCCTCACAGGCTTTTCCTGCCTCACACAGTTAGTGTGGCATGCACCAGCATACTGGCCAGAGGGACAGAGCTGCAGTGATCACATTACAGCCACCCATCACAGTGCCCTGCACTCAGCCCAAAGTAAGCCTTCTGAAGCGAACCATTGGACAGATTTGTTCACCACTGGTTTGCAAAGTTATGCTTTCTTAAAATCCCCTCATCTTTGCATTTGAACCAGCACAAAGGAATGCTAAGTAAGTTGTCCTCCAGGGAAGCAAGTACCTTCCATGTAAGAAGCTCTGTGTGCCTTGGCAGGTCACAGCTGCCCAACACATAAGTGCTGCATGCTCAGTCAGCCCTCCAGTCTTCTGCCTTTCAAAGGATTTAACTTGAACCACTGTGTCTCTGAAGGGCTCCTGTACCATTTCCCTTCAGCCTCATGCCTGGCAAAACCTTTCTTTCAATGCTTACACATCTTCCACTATGCAAATCAGTATCAGATCATCCAAAGCATAATCACCATTACTTTTGCATTTGTTGTGATTAGTTAGTTCAAGTGGCTCCAACGGTAATGCAATTAGCATCCAAGGCACATAGCAGAAAGTGCATTATCATCACAGAGAAATTAACAGGTAAGAATTGTCAATACAGCACCACATCACTTCTCTGAGGGACTCAGGTTGGAGTGCTTCACAGGTAAAAGTTGAATGCTGCTCTGAGGTCTCCTCTAAATGAAGTTAGTCGCTTTCCCCGGCCTCAGGGAAAAATCCCAGCTTGAAGACCATGCCAATAGCTAAGCCTCCTGGCAATCTTTGCAATACTTTCTAGCTCTGTTCAAACTAACAAGGAAATGAGTGCTACCTGGAGACAGTAGTATTTTGAAGGAATTGTCACCAAAGACACTACATCTGTTTGTAGCTGGCATATTTTACTTGAAACTACATTTTTCCTGGTTACCCGGACAGGTTTTCCCAGTGGAGAAGAATTTCCAAGCTGCTGAAAGGGACCACCAATGTCTTCAGTCCTCATTAGAGGCTAAACCACATTTGGAGAGAAGTTTTCTGTACAACCCTCCTTCAAAGATTCTTCACCCAGAGCATGGTTGGGCACTGGAACAGGCTCCCCAGAGAAGTGGTGACAGCACCAAGCCTGACAAAGTTCAAGAAGCTCTCAGGCAGATGGTGTGATTCCTGGGGATGGTTCTGTGCAGGGCAAAGGGTTGGACTCAGTGATCCTTGTGGGTCCCCTCCAACTTGGCATATTCTGTAGTTCTGCGATAATCTCAGAAACAGATGCCTGAAAAAGGAATTTTCACACCTTCTCTCTTCAGCTTCAACTCAACAACTCATAGGTTTCAGTGCTGTTCAAGTGTAAAACTTCAGGCTACGAAAGGAGATGTGCATCCTAGGCAGGTGCCTAAACAAAGTGCTTACATACTGTGGGAAAAGATAAAGATCCCATAGTGAAAGTAGGAAAGTGGCTGGAAAAAGCAAAATGGGCTTCTCCTTCCTTGGGAAAAGTCAAGCCCATTCCTGGGATTGCCTTCTGTCAAGAACCCAGGTACACTTGGTGAAAAACACAAAGGATGAAGAAATCCAGTGTGTAACCTCAAGGGGATTTAACCTTGAGGGAAAACAACCCATGATTTGAGTTGAATGTTATAGAAAATGCTACAATAGGAATTATTTGAAACACAAGAGAATGAACATCACTACAGACAGGGTTATGACCCAACACAAACTGGTCTTGGAAGTCAATAACCCAACAAGCCTACTCTCCTGTCTTGGGAGATCACCTTGACAGATGGAGCCCAAGCCATTGAATGTTCTTAAGAACATTTGACAGAGCCTTATGGAATGTGAAGATCATATCTGTATAGGTAAAGGAACAGACAATTGTGGTTAATGAGGATATAAAAAACTTGAGTGTTAAGTGTAAATATATTTTTAGCATGGAGTGTAAGTTGTAAGTGTTGGTGAGAGGAAACTTCAGGCATAAGAATGGAAAGAAGTTAAAAAGGAATGGGATGGGAGGATCAAATGTTCCTCTTCTTGTTTGGCTTGTACACAGAGCTCTTGCTTTCCCTATCAAACTGTCATTATCCCTATCCATCTACTTGCCTGCCTTCTTTTTTGCAGGAGAGGAGAGTGAGCAAGTAACTGGCTTAGTGATTGTTGACTAGTATCAATCTGCCACACCTGCATTGCTTTATGCTGGTCTTTTCCAATCATATAACAGAAATCTTTAGAGACAACGGCAGGTATGAAACTTAAAAAAAGTGTGTATGCACCTGAGTGTATGGACTAAAACAACAGCACTAACTACTTTCTTGAGCAACACTTTGCACCAAACTTGGTCCCTCAAAATCTGGAGCTGAAGAAGCAATTTGCAAGCAATGACTCTGGACCTGCCCCGTATCACTTACTGGTCCTTCTGCACAGGGCCCCACAGTGCTCCCAGGGTGGAAGAAATGAAGGCTTGGCATGCTCGTAGGGTATTAGGAGGGCTGTGCATTGCCACTGGTTAGGTTTCGTGCTGCTGCAGTGCCTGCCCTGACTGACAGCCCCTCATCACTTGTATCCTGGTGCCATCTCCATGCTTGGCCCTGCTCCAGCAGATGCTGCCCCACATCCCTATCTGCGCACACCTACACATGCGCACCAACATGAGTGATGCTAACCTTGTGCTTGCAGGTCTATCAAACAGCAAGTAAGGTTAGGACCAAAAACCTTAGAGTCAAACATTACTGAAATTTTCAATTTCATTGAGAACAGTTTATATGGTTGTTTCCAGAACCAGTGGTATTTACTTCAGTCCGTGATTCTTGCTAGTCTTTCTGTTCAAATAACAAAAGCAAATTTGATGTATTATGCCAAAATTGACATCTGTTATTTCTGTGAATTCACTTATTATACAAAAAAAATCCAACTGATTGAATTATAATCAGAATTTGAAAACTAGTTTTAAATTTTCCTTCAACATAGTTAAAGAGTAAGTAGAAATTCATCACCACAGGAGGAGATGCAAACAGATAAAGAATTCAGATCCACGTATTTTGCTGATCTACCATCCATTTGTTAGAGGATTATAGCACTATTCAATAGCCTATAAAAAGTCTTGATGGGGTAGTAAAAACAAAACAGTCATATGTCTAATAATTAACATGCAGGATGTTTTCTGCATAAAATAAGCCACATCACTATACTAGTGCAGCTTCCCTAATGAAAGTAGGTTTTATCATAGACCGAATATTTTAAAATATTTTTAGGTCAGGAAAAGAGCACATAAATGCCTTAAAGAAAAAAATAACAAGAATCAGTACCTTCATTAAGTGCATGCAGACTGTATATCTTTCTAATTGTTAAAAAATGTGACATAACTATCTCAGTTGTAAATTCTCCAGTGCAGGCACACATTTTTTACATTCATTGGAGGATACAGGACAAATTAGCAGCAATGCGTCAGCAACCATTTTCCAAAACCAAATTCAACGATAATCTGGGAAAAAAAAAAATCTACCATTTTAATGCAATAGTTACAATGCTTATTAAACACAATTCTTCAAAAATGGGGCAACTCTGGTAACACATTACACAGTGGAACCCTTGTTCTCCTTCTCTCTCCCCAGTCACCAAATACTGAGGAGAAGCTTTGTTTAATTGCTTAGTTACTGCCAAGTTGTTTACTGACCTCTTAAATTTTATATTACAGCATCCTGCTGTGGTAAAACTGAGCACAGATGAAATAGCTGCCGTAAAAAGCTCCTCCCCACCCACCCCTCATTGTATAAGGAGCACAATTCATCAGAAGACTACTTCAAGTACATCAGCTTGCCAGTTACAGTCACAGAAAACATTCAAGACAGATA
>JAYRBT010000082.1:86868768-86896365 GCA_036023395.1 Myiotriccus ornatus | reverse complement strand
AACTAGCCCAGAACTCAAAGATGACTGTACTGACATCAAGGGAACCTCATTATGAAGAAAGAACATGGTGTTATAAATAGGAAAGGATAAGTAAAACATCCCCTCCAAATTGCTACTGACCCTGGTGAGAAGGTATATAGTGACTATACAGGTTATTTCTGAACAAATGATTTTTTTTTCTGAAATGCTAAAAAGAATCATTGCTGCTCTTAGCCAAGCTCTTCTCCGCTAATTGCAATACAGCTGTTATTAGCCATTTCCCCTGGCCTCTCCAGCTTCCACAATAATTTGAAACCCTGATAATATTTTTCTTTTTTTTTTTCTGTAGACAAAATCAGAAGCATTTGCTTTCTGACAGCATGACACAGGCTACAGACAGTCTGACGCCAAAGCTTTTTGCAGATCAATATATTTAATGCATTTGAAGTCAGTAAAATCTCCCAGGTTATTCCAGGCTTGCTTGAGGAAAAAGCAAAGGGCTAGTGAACTGTGTAGATACGGATTTAATATTAAATTTTTTACTTAATTAACAGAAATCCATTTAAGTTACTTCTGCTTCCAATTTAGAGTATTTTTCTCAAAAACTTTTTGGTAAACATGGAGAAAAATTTAATGTGGTAAGTGGAGTCAGCTATACTGAAACACAGGTTGGTGGGAGATTTGTTTATTTGTATAAAGACAAAACAGTGAATAAATCCCAAAGTTGCAAGAACAAAGATATTATCCATCCCACTACACCAATTTTCTTTCTCCCCATCTCCCAAATGTATTTTTTTCATTTGAATATTGCTTTAGTCACTCTGCCCTTTTCCACAGCCTTTCCTCATTTGCTTGAGATACTTCTCATTTTCCTTAACCTTCAATCTTTATTGCTCCAAAGCATCTTTTCTGCCAATAGATAAAGTTTTACTGACTTAAATACAATGACCGGAGGCAATCACACAAGTGAGGAAATCAGTCATTCTCCTATCAAGCCCACCACAATAGTTTTTCTTCCATTCAACCTCAGAAATTCCCCAGGGATTCCTGTTTACCCTACCTACTTCCCACCTCCCACTCCACAAAAATGTGTAACAAGAAAAAAGGAGTAAGCCCCACTAAAAAAACTGCCATACTTTTTAGTCTCAGTTCATCTCTCAGACCCATCAAAAAACATTTTCATATATGTAAAACATGATTACAGCCTATCCTGTAAAACTTTATAATACCACAGAGCAGTTTGCTGTCAATCTTTAAAAGATACTACATATGGTACACCAAGTTCACTAGATGTCATGCAAAGTAGAAATATTTTTGTTGCTTATAATCAGAAGTGCAGGTTAATAAACTTCAGTTCTATGTACAACATTGGGCTGCCAAAATCAGTGAATAATATAACATTTTCCACCTTAATATAATATTAACTGTTATGCTCAAACACACACTGCTTTAAATGCAAATATTAATCATGTCATTCTAATATTTCAAAAAGAATTAATGCAATTATTTCATCAAAGTAGATGCAGTGGCAGGTAGGCAAGAAGAGGTAACTGTTACTAGTTTGTGGGAAATAAATTTAGTCTTTCAGTCAGTATGGAATAGGTGGTTAGAAAGAATAATGTTGCCTTTCTTTTACATCAAAAGGTGTGTGATGAAGTTCCAGAACACTTGTGCTTCTTTCCTGAATACTAACAGTCCAGATTAACCCAATAATATTTGGAATAATTTTTATAGGGTTTTTATTGAAAATCTATAAAGTGAGATTCAAGGTACATCATACAATTGTTAAAGTTAACGTCACTTATTTCATTCTCTGAGTGTATCCATTCTGCTAAAAAGCTTCATCCTGGTGCATTGTAGTTCAAAAAGAAAGTAGGGTCCCTGCCATGAATTCCAGAACAGTCTGACTACAGCAGCTCTTGGGAATGGCACTTTATTCCTTTGCAGCAAATACATGAGAGAAGCATATAAATTATATCATCTGTGTTCAGCACAGTAGAACAGCAGAGAATTAGAGGAACAGCTTCAGTTTTTATGCATTGTTCTCTTACGCTTGAAATGGCAGAAACCAACTGTGAGTATTTCACCCTGGGACCAGGTCTGACTGATACCATGTCAGAGGTGTTAGGTGGCAGTCCACCTCTCTGCATGTCTCTGCCTATCAAGTCAAATGGCAGATGCTCTGCTTCATCCAGAAACTTTATGTGATTCCTATCAAAGTTCCTGAAGAACTCAGTGATCAAAAAAGTCATAAACCCCTTTGAGAAAAACGCAACAGGACTCCAATCTGAGCGGCAAAGCTTGTTTTGAACTAGCATTCTCGGGGATCTCAACTGTAACTTTTGCATCCTACACTACAGATCTCAAACTTTACACATAGCTTCTTAGTCCATGAAAATATCTGTTCTATCTCTTAAATTTAAATATGGCATATGTAACACTGTAGCACCCAGAGAATCCCAACAATATGGCTATAAACTCCTCAGAAGGAATAGGCAAGGAAGGAGAGGTGGTGGAGTAGCCCTGAACGATAGGGAGTATCTAGAGCTAAGTGACGGTGACTATAGGGCTGAATGTTTACGGGTAAGAATCAGGGGGAAGGCCAACAGGGCCGATATCCTGGTGGGATTCTGCTATAGGCCACCCAACCAAGATGTAGAGGCAGATGAAATATTCTCCCAGCTGCTTATAGAATATAGCAGAGAAGGTTAACACTGGATATTAGGAAACATTTTTTTTACTGAAAGCTTTGGCAGAGATTGCCCAGAGAAGTGGTTGAGTCACCATCCCTGGAGGTTTGTAAAAGACATAAAGGTGTGGCACTGAGGGACATGGTTTAGTGCTGGCCTTGGCAGTATTGGGTTAATGGTTGGACTCAATGATCTTAAAGGTCTTTTCCAACCTTAATAATTTTGTGATTCTAGTACTGAGTCAGGCAGACAATAGAAAAAATACTGTGCCTACAAATTTTGTACTCTTATATGCTAGTAGTATATGTAAAAACTCCAGTATAGTCCATTGGCATATGAACTAGAGGCCTAATTCCTTTCTGCTGTGTATTGGAATAGCTCAACCAGTTGACTTTGAATAACCCCTGCTGTTTCATTCCAGCAAAGAATTTGCACCAGGGTCTTGCTAACACTTTTCATCGTAAACACTAAAAGGATAGTAATCCTCAAGCTCAAATGAATTAACACACTAGGTTTCTATGCCTCAGAAGAAGCAAAAGCTATTCAGACTACTGTGAAAAGAAGGCACTTTTGTGATAAATGAAAAAACCAAACAACGAGAGTATTTTCAAAATAAGCATGTATATGGCAGTTACAAAATATAAATTATTCACTTCTAAGCACATACAAGGCTAAATGTCATGGATGGCAGGACATAGCAATGTTCTTCTGAAAGCTTCTCATGAGGAAGGCAAATGCTGAAATCTTTAAACTGCGACTCACGCAAGGGAGAACCCTGAAATCACTGGGACTCGTCACCTTGCTGTGAGGTGACCAACACTTGTGCTTCCCAGCGCAAGGCTAGAAGTATGAAGCATCCTGAGAGGTAGCTGATACCACACTTTTTTTTTTTTTTTTTTCTGTCCATAAAATGATTACACCAGAAGACTTTAAACAACAGCAAGGTGTGAATCTCAGAGTCAGATAATCATTAGTGTTGGAAGGGACCTTTGTAGTTTGTCTAGTCCAGCTCCCCTGACAAGGCAGGATCACCTAAAGCGGGTTACACAGGAACATGTCTGGGTCGTTTTGGAATGTCTCCAGAGAGGGAGACTCCACAATGTCCATGGCCTTGGCAGAGGGTGCTCTGCCCCCATCAATGTAAAGAAGTTCTTCCTCATGATGAGGTGGAACTTCTTGTGATTTAGTTTATGGCCATTGCTCCTTGTCCTTTTGCTGAGTTACACTGAAAAGAGTCTGGCACTTGCTTTCAAGATATTTCTTGATAAGATCTTTTCTGTCTTCTCTAGACTAAACAAGCTCAGGTACTGCAGTCTCTCCTCATAATAGAGACACTCTAGACCCCTAACCATCTTTGTAGCCCTCCACTGGACCCTCTCCAGTAGCTCCTTGTCTTTCCTGTCCTGAGTAGCTCAGAACTGGACACAATACTCTAGATGTGGCCTCACTAGGGCTGAGTAGAGGGGAAGGATCACCTCCCTCAACCCACTGGCCACACTCTTCCTGATGCACCCAAGGATATGATTGGCTTTCCTGACCACAAGGGCACACTGCCAGCTCATAGTCAAGTTGTTATCCAAGACTTCCAGGTCCTGCTCTGCAGAGAGCTTCTTACTAGGTCAGCCCCCAGGCTGTACTGCTACCTGGGGTTGTTCCTCCCCAGGGGCTGGACCCTGCACTTCCCTTGGTTGAACCTCATTATGTTTATCTCTGCCCAATTGTCCAGCCTATTAAGGTCCCACTGAATGGCAGCACATCCTTCAGATAGATTCAGCCACTCCCCTCAGTTTTGTATCATCAGCATAAGATGGTAAAACACAGTACTTCTGTAGGACTAGATTTGTTGCATATATTTAATTATTATTCTGAAGAAGAGATAATACCCAATGACTAATTAAATCAGTGAGATCTGAAGAAAGCTGTTACAAAATTTTGAGTGACCTCTGATTCAAATGGGAACTGTGATGGCAGGGAAAATGCCAGGCTGCCAATTAAAGGTCTGCTGATTGAGTAGATTAGCAGGAACTTCTCATGTGGATTGCTAGATCTTAATTTAGCTATTATAACTCCAGGAAAAATTATAAATTATGAGTTTCATGTGAAAAAGTCTTTACCTAAAACAAACACACACTTGCTCAAAAAGCAGCAATATCAGCCTCAAAAAATATTAAGAAAGGCCCTACTGGAGTTATGACTTCTTATAACTTCCTGGAACAGCATGTTCTTGCTGGTTGCCTACCTTAAAACAAACAAAAAAGGAAAGAAACAACACCGAAAGAGAAACAATGCCTGAAAAATATTAGGGCAGTGAAAAACTTGCTCGAAAGACAAAGAGATATACTAAAGAAAGACAAAACAGAAGTCTTTTTCTACATAACCATTTCTCAAGAAAAGTAAATTTTTATGCTTTTTATTCAGGTACAATTCTGTAAAGATCTCTCTGAAGTTTCTACTGTAATTGATGTGGAGGATTAAAAGAAATGGCCCCAGTATTTTCAATGAGACAAAGAATATGAAGAATCACAATAATATTATAGAATAGTATGGCAAATGTACATTGCAATACCTTCAACAGAGCATAATTAAATTGTGTTAAACATTGCTGTGAAGTTTATCTACTAGTCATGTCTAGGTTAAAACAGTGAAGATGACAACATAGTTTTTCTGCTCAGGTTAACAGCTCTAGGTGAAGTTAATATGAGTGTGAATTCAAACTCCCAACCAGAAACAAAACCCAAGCTATTTCATCCTGCAATGTTCTGGAAAGGAACAACACTTCTTGTGTGAAATCACTCGATTAGGAGAATCTTAGTACCATATGTTGGTAAGAGAATAAATCTTATTTCTTTAAGTGGGTTCTTGATCAAGGGGAATTTTGGAGCACATAAAAATTTACATGTCTGAATATGAAAACTGTCATCAGAAAACTCAGTTCTCACTCTGCCTTTGAATTCCCACAAACAACTCCACCTCAGCAACAAGGTATTCATCTCAAGTTCAGGAGCCCATGTGACAGTGAAACAACACCTAAGTTCCAAAATCTCAGATCTGCTCAAACTTGTTTTCTAGGGTGCAGATGGAAGAAGTAATATCCTGTACTACACACGCATAACCTGGAACACTCACTTGAGTATGAGGGATTTCCAGACTCTCCCCACCCTGAGGAAGCATAGACACCCCATTTCCAGCAGAACTACAAGCCAGTCTGGAAAACAGGAGTTGGGACTGTTCCACTAGTCATATTACAGCCCTGCCGGAGCAAAGTTGCAAATTTCATGTAGCTGCAAGAAAGCCTTGCAAGAGGATAGCACAGTCCAGTGGCTGGGCAACTTAGAAAGGAAGGGAAAAATTAATTCATGAAAACAGTGAGGTCCCGCATATCTGTCAGGCAGCTCTGGTGACCACAAAGCCTGATGAGTCCTTTTAAAAAATCCTGCTATGGGAACCTACCTCTGGAGAAGAGCCCGCACTCCACAGCCTGTAGGCACTGGACTCTGCTCAGCCTTGACTATGGGCTATTTCAAGGCTGTTTCTGCTGTGTTTGCAGGTTTCCACCCAATTCTGGCATGCACTACAGAGGGAGATTGTTTGTCCCAGCCCCATGTCTTTATTGAGCCTTCCTGGGACTGGCTACTGAAGACACCTGTTTCAGCCCTAAATATGACAGCAGAGAAGCACAGAGGCTACATCCTGCCCTTTGTTCTTACAAGTAAAGCATTTCTGGCCCAACACTGTAAACATGTCACAATTCCCCCACCAACTGCAGTGGGAAGTGTATTGCATCTTCTATGCATTGATTTAACTCTCCTCTCTATTTGCTGCCGAGAACGAAAGTGTTGTCCTTGAGATAAATTTCCGTACTGTAATAATACAGACACTAACAACAATGAAGGAAAGAAAAAAACACTAGGAAAAAAAAAAGTGTATTACTTAGACAAAATAATAAACCATAAATCACTACAGTGACAGGATTAAATGCGAAACCTTTAATTATACATTTAATCACTTGCCACCTTTTTTTCCTTACAGTAACATTTAATAAGCATCCATAGGATTTTAATTTGAGGGTGATTTTATTTTATATGTGAATTGAAAATGCAATACATATAGAAATGGTTTTAAGAATAAAAAAAATTTAACTTTAATCTTCAACTATGTCAACATCTTACTGAACATCTTTATTTCTCTCAGTCACAATGGCCCTCATTTAATGACATCACTGTGTCAAAACACATCAAGTCCATATCCATTGCACAGATATTATATAAAATAAAGTAGAACTAAGGGGGAAATAAGTGGTGGCTTAGAAAATACAATACTATATTAAAATAAGAGAATGTAATTCTATTGCTGAAGAAGACACTGAGTTATTTGTGAAGTATGGACAAACCTATACCGCCAGGTTGTATCTGCACCACTGCCTTTTCCACAAGAAGGCAAGAAGAAACTGCTAGAACAGAAAAGTGACTCCTCAGCATCTGAACACCTTCTCCTATCGATTCCAGAGTCCAGCAAAAGAGATCAGGGCTGGTTGTTGCTGTTGCTGTTAGGTTCAGAGTGGGGAAGGGAATTACCCAATTTCTGTAAAATTTCTGTACACTAAAGCCGTCTTCCAGCACACTCAGAGGAGTACTTACTGAAAATAATAATAAGAATAAAAAACCCCACCAAAAAACCCAAAAAACCAAAACCAAAGCAAAACAAAAAGCAAAAATAGCAAAATTTGCCTTCTTCTAACTGGAGCATAAGGCAAAGTCAAGACAGCTTTTGCATTCAGACAGATCCCCTCAAAGAATGTGGAGTAGGAAAGAGCCAAAATATTGCTTATATGCTAAGAAAAAAAAAATTTGATACTAAACACATCAAATAGTAGCAATTGTAAAGGTACTATTGTCCTGTTAGGTATTTCTTTCCCTATAAGAAAACAGTTAACAGTAAAGTGTTTGTCCTCTGGAGAAACTTTTGTTTTGTTTGCTTTATTGTGTCGAAGGCTCTGGCCAGTTGTCTCACAATTCCTGGTCAGGGTGGACTTTCACACAGCTAAAACTGTAACTCAGCTGCTCTACGTCTTCCTTTAAGAAGGAAGTGTCCACTGGGCCTGGGGTGCAGGGAAGATGGGTTTTCTGTGCTCATGCTTTCCGCCCCAGCAGAGAGGTCAGAAGCATACAGGGCCTTGCCAATGTGCAGAAATGGGCAGGACCAAATACAGTGGGGAAGCCTCAGCCATCCCAATGGAGGAGGGCAACATTTTTATCATGTCCTTTGTAGAGAAACAAAGCACCAGACAAAGGAATCTCAGGTAATCTTCATGTTTTGTTTGGATTTTCTGCCATGTTAGTCATCTGTTTCAATTTGCCTCAACTTTTAAAATATAAGTAATCCTTTTTA
The DNA here is from genome assembly GCA_036023395.1 of Myiotriccus ornatus. Lineage (NCBI taxonomy): Eukaryota > Metazoa > Chordata > Aves > Passeriformes > Tyrannidae > Myiotriccus > Myiotriccus ornatus. Next base: position 86,888,308 of record JAYRBT010000082.1, on the reverse strand, counting down.
CATGGGACTCTTGATTCTCTTGAATTGGCTTGTTGCTACTTGACAGAACCCCTGGCTCACTGCTGTGAACTGGAGGAAATGTTCCAGAACCTGCTGCAGTCTCTTCTTCTACCACCTTTTGGAATAGGCAAACTCAGAGAGAAAAGGGGATAATTTAATTAGGTTCTGACTATCACTTAAGGCTACTATATGCTTGCTTCTCAGCTAGGTAATTTTTTCCATTGTGTTTTGTTAGCAAGAAAAAGTTGCCTAGGGAAAGCAGAGAACACAAGCCCACATCTGTAAGAATTTAAGTACAGTCAGGACTGGGAAAATTATTTTTCTTCCTTTCTTTTCTCTTTTAGATCTTTTTTTGAATCATGAGGAGTTTGGACTCATTCGGTAATAGTTAGATTTTTCTGTTTCACCCACCCAATTTGAAAAGAGCCTTAACAGCACAGCGTGCATTGAAAAACCCTACTATGTAGAACTGCCTATTTATTAAATCCCTGTTCAAGGCTTAACCTGAAAATATAGGAGGTGTCTGGCTTAGTGCTTTTGAATGCATGTGGGGCACCAGAACCCTGGAAACAAGATTCATTTTGATCATCTTGTTCTCAACAATTACTGGATAAGAAATTTCTGAGGCAACGCTTAAGGCAGACTCAGTCGTTTTGTACCTGACAACAAATGACTGAGATGACAGGACATTTACTCACCCTGCCAGCAAGATGATATGTAGGTCTTTGGAGTTTTTCTGTCTTCCCCTTCTCTAGTCCACTCATGCATCAGGTTCCTTAGAGATACAGGACAGCCAAGTGAATTTATGTTTCTTGCTCTCTGTGTAAGGTGGTTACCTGTGACAGAGAGGACATAGAGACCAAATGTGGCGTATGAAAGCACTGGAACAAACATTTCCAATCATACTGTAGTTCAAGTAGTTCCTACTTCCTGTCTTCAGTAGTAGCCAATATGGAAAAGAAAAAATTCCAAGAGCTGGTTTATAAATAAGCAGCCAAATAAGCAGGGGGGATTGTTTATTAAGGGCCAGAACATTTTATGCTGCCCTATTTAGTTGTAAAGAAATAATATGTGTGAGGAGAGTTTTCAATGGTTTACTCAATTAATTCCACTAGTTAACAGAGTTAACAGAGTTAACTAGTGGATAATAAATTGGTGTTTTTTTTTTTTTTTGTCAGTGTTAAATGCATTTACTTTTAGTTTCTCTCCCCCTGTTCAGATATTATAGCAATGGCCAAGATCCTTTCTGAAATATTCATTTAATCTCACCATTCTACACATAGTCTCTTCCCTGTACCATCTCTAAACTATCTTTTCTACTTGTTTTTCACTCCAGAATGTTTTCTTTAAAGATTATCTGCTGGTTTTTTTGGAATACCTATAGACTTTTCCTCTTTAAGGACAAACTGGTCAGACCCAATATATTTCAAAATTGTGACCAATCATTTCTGTTTCCTTCTTTTCCTTCCAGTACCACCAAGTGAGCTGAGGGAGACCAGTTCAAAGTCAAGCTTGATAATTGTCTATGGCACTTTTCTGCTCCATTTCCTTTAGAAATACTGTGCATCTGGTAAAGAAGCGGAAGAGGAGAATTTGGAACACACGCACAGATGATACTCTCTACGACCACTGGGCTGCGGTAGGTCAAGGGGAGAAAAGCAAACATACTGCGCTTAAGAATATTATAAAAAACCTGAAATGGGCAAATTGTCTAACTTCGTATATCTCCCCTGGATAACTTTTCTGTTTTGCCAACTGAATAGCCAAAATAGGAATAATTCAGGGGAAAAAAAGAAGCAAAACCAAGAATGGGTCATTATTTTAATTGTCTCACAAAGTCTCAAATACAAAGGAGTTTCACTAGGGGTTACTTTGGAGGTAAAATTGGAAACTTGTCTTCAGAGAGTTTTCTATTAAAGGTCATGGGTATCAAAATCTGTCGTCTCACTTTAGATCAGTTATAAAGCTACTATAAATAAAGTCTCCTATATGGCACATTGTCACTGATTCCCACTTCAGTGTAATCAGCACTGCAGACACAGGAAATTCCTAAAATAAACAGTAGTATTCTCTACTTACTGCACTTAAAATGGATCAGGAGTTCTATATTTATACTTTAAGATATTCACTGCAATAAGTAATTAATTGTAATTTCTGATATGCATTGTACTTGCTAGTGAACAAATTATTTTGTTATGGTTTAGATGAACAAATCTGCTGTATCAAAATAGACTGTAACTATGACAACCGTAATTCATAGTTTACCACTGTCTTTACCACTAAGAAAATAAAGTAATTTTGCTGAACTGTTTCTTGATAATAAAAATGTCATCATTTGCAAGGAGTATTGTTAGCATTTACTGTCTTAGAACTTGGCCAGTATCTTCTATTACAACTCTAAATACATTAATATCTTTATTGGATAAAACCAGACCATACAGATGGAAAATATAGTGCCTATTCTACTGAAGCTGCTGGAGAACTCACGGTGACTGTTCCAAAGTTCTGGCTAAAAAAAAAAAAAAAAAAAAAAAAAAAATCAAAATTAAAAAAATAAATAAAAAAGTAGTAAATTTACTCACGTGCAAATGAAAAATCATGCTAAAAAATAAAACCTGATACACTACCCTGATACATCGTGCTGAAAAAGATTTGGGGATGTGAAGATGAAAGTAAGAAGAATGACATAAAAAATATAAACCAAGCATTTTCATCAACTTTTTTGACAGCTCAAACTGAAATGTGTCTCCTGAAAGCCAAGACAGCAAAGGGGCCCTGAAGAAGAAGCTGCTCTCAGAAAACACCCACCCAGCACACCAGGACTTCCAGCTTGCCATGTGGGAACTCATGCAGGCACAGCAGATGGGCAGCAGAGGATGAAGGGGCTGTGAGGGCTACTTGGGAGCAATGCAGAACTTCCTTGTCCTGGCCTGCTTGGGTGAAACTGGGGAAGCCAGAGCTCAGTTGGATTTGAAATGGGTGAGGAACACTGAGGAACACAAGAAGCAACCAGATGAGCATCTAGGGGAACAAAAGGAAGACTGAGGAATAGGTTGTTGGGAGAGGCTGGTGAATGTCCATTCTCCAAATTCAGCTGAGCATGGCTGTGAGCGCTGTTATGTAATTTTTTCTTGCCTGGGCTACAACACTGTTCATGCCCTCCAGAGGTTTGTTCTAACCAACACAATGCTGAGTTTCTCTGACATACTTAATATGCCAGCAGTTTTCTTCCCTCTGTATAAAAGAAGGGCAAAAGTGAGAAGAAAACCCGGGGGGGGGGGGGGAATTATCTCATTTTTAATAATTTTATAAAATAAATAATAATTAATTAAAAAAAAAAAAAAGAGAGGAAGCAAACGGGTGAAACTACTAGACCACTACTAATTGCAGTTTGTTTTTTTTTTTTCTTTCACTCTCTATTACCTATATGATTTTGTAAGCCATTCACCTTGTTCTGCTTTTTTCCTTGTACTGGTTTGGTAGGCAGCAGTTCATGACACATTCTAATAAGAGGCAATACACAGGTTATGAGTCCAGCCTTTGCAAGAGGACTTATAGGGACCCTTCATTTCATGTGATGTTTCCCTGGGCAAAAAACTTGCACTGTACCATGGGATGGCACCAGACTGAAAACATCATTTCTCCAGGTATATGGTCCATCTCTTTCTCCCTCTTTGCCTCTTCATGTTTACCAAAAAAGTGCAAGAGTTTGCCCCCATACACTTTTCAAGCCTGAGTAAGCAGCTTAATTATTCAGACAAAATACCATTGATTTGAAAGTGTCTGAACAAATAAAATTCAGGCTTGACAACCTCATTAAGAAGGACAGCCAACCTGCTCGGGGACTTTCCATTTGTGTTACTTACAGTTCTTGTTTCTTTATTTCAGGGTCATTTGATGCAATACAGAGCAAACCCTCTGGTATTGCAGTCACACAGCTTCTTTTGAAATCAGAGAAGACTTTGCTTAAGATGCAGGCCTTCAGCTGAATCTAAGAGCAATCTATGTGCACCCAAAGAGAATATATGGATCAGGGAAGTGCACAGCAGTGCTGAAAAAATAAAATGGCAAGCTCAATTTAGCACCCACTAAAATGAATTGGACCATGTACATCTATGAATGTGCTACCCTTAAACATGACGTAAATCTCACACTCTGTCACTGACTTCTTCTTGGACCATAAATTCAAGTTTTTTTAATGTCATTATGTCATAGCAAAGGCTCGTTTTCTAATAAACCATGCCTTGTTTTCTTCAGTATTTCCAAGTGTAAGAATTTAGACAATGGACAATCATCTTCCATAGTTCTCACTTTTATCAAACAGTCATACCACAAAATAGAGACTCTGTTATACTACATTTGCTAAATGTAGATAGGAAGCAACTTCCCAGGCTATAAATGGACTGTATTACTCATTACGTTATCTGTTATAATAGTTGAACACCAATGAGTTGCAGATCCAACAAATATCCAAAAATGGCAATGCAAAAGCCCTAAAATTAAGTTCTTGACAGATAATAACTAATGCTGTACACCCCTACTCTTTATGTTATGAACAATATGTTCATAACATAATATATATTTATGGAGAAGAAACCAGTATTTAAAACTCTTACATTTATCATAAAAATAGATTTTATTACACAAAACAGTGCCTTCCGATAAGAGATTTACAATTGATTAAAAAGGATGGCTTGTCCTAAAACACTTACATGATTGCATGCAAAGAAAACAGATGGTCTGTGTAACAGTAATTTGATTTCTTCCAGCAAACATTACTCATGATATAGAAAATGCTTATGCTGATCTACTCCAGAATGATGTGTGCGCTTTGCATCTCTCTTCAAATGAAGCCTGTAATTCTGTTCAAGGAACAGCACGGCAGCTCTGGTTTCCTAACAAATCTAATAAAATCATGTAGTCTAATGCATCATTCCTTACTTAAGAGCCTGACAGCACAAAGATTGATTTTAACTTTTCACTCTCCCAAAAGTGCTTAACATAATGCCATGTTCCTTACTCATTTACTCTGTTTGTAACACTTCACGACATAAAAGAATACTATTTCTACCTTCATCTCTGACTAAAGGAAGCATCATAAGCCAAAATGTGATGTTTATTCTCTTCTGGCTGCATTTAACATTATTCTCCTTTATATAACTGCAGGCATACCAGAAGGGGGTTACTGATAAGTCTTCACCTGTCCACCTCAAATTTTGTTGTGTCTCTCAAGTCACAAGAGTGCTGCTCAGGAAACTTCAGCATGTTCTATTCAAGCTTTATGCTTCCCCAACACTGGATGAAATGCTGTCTACCTTTGTAAGGCAGACAGCCCTCATGAGGTCACCTAAATCACTAAAGTTCTTGGGACCAAACTGCCAGTGGAAACTCTGTCACTTGTTCACACAGGATGACAATCTGGGGTGATAAAAGGTTCATGTTGCCTTTTACAGATCTTTTTGCATAGGTTGAATACAGACAGATCCTTTTCAAACGCACAAATTTAACCCCTAAGAGTACATTCTTAAATCTGTCCCCTTTTTTTACAGACTTCACACCTGGGTATGTTTCATCATCTGCAAGTAATAACATGCCTGCTGGGATGTAACCCTATTTGTCATTATCTTGTCGTATTTGATTACTGTCTCTTCACCTGACTGGTCTGGACTTACCCAGGCCAAATAAAGTAAGGGCGCAATCCTGTTAAATTCCTGCCGGGAACACCCTAAACTGCCACTCTTGTCAGTGGGAATTAAGAGTTCTCAGAACATTGTAATAGGTACTCAGACCCTTGAGAAATTGGACTCTTAATTAGATATTCCCTCATGACATTGTGTGATTATTTAATGTTCTGATAAGATGCCTCAGCAATCTCACAGGCCATGAATTAACTCTCTAGCTGCGGTTCTGTGAAACCTTTATCATGCTTGGCCATGGAAGCAAATTGCATTTCATGGAGCATATGAAATAATTTATCCAATGAATTGGCTGAATTATATATAACATGAACTGTTGGCCAGGCTTGGGATGTCCACTTTTAAATAGCTGTTCTTTTTTTGCCCCTTTTCTCTTTCCTGGCATGTGCTCTCCCCTCCACTCTTACACACACACTTTTTATTGTCCCACTTGCTGGCACAGCTCAGGAGCGGCAGCAGCAGCAGCAGTCCTTGTGGTGACATGGGATGATTCATCACACAAGGTACATGAGGCAAACTAATACTGCCAGAGCAGTCCTTTATTATAGATTTCCTTTTCTCCTGTCTGGCTCATCTGCATTATAATATTTATTACTCACATGTAAATTTTCAACTTAAGTCTATCCATCCAGGCTGCTGAAGTTTTTCAATCTATACTGAAAAGTTTAACAAAACCGCAACAGAGTAAACATTTCTGCCTTGCAGCTGACGCATGTTATCAAACACAGCAATAAAAGCTACAATAAGAATGAAAACTGAAGCAGAAATAAATAGAAGAAGTGCTGAATGATATAGTATATGACATACAAATGCACACAGCAATGGTCATCTTTTTATCATTCCCTATCCAAAACAGTGTAAGGCACAATCATCCCAGGGAAAAAGGACATAGCAGGAGATGTTTTCCATAGCACTTTAGCATTCTGATTACTATACCCTGGCTCAGTGTGCAAAACCGTGGTGCTTAGGAATCAACAGTCATCTCTCATCCACTTTGTAGAAATGGAAGCTAGAAAAGTATTTGGACCATCTACCCTAACTCCTGTGACACACAAATGCCCACCTCAGACCCAAGGACTGTAGTCAGAGCATATCAGCTATAGATAACTATAGCTGATACTGAAACGTGTGTTGCCAATCAAGAATAAGAGACAATGACTGTCAAGAGAGGCATTAAATTACACTCCAAATGTATTTTTAGGAAAAGCTTTATTAAACTTCACATTCTCTACCCCTGCTGGCTTGCAATGTACTTCATGAGACAGTATGAAGATATCACAGCACTTGCATGCTTTCTGCTAAAGCTCATAGTTCCTATGCTTGCAGCTGAGAGGTGTATTCAACTCCATTATCTGTGGTCACAGTTTCTACTAACCCAAAGAATTTTCAAATATATAGGCTCTCCCAACCCTCCCATGCAGACAAGACTCTTGCTTTACCTGCTTACCTTTTAGAGAGGCTTTTTTCATCCTCCTATTGTTAACCACATTTCCACGGACAGTGTATTTTTTTTTATGAGACTTCAACAAAACCTTAAATTATGTCTCACAAGCATTATCAAATCAACTTCTGCAATGAGAAATCTAACTTCAGATAAATCATTCTACCAACCAGTTTCAATGACAACAAAACCAGGTCCTTGAGTGTTTTGTGCATTCTGGCAAGCATCTGCTTTGCTAGGAGTGGATTAAATAATACTACCTCTATAATTCTAATAGTGTGGGAGATTATATAAAATATTTATATTGTGATCTGCAGGCAAAATGCGTACTCTAAATTATGCTCCAGAAGCTCAGCAAGATATTATATTGATAGAAAAATACCTCGGTTTAAATAATTGGGCAATTTTAGTTATTCGCTATTCTACAAATATCATGTAATTTTGCTGTTTCCCCCTTGGTAATGTGATCTATTTTAGTAAGTACTACTTCCCATGGTCAAGGGTTTCCTGTGTGTTAGTACCAACATCTCACCCACATCATACTGAATCACAAGGCCAGCTTAGAGGTAAGTAGTGAAAACACAAAGGTTTTCATTGCAGGTCAGTGTTCTGCCTGAGCTTCTTCATTGCATATCTACAGTCCAGGGGAAATTTTTTAGTATACAGCTATGAAGATATTTGGTTAAGGCTGAATTTTCAGCAGACTTCCTAATTTTCAGAGAAAGGAAGTTTTTTACAGTTATTTGCAAAAACTGTATTTGCAAAATACCTTCTATGTTGTAAGCTGAACCAATCTACATGTCCAAGAATAATGTTTACAAAAAACGAACTCTCTTCAGAGTTGTGTTTTTTGCTGTATTTGGGTTACTCCAATTCACTGTGTGGGTATGCACATCTGCTTTAGGAACACAAGCTAATTCTCACAGAATTCTCCTGTTTCAGCTAGCTAAAGTTCTGATTTAAAAGGACTTTTTTCTCAAAACACAGCAAACACTATGTTTTTCCCACATTTTATGATTATACAGTACAGGACAGCTGGCATTAGATTATGCACTGAGCTAAATGCAGTGTATGCTTGCTTGTGATGTTTAGTACAGCCCCAGGACAATGTGGCATGAGGAAGGAGAGCACGAGCCATTCCTGTGCAGAATTTTCCCTGGGTGGATGCATTTTCACTCAGTGTGGAGACAGTAATGATAGTTCACTGAATCCATACCATCTAACCCTTATGGTGCTTTGCTGAGCATCAGTATCCTGGAGAGGAATGCAGAGGGAAAGAAAAACTGGCACACAATAGGCTATGCACTGTGCCCTCCCCTCCATTAGCAGAAGACATCAAAAGCAATCTTACTGCAGGTCCCATGCAGCCTTTCACATGGTATGGGCAGGCAAGGTCCTTAAAGGTTGGTATCTCCGTTAACAGGTCAAGTCATCTATAAAGGAGATGTCCAAGTTAATGGTATTTTTAGTGGCCTTGGACAACCTTCTCCACAGACTGTCTCATGTGGTCTTGTCTACACTTAGATTCAAAGAATACTCTTGGTTGCTCTTGCCCGGCTCAATTTCCACTGCACACAATTTCTCTGACAAAACCAGCCCTACAATGCTGCTCTTGATATGTGAGGTTCACCTCCTCAAGTTTTGCCCTTCAGCTTTACTCACATTAGTAAGGGCAGGCATGGACAAGGCCAGCAGGAAGAAGGGAAGATGGCAGGGGATGAAAACCAGGTTTTCCTTGACGTTCTTACTCTTGTCAATTCTGCTTCAGCTCCAGTCATGGAGCCGAGGGCAAGGACAGAGATGTGGGAGCAAGGCCCACCTTTACCAATGAGAAACAGGGCATTAAACAGTGCCTGTTTTTACTGATTCCTCCCTGCTACATGGATCTGTTCCTTTATTTTGTAAGTACCTCCTACTGCAGCCTCCTCCAGCACACTCTCTCCTATCTCTTTCAACATATTTGTAAGTAAATCTTTGCATTTCCCTCATTGGTCTGATTCCTTTCCACTTTCTCAACCTGCTCCTCATACTGGCCCTCGTGCTCCTGCACTCCCACCAATCTTCTTCTCCTTTATTGTCCCCAGTAGAGTAAAAAAATACAGCTAGAAAAGTGATCAATGAGCATCCATAACCCAGTAACCACTTATCCAACGTATTATGTTTTCAAATGATTTTTCAGTAGAAGTTTATCATCTGCCTTATTAGTGGATAGTAAAGCACTCAGCGGATAGTAAAGCACTCAGCCAAGCAGCACCTTCTCTAGCTTACTGCTTTAATATTACTTAAAATTCTTAAATAAAACAGAATCAGTTCTCAGTCATTCAAAGTATAGAAAACAGTTTTTACTGCTGTCTTTTTTTTTCTATTTACCATCAAATATAGAGAAATTATCAAATAAATGTTGCTTATGACTCAATAAATACACTCAATAATATACTGCTCAGTAAATAGTTTTTATTATAGAAAACAACATGACAAAAGAATAATCCAAGTACCTAAAATATCTAATTTTAGACTTGTTACATGACTGGAACCCTAAAAGCACCTCCACAAATCTATTCCTTCACTATTTATGTGGACACAAACTGAGGAACAAGAGAAAATCCTCATCCCTGCTTAAGGATCATGCCCTACAGCAAAACAGAGGAGCTTCTCACACTAGTGAGAACCCTTCCCAATATTCCTGCAAAAGTAGCAAGGTGTTTGATTTTCACTTCCATTTTAATCTAGATATGACTTCCCTTACTTGTGTAGACATAATCTTAGTCACCCTTCATATATTTCATACTGTCTATCTTGGACAGTAAGCAACTCAGGATATGGCTGGGCTCTCCACAAGGCTGCAGCCTATGTAAGAACCTCATGTAGCCTAAAATTTCAGGTAGACTCCAGTAGTCTGACACTGGGTGAGGACAATACATCAGCTAGCCTGAGGGGGTCCAGTTGCACAACAGGATTGCACTCAAACATGAAACTGAGCTGTTTGTTTTACATTCAAACATCCCTTCTGACATTCACATGCTTTGCAGACCAAGGAGATAGATAAGACTTCAAGTCAAGCCAGACATTCAGCTACTTAAAAACATGTACCAGGATGGCAAGGCAGGTTGAAATTTTGGATCCTCTCATTTGACCTGGTCAGCAAACACAGAGGAGGAAATACAGACCAACCATTTGAGTAAGGACAGCTGTCAGACACAAAGAGAAAACCTATTGTGCTTTGAATTACTTTGCCCAAAGATCTTTAGTGATAACACGTTGCCAGCAAGTGGAATTCTACTGATGCAATCCTCCAACCCCTGCCAAAATAAGAACAAGGTTCCTCAATAATGATTTAATATTAAAACTTCTTCAGAGAGTCTTTTACAGGTTCTCACTGGAAGTCTTGGTTGGCTTTATGGCTTGTCACAACTGACATAATTCTTAATCAGAGCTCCTTTAAAAACACAGTGAATAGATAATAATATCTGGAAAACTAGGACATTAAAACTTTGATTCACATTGCACATCTCTCTAGTCGTATCATGCATTATGCATAGCTGTACTATATTTTGAAGGAAACTGTTGTGACGTGTTTTCAGTGTGAGATATACACATGACTACAGTCTACAGCATATCAAAAAAACAGGATTCTGATCTGTGGAAGATGTTCACATAATTAGGCAAAACTGCAATATAGGAACATTTTGCTCCAAGCCAGAAATATTTTGGGTTGATAATGAAACAGGTGGATTCCATATTAACATGAGCGTGTTTTGTGGGAATTATAGTTTAGGTGCTTCAGCAGCCCAGTGTCAAGGAAAATTAGCCTAAAACTTCAGTTTGCCATGTGAAACCTGTCATTGGAACTAATGAAACTCCAGCTAGTATGCAATAAAGATCCACAGCTGCCTAAAGATACATAACTGCCTACTTTTATCATGTTGGTTTTGCTTTTAAAGCATTCGTAATTATTGACAAATTGGTATTGACTCTGATCTCTTTAACTGTTATGTAGATAAATTTTCATCCCTCTAATTTACTTGACAGTGTTAGTATCATATCCCCTCTTTAATGATGTGACTGAATTTAAAGATTCATAAATTCATTACTACAGTACATATCAAGGTTAAAAGAGGGAGAATTCCCTTATCAGTATGAAGGACTCGTACAGTTTACAACAATCCTAGATGAAATTACCCTTTTGTCTTTCAATAAGAGGAAATCTCCTGCAATGGCAAATGTTCATAATGGACTGTTTAATCTTGGCAGTCATCTGAAAAGCATCTAATTTAATTAAAGCTTTAGGCCAAAGTGATCTCTCTTTTAAAAATTAAATATTTATGTTAACACACATATCACTTAATTGGCATAACATATCAAAGGCTATTAAATGATTGTACAGTGTGTAAGGACTAAAAAAAAAGGCTAATACAAGTTTAAAAGCCTTTTCTGTATTAAACACTAAATAAAAAATTGCAAGGGTGAGAATGGCCATCAAAGATACAATAATAAGCAAGAATTAAGAAAACTGAGATTTTAATGATCATTAGCTCTATGCTACCACTAAGCTAACTGCTGGCAGTACAGGCTGTATGACAACTCACCAGAAATGGTGTGTTCACAGAAGCCACATTAACTAATGCTGGAATTGAGGGAAAGAACAGGAGCAGAGTTTAGAGAGCTCCTAAACTCAACAGTAGGTCTGTATATTCTTGGTCATTAATCACTGCTGAATACTTCATTCCAGAGCTTGCCAAAGAAGCTATAAGTGGCACAATAGAATATATGTCAACATGAACTGTATAGCGAAACAATATTTACAGCCTATATCATCTCAACGAAGATCAAAAGAATGTAACACATTTTATTCAATTATCTGGCAGAGACACATAGAATTTAAATATGAGAAAGCTACACTAATTGGAAACATCATTTTCAGGCTTTTTTTATGCCTTTTTCCTAGGGAATTAGAACATATCTGTGAAGGGGAGGAGGTGAGAATTTGTCTGAATAGTTGCTAAAATTAACTTAAATGTGCAGTTACAGGCCATCTCTTCAGCTAACAAGCACTTACTGATACCATTTTATTCTAGTAAGAAGCTGACTTCTACACTACCAAGTAGCTCAGTGGGGAACACTGAAGAAATTTCATGGGGGAAAATAAGGAATTAACTGCTATATACACTAATTTTAAAGGTCTTGCAAGGTCTACTCTTAAAGCCACTTTTCTTTTTGTTTTTGTTTTTGTTTCTCTATCAAAGGGTGAGAAAACAAAAATTAACTGGTTTAGCCATTCAGTACCAATTTAAGGGACTGGCTGTGATGTAGATATGTGTGATTACCCATATACAGCCATTTGGAAGTGTAAAAGCTGCTCACTGAAGTTGCAAATATTAGCAAATAAAGCCTGTTTAAGCTAAGGTGTTAACACTTTAGGCTGGCATGAACAGATGCTGCTTCCAAATGTAGTCCTGGATCTCTCAGTTACTGCTGCCTTTGTGAGTTTAACCCAGGCCGGCCCCTTCCAGAAACACTTGTGGTAACATCACCAGAGAAAACTCAGGCAAAGAAATAAAGCAGTGGGGTGGGAGGAGGACAGGATCACTTCCTTCAGTGTCAGTAGAAGCTTAAAGTACTTGATCTCATCTCCACTCTCTTTCCTAGAAGCAGAAAAAGAAGCAAACCCGAAACAAGAGGAACTCTTTGTTCTACATCGCAGAACTATCTGCCACACCTAGCCAAGAATGTATTTCCATTACTTGCTAGTGAAAGAAGAAAATATGACATCTTGTCAGAAATTATAGCAACAAACACTTTAGAATTAAAGACCTTCTAATAGGAAAGCATACCAAAGGATGAGTGACAAATATCTAGCAATTAAAGAGAATTATATCTGTGAGGAGACACAGGAATCTTAAAGATGGAATGATGCTCTGTGTAAATAGAAAATGGAGACACAGAGTGTAAATTTTTGGGGTGAAAAATCCCAAAAATAAAACATAAAGGCATGGAAGCATTAGTAGTTATTTTAGCCATATACTGCTTGCCAGTACAATCTGTGGAATCTCCCAAGGGTTTATTTATAAAATTATATCAATATCTAGTATTCATCTCAAACTTCAGTGAGTTCGGAAAAGCTTGCTCCTTATACATAGCCTGATCGCTACTACACTTACAAGCTCTTGTAGAGGAGCAGATGTTTATGAGTCTCTCAAAGATATTTCTGTGCACATTCCTTTGGCTATTTGCAATGAACTTTCTCACCATCATTTCCTTCAAAATAGATGTTATTCATCAGTGCTCAACTGAGCAGTTCATGAAGGTTATCTTCAGAAATGTAGCATGAAATGGCTGCACTAGATCACAACATATAATTCAGTACCCTAACTTTGATAATAGCTAACAGATACTCATTGTGAAAAAACATAGAAGAATCTATCAAGTAAAGAAGTTTTTGTGATCACTGTGATTGGGAGTTTCTGAGCCTGGCCTGTTTTAACATTAATCAGTCTTGAGAGGTCACTCTAAAATAAATTTTTAAAATTTGTACTGAAATCATACATATTTTCAACATTGAAAATGGTGTCAAAACAAAAGTATTTCTGCATGTTTTAAAAATTCTGCAACTTCTTTTTGAAGACTTCTATTTCTCGCGTTGTCAGAAACACTGAATGTGGTTTTGTTTGATGTTACTGTTTTATATTTGACCATATCCCATCTCAGTGTTCTTTTTTCAAAGCTGAAAAACTAGGCAATAAAATAATAGATAATATTCAGTGTTTATAAATTAAAATGCATATGTTCAGAGAAGAAAATTCCCTTTTATTAATCAAATATACTGCTATACAACTAGCTGTTGCTGTTGACAAAACAGATCTCAGCATCACCATGGACATTTTTGCAAAAATATCCAGTCATTTTCACTGTTGGTCAAAAAGGCAAATATATAATTATTGATCATGTGTAAAGGAACAGAGAACAAAACAGAAAACAATATCAACTAATAATAAACAAATATTAACAATTATTAATAAACAATAAATTAATATTACTATCGTTGTTGTTATTATTTGTTATTACTATGATAATGTGGAAAACTAGCAGGGGTTCATAACTTCACTGATGAACAGAATTCTGCTCCACACTCTGTGAGAAAAAATACAGCAAGACACAACAAGGTATATATTATACACTAAACCATAGAGAGATCTCAACAGGTTGGAAGACTGGGCCAACAGGAACTGCATAAAGTTTAACAAATATAGTTATAAGTTTCTGCATATGGGGCAGAATAATACCAATCAGCAGTACAGGCCAAGGACTGACTGGGTTGGGTGTGCATCCTTGTAGCAATGAAACCAACCTGGGGCCTTGACTTCAGCAGCCAAAGTAAAACCAGCAGATGAAAGATTATGACTGCTTGGTTTGGCATTTGTTAGGTCACACTTCAAAAGAGACACTGGAATATTGGAGATGGATCACTGAAGGGCCACCAAGTTGATAGGAGACCTTGATGCCTGCTGAAAGGTGGAATGAATTCGGTTTGCTCAACTAAAACGGAGGGGAGAGTCTAATCGCATTCTCTCCATATCTAGAGACTAGTTATAGAGAAGATGATACTCTTTTCACAAGTCACAGCAAGAAGAAAAACATATATATGAAAAATCTTCACAATGAGAACAGCTAAACACTGGAACAGGTTATTCAGAGAAGTGGTGGAATCTCCCTTATTGTAAGTAATTCAAGACTTGTCTTTTTGGGCCAACAGATAACTTAGTTCAAACCCCTGCTGTCAACTGTAGGTGGGCTCAGGTGACCTCCAGAGACCCCTTGCAATCAAGGTTTTTCCCTGATTCTAGAAAGAATGGCAGCAGGCACAATGAAATTTCTGAAGCATCTTCCACAGCAGGCAAAAAACAGCATATTAGCACTCTTTATGAATGAAAAGGAAATGACAGAGGACAGAATGAGGGAAGACAGGTGCACAGCACCATGAAAGACCTAGAGAAGGAATGCAGGGAACAGATATCCAGCCTTTTTCACAGTACAGGAGGAAGAGAATATAAAGTGAAATTTTCAAAGGGAAGGCTGGCTTGAAAGACACCAAAGTACTTTTACTCACAAAACATAAATGACCTGTGAAACACACTGACTTATATTTTCCGGGTATCAAAAGAACAGATAGAATCAAAAGGACATGCTGAAATGAGTCCATCAAGGGCTGTTAATAGAAAAATTGCAGAATCAAACACTGGACAGGAAGTCACCAAGCACAGAGCTTGAAGAACACAGAGAGTATACCACAGCAAGGATCACAGGATGAACTCAGGTCTTTTCTGAAAGGATTTTCCATATTTGGAAAACTCAAGTTCAGGAAAAATGAGAATATTTTAACTAAAAAAAATCTCAATGATAAATTCTCATGCCTTTACTGCCATGTCTGAATCAGGAAAACGTTCACCATCTCAGTGGCTTGTCACTTGTTTTGTTTTGGTATGATTTTGTTGGTTTTTTGTTCGTTTGTTTGTTTTGGTTGGTTGGTTGGTTGGTGCTTTGTTGGTTTATTTTTAAAGATTTCCACTAAAAGGCTTAATTCTTTTCCTGAGGACAAAATTAAATCCTGCAAAACACGCAGAGTTCCTAAGCTTATGGATAGACTACATGACAACCAACATTTGCCCTATTTTTCTTTTTTTAACTGATGCTGGGAGCACTGAGATGGAAGAAGGATCATGCATATGATTATAGCAACAGTGGGAATTCTCCTGGCTTTACAAATGAGAATCATGGCTTACCACAGGGAAGCCACATAATGCCTTAAGGCCCCAACTGTAGCAGACTGTCTAAACCTGCTGTGCAGTAGGATTTGTTTCTTAAAATCCACAATTTACATCTTTTTGCTAGAAGGGAGGTTGCACATTTTCTTATTTAAAATAAAATAATAAAGAAAAAAAAAGCAGTAAAACTGTAGATTTTATCAGTAACCTTTGCTAAGTATTTATTTCTTTCTTCTAATTGAAAGGCTCCAAGGGAAACCTGACTCATTTAAAAGTGAAAGACGAACTCACATGCATTTTGTTAGTAGCAGTCTCAGAACATGATGATGCAGTGCTGATCCACAGCAGCAGAGCTTTGGTTAGTTCATTTTCCCTGTCACACAGACTCAGGTTAGCTAAGTTGCCCAGCCTCAGCAAGAAGAGTAGAGGACAGGAACAGCCACAACATTCATCTCCATTTGGATCAATGTAAGAATGTCATAATTTCCTTTTCCAAGTTTTTCTATGAAATAATGTAGGGTTGACATACCGATGTCAAAATTTCTTTGGTTTTTTACACATTACTAACATTAAATGACTGAACACTAAAATTGTTAATTAAAACAAAGTCTGTTTCTAATAGGTCCACATTTTGCTGGTTTTTTTTGCTGCAGTGAATTATCAAAAACAGATGACAGTACCCTAGGATGATACACATCTTTGAGCTATATTCACAGGCATCCTGGCCTACCATTTTGACAGGTTTTAAGGCTGTGTATTACATCCATTCTGTCAAAATATTGATAAGAAATTCAAACATGCAGGACTGAGTCACTTACAGCACATGGCTCAACCACTTTCTCCCCAAAATAAACACCAGAGATCTACATTTCTTTCTACTTCATGTTTTGAAAGTTCTTCAAAAATCAGAGGTCAATCAATGGGCCTGTTCATATATAAAGGTCACTGTGAAGTATCATTTCATTCTCTTGTGATCAAATACAGATTCTTGAAAGGATTCAATTCTGTTTATATAAAAATTTCTGTACATTCAATGAAAAAGAAACAAAGTTTCCTTTTGCAGATAGTGGTAAGCAATTGTCTAAAACTGATGAAATCTGCTTTATTCTAAACCACTACGTTCATTTTCTATTGTAGTGATATGCAAATTGTAATTTATAAATTTGTTTTAATTTGTGATAGTCAATTGTGTTCTTTGGCAGAGATGTTCTCTGGGTTGCCTTGGTTTCATCACAAAAAGGATACACTCCTGTTTTCTGGAATGTTTGGATAGATTAGAAGGCTGAGGAACTGGAACAAGAATACACAGCAAATTATCTGGATTTTAAATACAAAGTTAAAAAGAAATCCATCCAAGCCAACCCACTTGAATAACAATGTTAATCTGGTGAGATTTAACAAGGAAGTAGCCAAGTTATGAAAGATTGGTGCATGGGGCAATGGATATTATATGATTTTTAAAAAACTGTAAGAGAGAAAACCTTAGACTCAGTACATTAAATAATTGTTAATTGAACGCATACACTGTTTTAAGATGTTTATCATTTATGATTAAAAGCAAATAAAATTATGAAACAATGTTAGAACCCACAGATAAATATAACTCTTTTGGACCAGTGAAAAGAACAATTCATTTAAATGGTTCCATTTAAATTGATCAGAAATGATTCTTTAAATAACGATTTTTTTAAATAAATAAACCAGTTTAAATTATAATTATTCTAATTCAATTTAAAAAGTCTTTGCCCCCATTTTGTTGCTATTTGGAATACATTCAACATAGTGGAAAAGGTTTGTTGATCTGTTCCATTGAGACGATGAGCTATTATAAGCAGTTAATCAATGAGTTTCAGACATGGTTGTCAGCTTCCTAAAGACAAATAGAAAATCAAACTTGTGAGAAGAACAGAACTGATGTTATTATGCTGTGATCCTAACGGAAGTTGTTTTTTCAATCACTATGAATATATAAAAAAAAAAACCAAAATAAAACTACTGAGTGTTCTACAGCTGCTGCATTTAAAATATCCAAAGGTGCATCTTTTTGTCAAAAAGCTTTTAAAATTGATCTACATTACAATAATGGAAGCAATTAATCACAAGTTAATTTTTTAAATGGAAGGCCTGGAGGATAAAATACTGATTTTTTTACTGACATAAACCCAATGTACGCATTAGCAAGTGGCATCCACAAAATTCAAAAGCAGTAAAACATATTTAGATACAAAATTCTGCAGTCTCTCATCATTTTTTCTCAAGCTGGCAATCTGTGCAAAACACAAATACTTACGAGTCAGCAGTTCATTTGCATGTTACCCCAGAAGATGAGAAAATTGTTATTTTTGTTTGGGTTTAGGGTTGTTTTTTAAGAAGACTAAAAAGTGAAAATTATAATCAGTCTTGATTACTCTAAAACAACGGATGCATTTAGATCATACACAATCAACTTTTCAGACCCGAAATTAAAACATATAAAAATCTATGCATCATTAGTGTTCAAAATTTCTAGGTATTTTCCTTTCACAAATCACCTAGGACACTATATTGTGAATTCTGAAAGATTTCTATGTTCAAAATTGCCATACCAAATTGATAAAATTCTGATCAGCGTAAGTTAAAAGCCTTAATACATACATTAGTGTGGTTCCTTTATCCAATGTAACTGAAGGATCTAATCTCTTTTCAGGACAGATCCTACCTGCATGTTTAAAGAAATCTACAACATCTAAAATTCTACTTCATCCCGACCTGTTTGCAACTCAGTATCCTGACATTTCTTATGGGATTTCATGCTTTCAAACATGATAAGGTCAATCCCCAACTACATCCATAAATCAGAGGAACAGATGAAGTAAGCAGTCTGAGTGGGAACACTCTTTCTTCCCCGAATCCTGAGCTGGTTCTTTGCAATTTCTAGCACAATTTAATCCAACCTTGCCACACAACAAGAAATGACCATATGAAATAAAGTGATGGCACACTGGCTGGGAGTGCACCATTTGTCCAAACCTGCCAGAGAAAACAGTGCAGTTCCCAAGATTTCCCAGCCATTAGTTTGACTGCTTTTTTTTCAGCACTTCCCTTCTCTGGCAACCTGAGGCTGAAGTAAGACAACAGGCTAACCAGCTCCCAGCTATCAAAAATAATGACTGGACTCAGACTACTGTCTGAGATATTAGTAAATTGTTCTACTCAGATTTTCCTGCCTGCCAGCCATTACTGTGTTTTCAGATCACACAGTTTCTCTACATTCCAGCTACAAATATGTTTTTCGTTACCAATCCTTATAGCAAATAACACAATGCTCTTGAGTGCAAACCCTTGCTTTTTCTGACTCCAAATCACCTCATCTCAAGGTCTCTAAGCCAACACTTTTGCCTCAAATTTAGTTCTACCATCCTTCCATGGACTGAACTTACTTCCTTCTCCTACAACAGCAGGAAACACCAGAGAACTGTGCCTTTTCTTCTTTCTGCATTAAGGGACAGAAAGAAGAGCAGGATACAGGCTAGATTTTGGTCTCATGATGTGGGATATCACAGCAGAGCACTCTTAGGTTAAACACGGCTTCCCTTCCCTTCCCTTCCCTTCCCTTCCCTTCCCTTCCCTTCCCTTCCCTTCCCTTCCCTTCCCTTCCCTTCCCT
>JAYRBT010000082.1:86831424-86853147 GCA_036023395.1 Myiotriccus ornatus | reverse complement strand
GAATGTGATGATCAAGAACTAAGCTGGTATGAAAGCTCCAGTGAATAAAACTCTCTTTGGGTTTTGTATCAGTGTTTAGTGCAACATCCCCTTTTTACCCATGCTGGACAAATCAAGAGCAATTACAACAACAGATTACTCTAATTCTATGACCAGTCCAGATCCAGCAAGACCTGGATCTGTTTCATTTATGCCTTTTGCTATCAGTCACCAAACTATGCGAATAATGATAAATTCTGTCTAATTATAGTTTTTATACTCATTTGCTAACACAGATGCTTGAGCCAGATACCAGAGAATCAGGTAACACCAAAGCCAAGGCAATCAGGCTCCCATCTCTGAGCACTATGGAGAATTCAGGCCCCATAGCACATCAGACGCTCACAGGTCCTAGCAAGAAGCTAGGGAACTAATTAGATCTAGTCATAATCCTCTTTCTGTGGTCTGGGTACCTGTATGTTATGAACAGGATGAACGGTGTCAGATCCCACAGGTTCACTTTACAGAAGAGTTTATCTCCTTGCACTTCATGCTCTTGGAGGCAAAAGGAAGTTCATCCTTCTGAGTGTGTGACTGTGTAAAGGACACTTTCATTCAAGTCGTCAAACAAAGAGCTTCACTCTGCTTCCATTACAGCCATTGTACACTCACTGAAACCTACTCCCCTAGTTAGAGGGGACAACAATGCTCATATTATATGTTTAATCTCAAAAGTATTAATTTTCCTTAGTTACGGAATGCATTTTTCAATGGCTGAAGGCAGCTGTGACGTTGATCAGAGGCTACACTGAAGAAACGAAAACTTAAATCTCATCTAGTGATGAGGAGGGGTATACTAGAGCAGACAGTGGTAACAGGAAGCATGGATGATGCATGCCCAGCCCAGAAAGAGCAGTGCAAAGGTTAACATTTTCACTTATCAAACAATTAACCTTCACTATAACGTTTTTAAAAGCCCATAATCTATGTTTAATAACCAAGGCATGCTCTCCCCAGCATTTTGCCGACATGATCAGCAGTTTGATATGTGGGAGGCTATCTACAAATTGTTACCTTTCATTTTTGTTTAGAGAAAAAAATATGGCTTCCTTTTCTAATTTGATTTTAAACCAAATTAGATTTTGTGCAGCATTACTTTACTCAAATGACGTCCTAAGTGCAAGTCTTTCAGTGCAGTATAATCTTTGTAAAACAGAGTACTTTAAAATGTAAATGATGAAAAATCTCTATCTGGTGTAGGTTTTCCATTAACACTTGATAGATAAATGAATTTTCAAAGTCTTCATTATTCTGATCAGCGGACACATCATATTTACATTTCGATAATCCTGAATGGGAAGCTTACTTGCACAGAAAAACAACCTGGGTCATCACAGTTAGCTGTATGCTTGCAATTTATATACCCCAATGAACATAAATAATGCTCACAATGTATTCAGGAGAGGTACTCTAGAAAGCAGCACAATGGAGGGTGGAAGAAAAAGCAGTCCAATTGTTAAAGATGGGTAGCAGCTGTATCTTCATCTGAGTGACAACACTTAATCTCTTTCCCTCCATTTAAGTCTGAGAATGAAAAAGGGTCTGGTTTCCAAACAGAGATCTGAGAGTCTTTTTGCCCATAATTTGCATCTCCCCTTATCTTCTGAAAACATAAGGTAAACTCATTTTAGTAGATGACTTACCTTGTACAATGAATCCCTCACTGACCAAAGATACTGGCTAGCTAATAAGGTCACCACACTTACTCGTGCAGCTGGATTGAATAAATATCCATGCAAGAATACACATTGTGGGGCAGCAGGAAAATCCTGTCCTGGTGGTCTAATACAGAGCATGAAAGGATTAAATTAGGAGTGAGAGATGGCTGGCAGGAAAACCACACCCACAGTTTTAAGAGTATCAAGGTGGTTTAGGAAATACTTGCACAAGGGACATACTCAACTAGTAGCAAGCTAATGCAAACTGTTACATCTTCTGCAGTTCACATTAAATGTCCTGTCCAAATAGAAACAGCTTTCATGGATGTGCAGACCAGGACCTCACTGAAATGAGTACTCCACGAGAGAACTGTACCACAGTGATGATTAGTTCCACCTGTACAGAAGATGACCTAGGACTCTGAAGATGTTCATAGATGCACGCATACATTTCTGCCCCTCAGACACTTTTTTCTACCCTGTGCATGCAGCATGGAAGCTAATTTCAAACAAAATTTCATTAATGGAAGTTTTTTAATTAACTCTTTAATTAACTGTGAAGCTTTCACATCTCAACTGAGCAAGACACAAGAGTGAAGTGCAAATCCAGGGATCTCACTTCAAGCCCAGTGACTCAGCCAGTTGCAACACAATAAGAAAGATTTACTTCCTCTTGCATTTTTCATCACTGCTTTTTTTTTTTTTTTGTTCTCATGCTTGCTTCTTTTTTTTTTTTTTTTTCTCATTGTTGCTGGCACTACCTTTAATGGCATGTTGAAAACTCTGGTAAATTAAATGATAGGCACTGGGTTACTTGGTGCATCCTAATGAAATAAAAGACTGCTATTATGCAGACATGAGTAACCTTTCTTTCTAAGGGAAGAATTTGAACCCTTATGTCCCTTGGTGCTGCCTAGCAAATAAATGGCATCCTAAAAGCAAGTGCCTGTAGGATATACGGAAACCGAATTATATCCTACACAAGGTGTATTCTCTACAAGGTCTATTATCTCTAAACTTTCAAGATGTTGTGGGCTCAGGTATAAGAAGCCTTATAAAACTCACTCCCACACTTCCTATATATCTGGCAATACAGGAGGTCCCAAACAGTCGTTTTTGTTTGTTCATGGTGAAGCCTTGGTCTAAATTGTTAGTATTGCACTTCTTTTCTATGCTGTTATTACTGAGGATTCCTTTGGAATGAAGAGGTTATTCTTAAGAATAACAGAACCACAGAATAGGTAAGGCTAGAAGAGAACACAGTAGGTCACCAGCCTCTCTGCTCAAGCTGGGCCATCCCAGAGCACATTGCACAGAATTGTGTCCACGTAGTTCTTGAATATCTCCAGTGAGGGAGACTCCAGACACAGATGTTCTGTGCAACCTGTTCCAGTGCTCGGTCACCTGCAATAGTAAAGACACTTTTCCTCATGTTCACCTGGAACTTTCTGTGCATCAGTTTCTGCTTGTTGCCTCTTGTGCTATTGCTCGGCACCACCAAGAAGAGCCTGGTTGCATCCTCTTGACACCCTCCCTTCAGATACTTACAGACGTTGATGAGGTCCTCTCTCAGTTGTTTAAAGAATGAGTATTTACAAATAGAGGAGATCTCAACCTGATAACAGCCTGTTATATTAAGCATCTAAAATTATCAGTAGGGGGTAAGTAAATAACACGCATTGCTCTTTGTGTTTGGCAACTTGGCAACACCTCTCTTGTGCCTGCAAAACCTTCTCATAATGGTATGAGAGGACCTCCTTCTCAGCCATCTCTGCCCCTGTCATCAGAAGTCACCATACTTCCATGGCAGTTACAATCTGAAATTATGTCTCAAAAATAGCAAGGAGGCTAGTAGTTCTCCAAAATCCACCCACATGCAGACTGCAGCATAATTGAAGAAATGCTGTAGAAGTTGTACTGACCAAGATAGCGCATATTCTGGGTCCTGCATTCCGTAGAGGGAAGATTCCTCAGGAAATATCTAGGACCTTGTTTGGATCAACAAATAATTTGGCAATACCGTGTGCTGACTCAGGTCAACTTCCAAGAGGCAGCACAGGCATACATATTCTTCACAATACACGAGGAATATCCACAGCAATTTAGTGGCAAGTGCAGTTCTAACACTTCTCATACAGAAGCAATCTTAGCTGTAGGCTAAGATATAAATATAAAGTACCTATTAACAGTTGAATGCAATTTTAGATTCCAGCTTGTCTGTTTCTGGACTAGCTGCTGCAAGATGAGACACAACTCATATAGCAGATTAATGCCAAATGTAGTCAAATCTAATGAAAGAGCTGGTCAACAAATAGATCTGTGTTCTCAACTTTATGTGGTCTAAGGTTTCCTACGCAAACAAGGGCTATTGAAATGCAGGATTTAACACAATTGTAGCCATGTGGTATTTCTGCTGATGAAATGGTGGTTAGTGGGGGGAAAAAAATCAAAACAATCTATCTCCTCATCAATATCCAGAAACTGCATTCTAACTCTGTGGGTACAATGCCATGATTTCAACAACATCATGACACCCTTGTACATTTATCTCCACAAGGGAGTCACGCACATCTCCATAGAGCAGCCCCAGACTCCAGCTCTGTCTTGACAGTACTCTTGATGAAATGTGAGAGATGACCCCACAGCTAAGGCACTACACAGAGAATAAGCTTAAATAAGCTATAGAGAGGTACTCTGCAAAGCAGCATATGTCTAGAAGGAATACATACAGGATAAACTTCAGATTTTTATTGCTGAGGAAGAAATTCAATGTCCAGTGGTAATAGATGTAGAAAAAACATCCAAACAAGTACATTGTTGGCCTGAAAATAAAACTAGGGGAAAACTAGGCCATGACCAAAGTTAAGGGGATTCTTTCGAAGTCTGATGTAAAATACATAATTTTTCAATGATCCAGGGTCAATCTGAACATTCCTCAGTAGATATTATGCTAATAAAAATTCTGATTGATTTTTAAAAGCAAACATTGGGCTAATTGTGAAAGAACATATTGTTATTTCAAGTCTGAAGCACTTTCCATTAGCTATCTGATAATGGGTAGAGCATTTATTGAGTAATAAATTGCCTACTTGCAATAGGCTTGCAGAAGTTCAATACATCTTTATTAGTGTCTCACAATTCTTCAATACAATAATTAGGCTTTGAATGAAACGGAGACATTTTTCTGCATTCTGCAAAGTGTTGACTAGACGTTTGGTGAAGTTCTGGTTGTTTTCAGCTGCAGTATATTCTTATTTGTTAAGATCTGTGGAAATCACACTTTCAAGTCTTCATTAATCAAAAATGTCCCCTATGGGACATAGTATAAATATTTTTTTTTTTGGTAAAAACAAAGAATACCTCAAACACTGCCTTAAAATTATTGTATTCTTCTATGCCGATTTGACAGGGAATAAAATGGCACATTACATGGACCTTGCATAACCTGAATAGGTCTGAAAAAATATTAGCCAAGAGAGTGAATGTGGACTATAAATCCCATCTCTAGCTACCTCATAATTTTTAGTGAGTGGTCCTCTCAAAATACCCAAAAGGGCAATACTGTGTTTTAGACTGGAGTTGTAAATAAATCTAGCACACGAAAGGAATCATTCCAGTATTACAAACATGAAAACATAAAATCCAACTTAGTTCCAAAGTTCTTCTGCACAGTCCAGCTATAGATTACTTCTGCTTCTACGCAAATTTTTTTCGGAGTTGCTGGTAGGTGCTGGACTGATGTATGACAAGACATAGCTAATTTAAGTACGACCAAGTTACTTCTTCCTCTAAAGACATACAGAGCATCCGTAAGTGTATTCTAACTCAGACAGTCATTCTTCTGCCATAACAGAAACCTAAATAATTAAGAATATTTGGACTCAGCCAGTAATTAATTGCTTTTTGGAGGGTGGAAAAATCCCTCCTTTCCAATATCAGCCAGAAGAAAATAGTGACTGGTGATCTGAAGGCAATTCCTGCAGGACTCTCTTAAATCACCATGCAGTGTGATACCACAGAGGCTGTGATCACTTCTACCTGAGGTGCATTATGTCTCTGTTGTGACAAAAAACCTGCACTCCTCTCAGTTCCTGTCTGTGCTACAAGTAGCCACAAATAGTGTCATCAATCCGTAATTTTAATTAAAAAATTCTACGCATGCTGACAGCACTTCCATCCCAAACTAAGCTAATCACATCCTTCTGCCCTGATTCTGTACCTCCACTGAATCAATTGTAAACTCTTAAAGGTTAAGGGAAGGTGCACCTCTTCCTGATTATTCAACTCTATAGGATACCCCATCCACACACACATACAGAGACATGCAGTTCTGGGTTAGATGATTTTCTTCCCAGAATCTTCCTCTCTCCCCTAGATTTTCACTGTCATTGCAAGGTTACCATATAATATCTAAGTAGTATGAGTGTGTAGGCAGTGTATGCAAATTAAGACCTGAAATCTCTTGCTGCCTTTGACCTCTGCATCACGCAACTTCTCTAAGCCTTATTTTCTCTAAAGATAAAATGTCATTCTTAGTAAACTGGTGTGACAAGTACAGATGAGTCACACTATTTAAAAGGCAAAACATAAGGAATGAGCTGTTGAAACATGAACAATACAGGAAAATGATGAGCATAACACACACAATCTGAATAAACTGCTGCAAGATTAGAGTAAGTGGGCAAAACTGATTGGTATCCAATACAACTGGAGCTGCAGGATAATAAGCGAAAGGATAGGAGAACACATTATTACAGCTGGTTTTATTTACAGAGATGAAACTGCAGTGACTAGGTAAAAAGCTAATTCTGATACTAAGAAGAAAAAGTTAATCTTATGAAATACATGCCATGTTGCATAAATCTAAATCAATCCTCAGGCAATGAACACTACGAAGCTATTCTTTCCAGCCCAATCATTTCCTCATTTTATCAAAAACAGGTCAAAAAGACTATGCACTATGTGCCTCATATCTGGAGTAAAAGATCCAAATTATCATTTATTACAAATATTCTGTCTTGCTTTTAACACAAAATTGTTTTCTAACTGTTCCCTCATCAATTTTAGAGCCTTAAAATAGATAGTATAATAGTAGTCTGTGAAACATCTACAGCATTAACTTCTACCCATTCATCCATTAAATATCACATTTATACAGACTTGTTCTAAAGTTCAGTTTCTGGGAGAGTACAGGAGTAACCACCAGAAAGGGTCCAGTCCAACAGATATTCCACAGAAATAAAAGTTCTGTTTGGTTCACTTCAATAGCAGAAACACCCATGAAAAGGTGTAAACTTCATCCTGCAGGAATTATTAGTAGAGGTGACTAATTTTGAACAAATAACGACTTTTTCTTGTATTGTATTTGATACCAGTGCAGTACTTTCCATAACCAACATGCAGTGCCTATTACCTGGGAGGCAAAAAGCAACCGATAGATCGAAATACCTAACATTTTGACAAGGCTAGATATGCAAGGGAGGCAGGAAAGTTTTATGCAAAACATTTTAAATTGGACTCAAAGTCATTCTGGATACCCTCCAATAAATAGACCTACCTGCAAAGGGAACTAGCAAAGAGCACAGAACAAGGCTGGCATTTTGTCCTGCTTCTTTGCCTTGCCTTGGATAGGCAAATCAAGGATATGATTTTTTTTTTTTTTTTTTTTTAAGAAGAAGAATGAATTCTACTTTCCTACTTTTTTTCCACTTAAAATTCAAAAACTGTTTGCCTCAGTAAAATACATTAACAAGGTACTCATAGGAAAAAGGATATTATGAAAAAAAGAAAATAAAAGTTGGGTAAATAAAAGAATTTGTTGCTGTTGTTAGACACAAAAATTCTTGGTTTCCTTAAAAAATTCTGCAACTCCAATGACTGGCAGTTTGAAGAGAGATTTTTTGTTAACACTTTTGTCTCAGTAAGTGTGAGAACTTGCAATATACATGCATGATTTCCAGTAAGTATTCAAAAAATAAGAATCGGAACAGGTGTTTCTGACACTTCTGATTTTTAAATAGTGGGGAAAAATACAACATTTCTAAGAACTTTTCCAATCTGTCTTATTCACTTCACGAGAACAAAGAGGAGGAAAAGTTCAAATGGTTAAAATTCACCTGATGGTCACCTTGTATTAAATGAGCATTTACAGAGACAGAAAATGCATTTTTTATGTTAACATGGAAATGGATTTCCAGTAAAATGCACAGAAAACCTTGAATTTCATCTGACTTCTGGTCCTTAGAGTGACATAGCTACAGCAGAATTAGACTCTAAATTGTCATTGTCAATATCTGAATATTCTGTGAAATAAAATAATTATAGCAAGCTCTTCTAAAAGAGGTGATAAGTAAAGTGGAAATATAAGTAACTGACCCAATTTAGCCTGTTGATAACTCATCTCTTACAACACATGAACAAACATTGAAAACAGGGAAAAGTACTACTTGAAGTGATGAAGATGTCCATCAATAAGCAACAAGAAGTATTTCTTAGACACCTCCAAAAAGTACAGATGTTCTAGCCCAGAGCGACCAAATTAAGTTCTTGTACCTACTGCTTTCTAATGTGAATGCAATGTTTCCCTTATGATGCTTTATGTCAGGCCAAGAAAAACAAGTGCCTATGGCTTTACTTGTTCTGATAATGTTGGAAAAGTGTGTCAATTTTTGCATACATGGTCCTGAAGTTTTTCAGTGGACTCTTTTAAGTATCTATGCTATATTTAAAGGGGCACTTGATCTTTAAAAATGCCTTCTGGAAAAGTTAGTGGCAATTCCTTAAAAATATCACTATGCGTATAATGCAGTGACAGTTCTCATTCCCTGGGAAGATGGTGAAGGCTTTCTCACAGACCTGAATAAGGTCAGAACTATATTCACTTTCTCAGTTTCATGGAGTATCCATCTAAACTGTGCTTATTTAACTCTGAATACACATACATATGCCAAAGTGCACACTGAAGTAGCTTCCAGTAATCACTGTTACGCTGAGGCCACTGAGTCATTGTTGATTCAATTAAGTATCAAGCAAACCAGACAAAACAAATTAGATATTCAGCCTTTGCTTGCTCAAAATTATACCACCACCCACTACCACCACCACAAACCACTACAAATAGTCAGCCAATTTGGTCCGTGGCCATTTGCTCTACGAGAAGCAGCTGAGGTTATTTGGTCTGTTCAGCTTGGAGGAGATTGAGGAGAGATCTCATCACAGTCTACAGCTTCCTTGTGAGGGGAAGAGGAGGGGCAGGCACTGATCTCTTCTCTGTGGTGACCAGTGACAGAACTTGAGGGAATGGCCTGAAGTTGTGTTAGAGAAGGTTTGGGTTGGATATTAGAAAAAGGCTCTTCATCAGAGGGTGGCTGGGCACTTGAACAGGCTCCACAGGGAAGTGGTCACAACACCAAGCCTGAGAGAGTTCAAGAAACATTTGGATGATACTCTCAGGCACAAGGTGTGACTCTTAAGAATGGTTCTGTGCAGAGCTAAGGGTCGGACTCAATGATTCTTATGGGTCCCGTTGAATTTAGCATATTCTGTGATTCTGCAACTTCCATGGCAAAATGTCACGTATTAAGGCAGCCTGTTATTTCTACAATGCATGTACTATCAACACACCCAATTCAGATGGAGGAAAACATGATCAGCAATTGTTATCTTTAATGATCTACTATGGGAAAAGAATTACAGGTATTTTTTGAGTCGTTGTGGTTCTGAAGCCAGCCTTACAGTGAGTCATGGAAGGACAGTGGACAGTACTTGGGAAAAATAATTTAAAATTTCTTATTCAATAAAAGGGACTTATTTTGAAGGGCCTGGACAATATCCTTGGATTATTAGATTTCAGCTGAATGACTGAACACATGAAATGTCAGTGGATGTTTCTAAATTTATGCTTTCTTTTATTAGTGTTCTTTTCTGTTAAGAGACATAGTAAAAGCAAAAAAAGAAGTGAACAAAAGCCATCATCATTTTCAATTGAAAAAGTGAAGAAATTTAAGGATCTGCAAGTTTAAAACAAATACATAGGAATGCACTGCAAATACAACTTACCAGTTTATTATCTGCTCAAAACTAAAAAATTCATCATCTAATCCCATACCAATAATATATGGTGACTGCAATTAAGTGTGACACTGGGCTATAGCCCCCACAATTTGAAAAAATGACCGGCAATGTGGTATGTTTGAAATATCAGGCTGTGAGCACTGTTTTTGTCTGCAGGTTATTCTTCCATATCCAGCTACAACAGTTCCATCTATAAATTTAAGCCTTCCAGGCTAGATATTCACAACCTTTAAAAATCTCTGCCCTAAAAGTAGTTTTCTCTAAAGCCTCCACTTCACCACAAGGAAGATGTAAGGGCTGTATGCATCAGGAATGAGGTGCTAGAATCAGTAAAATTATAGCTTTTCATCCTACCAGCTTACTACAGATGAAATAGATTACATAGAGCCTGCTCATGTGTGAATGCACCCATATGTATTAAAAACTGTGTTACTTGCTTGCTCTGCAGCATTTTTCTTGAGAGGTTTATGTCAATATCTTTGGCAAAATTCCTCCTCTTTCCCACTGTTTTGCATTATGCTATGAAACTGTTACCTACTGCCTGTCTGTAAGGTGGTTGAATTTGAGTAAGCTTGTAAGCACAGACTGAGCAATGCAAAGCAATGAGTGTGACAGAAATTTGAAAAATGGCACATAAATTAATAATATTATTCTGTGTTTGTATTTATTAAGCCACACAACCCTGTTTCAGCCAGAAGAGATCTTAAACATTGCTTTATGACAACTATGCGTAATTTGCTATTCGTTACTTCTTTATACTGCTGCTCCTCCACATTTACTTCGCTCTTCAGATCTGACTGAGAACATCTCAAAGTCAAATCTTTAGGGTTCTGGTATATGTAAAATTACATTTTTTTCATATATGTCATCTTTCTTCAGTTCCACAATGTTAGAATTCTGTTATGTAGCTGGAAAGTCTTACATGCAAAAGATAGTATAACTGTAATTCATGAGCTGAGTGAACCAAGTGTAAATATTTCAATTTTTTTTTAATTTTTTTTTTTTTAGGTGCAGTGGGCAGACAAAGGCCTTTCAGTGACTACAAGAAATGTTGAATATATTGCAGATGGCACTGCAAAGGAAGGAATTGACCTTGTGACAGCAGGAGTCATTTTTCATAGAAGAAAATAATCAGCCTAGTGTACCCTTAACAAACAGGCTCCTGTATGAGGCTTTGCCTGGTAAAGACAATTCTTCCATAGCCTCCTACAAGTATGACCCAAATCCTGTCTCATCAATACCTGCCTAAAAATACCAGCTTTCCACCATTCATGCAGAAGTGCTCAAGGCCACATTCTTGGTTACTAAGTACACCTAGTGCTGTTTTAAACTTTTCATAGCATTAGCATAGGTTTTCATAGCATTATCTAGACATTATAGGTAATAACTTGATCCAAAGTCTGTATCAGAGTACAAAGTGGTGTTAGAGATCAAACTACTCCCTGGGAATAATTTTGCCCCGTTCAAAGCATTTAGTGGTTGATTTCAGTCATCGGTAAGAGCGTAATGATTGCAATGGTTAGAACACAGTGGAATTTTATTTTAATAATTATTACTATTAGCCTCCAGTCATCCACTTTGCATATTTAAAATAAGAAAATGTTCCTACCTCTGCATATGAGATCATGGCTTCAGACTACAAGTAATTTATTTTACTTTTATCTCTTCAATATCACACTTTTTTGCCTGGCCTTTGTTTGCAAGTAGAACATACTACATTTAGAAGTATCCATGCCCCCCTCCTCCCTCCTCCTGCCCCACTCCACTCTCCCCACAAAAAAAGGAAAAAAAAAAAAGAAAAAAAAAAAAAAAGAAATTAGGTTTTTGAGATTAAATTATCCTTTTTTTTTTTTTTTCATTTCAGCATTTATTTTAGGACAATGAACAAGTGAGATCCATGTCCCTTATGCAGTAACAGACACACTACATACAACTGAGGTAAGGTTAAAAAATGCACATACAAAAACCCATTATTATCCCCTACTATCCCCTAGGTACATGGTGAATTTTACAATATGAAAATATAATAAGCTACCAATTCCACTAAATATTTCAGTAACAGAAGGATCCTGTCCAGTAATAAAATAAAACAGAATGCAGTTCATAGGTTAAGCAACTTTAATATAGGAGCTCCTAAAACATCTATTAGATTTGTTTAGTTTAGTAGTAAATGTCTTTATACAAAACACCTGCTAGAATTGCTTTCATTTTAGCTTTCCCTTGAGTTACACTATAAGGAAAACTCTACTAGAAGGATAAACTGTATAAAGCACAATTTCCTCATTGGATTTGGATGACGTGTCCTGAATTAAAGCTTTCTGTTGAATGCAACTTGCAGAATCCCCTGTTTATTTTCTTTACAGACATGTACCCTACATATGCATGTGAGTCTTATCCCATCTGCATTAACTCCTGTTAAAGGGTAACAGTTAACTCGAAAATTCAAGAACTCCTGGCGGATGGGACCAGCTATTCTTCTGTCTCTGGGCCTGCAGGGAACCTTTTGCTGAGAGCCCAACACAGCTCCCCAGCAGGTTTCTCCTGTAGTAGTCAGCACAGGGCAGCAGTGCCAACCCATCGGGCAGCTGAGTGACTGGGACCCTGCAAAGGGGCTGCCTGAGACCAACCAGACACCAGACCAGGTTCGGTCCCTGTCCCCTGTACTCACTCCCTGACCTTGTGGTCTTCAGCAGAGGGAGCTGGTACAGTGTCCTCTGAAGGGAGTAAGCAAACTGGCTACCCACAACCACCTCAGTCCGTGGTGATCCTAAGAATGTCTTCTTAAATTTTTCTTCTTGCCCTGTAAATATGATTGTTTTGAAAGGAATAGCTCCTTCCTGAGTGAAACCTATCAGCTCTGTATTTTACAAATTCACACATACACAATACCTAAAATATACAAGCTCTTTCTGACAGCTAAGAGTGTATTGTGTGGAACAGGGGAAAAAATTATTTCACATGTTTCCTTGGCTATCAATCATGCCATTACATTTATTCTCCACAGAGTCATCCTTTTTTATCATTCTAGGCTGCTCACAGATGTCACAATTTATTTAACATTCTACAATTATTCTGACAGTGCACATGCACACCTGACAACTTCAATATGAGTACTGAGGAAATATTATATTGCATTCTGTAGACCAATATAAAATGAAAAACAAATAGTTCGTTTTCACAAAATTAAAAAAAAAAAGTATTTAAGCTAAAGTATTACTGTTATATTCACAAAGGAAAACTGCCAAATGAAAAGAGCAGGTTGCAAAGCTACTAAAGCAATTTAGTGGTATGAATGAATTATTGTACTTGAGGGAGGAAAAAAGTATCCCTAAGATCATTTAAACACATAGTTATTAGTACCATTTCTTCTTTTTCATATTCAGATAATTTAAAGTCATTAAATGTTCTTAAGAACATTACAGTTCTTAAGGATACACCACCCTCAGCAAGGTTTTTATATTTTTTTCCAGTTTCTGGTCTTTTCAGAGTCAATTTTCAATACTTCATATCTCCAAATCCACTCATTATTCAGGGGCAGCATTAACATAGCCAGTGATAAAACCGATTCAAAAAAGTTGGCAGAGAGGGTAAATACATTAGAAGTGAATGAGAGAAGCCATGGGAAACCAAGTTGCTTTAGTTATACGTGCGATGGGATCTAGGACCATACATCAGGAAGGATCTTAGACAGTCAACATTAATGCAGCATTAGTGTCTAATGGACTTGGAACAGGATTAAATCCATATGGAAATGGCACTGAAAAGGAAAAAGAGGGAGCAATAGGAAAGACATAATCATAAAAAGGAACAGTCATGTCCTCTCATAGGGTTTTAAATCTTAATTCATCTTCTACTGAAGTAGACCAATTTGCCACCGGGCATATTTACAATACATTACACAACCCCCAGTAATGCTCTCCTAAGAAAAGTGACTACTCCCCAAAAAAAAATAAAAACATCCACTAAGGGAATGGCTTCTATTGGTGCCTAGCATATAAAATCCAGCTCTGTTCTAATAGGCAATGATGAGTGACCTTGGTCCAACAGCTGATCTCTTCTTTCCATTCCTCCTTTCAACAACAAATGCTCAGGATATCCTCACAGATAAAAGACTGCTTCCAAGTGAAAAGAAGCATTAACAGAACTCTCCCCAGGGTAATTCTGTGGTCTCTTAAGTGCTCATTCAGGCTGGATGCTCCAATACTTTCCAATATACCTAATGTTAAGAAAATTCATCTGCGGGGATAAACATGAGTACTACTAAGCTTAGAAGTTCAGTAAATGTGGAATAATTGGTAAAACTGAGACAGTTCAGGCTCCTCCTCTTCTCCTCCTTGATCAGGAAATTAATTTTTCCATTTTTTCACAAATTGTGACCTGCCAGAATGGACTTGCAGTGCATGGAATTTGTAGGATAATTTCTAAAGTGGCTTCAAAATGTAAGGAAGGAGAAGTGCATTTGCAGTGTATTCCCAGTGAGCAAAAGATCTATGGTTTACAACATCACTCAAGACTGGAAGTGCCTGATATTTTACTTCCACATCCCTGTAAAATATTTGAGTGCCTCCCACCAACAATTAGGACCTTGAATCAACTGAAATACTACTACTTTACCATAGGAAATTTGGAGGTGCATCATTTATGACTACAGTCTCATGACACCTTGAAATCTCACAGATAATCTTGTACTATTTCTAAAGGTAGTGACTTAATGGCACGAAAAAGAACAAGGGCATGCCTTCCCCTACAGCACTGCATTAAATGTAATATTGAAACAAAAGGGATAGAAAAAGGAGACACTTGCTGGGGTGAAGTGGAGCACTGCTGACTGAAGTTATGAAGAGCTTTCTTTCTAGCCAAGGAGTTTGCTGAGCATTCTGTTGCTTCCATATAACTAATCCACTCTCTTAACAGATATGCAGTAAGGTCTTATTTTAATGCAGCTGCCAAAGAAATGGAAGGTCATTTCCCTTAACGGTCTGAGATGAGACCTTACAAAGAGGAGTCTTAGTAAGGGGAGCACCTTAGGAAAGAAAAATGCTGGCACATAGCCCCATGGTTCTTCAGTTCCCCTAGGACTAGGATCCTGTTTGTACTGCTAAACCCCACAGATGCCTGAAAAATCCTTAGTTGCTCACATCAAGAACTACCAGACAAAGTGTTAAACAAGCTCCAAGTGAAATATATGGATGTCAGATACTCCAGAACTTATAAATATTTGGAGCCAGGACTTAGATTCACATCTGAGATTCACATCTGCTACTGACTGATGGCTAACAGATACAAGGCTGTTATCTCCAAACATTTTGGAGATTTGGGAAGGCTCTTATTTTAGGAAGGTTTCTGCAGAAAGAAGAGCACGTTAAGCACAGTGTTGTCTTTCTGACTTGAAGCTGTACTGTCAGTCTGGGTACAGAAGCACATGGCTACCTCCACTGACATAGCTGGACTCTGAGATGAACCAGGAATGATAATCTATGGCTTCTATAAATACTCTCACCTCTCTATTCTCCTGTCCTGTCCTGCCTAGTATATTTTACTGCTGAAGCTTTTTCTTTTTGTCCTCTAATGAGGGCCCAGTCTGGCACACTCTGAGAAATGTGTCCTTGCTTTGCTTTTGTGATGTAAAGGCAAGTGAAAACCAACACTCTGATCTGATTCTCAGCCACAGTGTTAAATTTTCCTCAGCTGAAAGTCACACTTACCATATTGCCATCATATCCACCATATTCTAGGACACCTCCTGCCAAAATCTAACTCTGATTCAGAAGGCTGGAACATAAATATTTCTGGTCCTTGATTTTCATAACATAAAATGCCTTTTTCCCCCTTAATACAGTTCCATGGCCTGTTAAAGAAGCAAAAGTGTGATCTATCACACTAAAAGCATCACCACTAGGGCTAGATTTATGAGTAGGCTACTCAGTCACTCTACAGGAACAGAGAACTGCAGGAAAGGAACTCTCTCCCTAAAT
This sequence comes from Myiotriccus ornatus, assembly GCA_036023395.1. Classification (NCBI taxonomy): domain Eukaryota; kingdom Metazoa; phylum Chordata; class Aves; order Passeriformes; family Tyrannidae; genus Myiotriccus; species Myiotriccus ornatus. Next base: position 86,837,402 of record JAYRBT010000082.1, on the reverse strand, counting down.
CAGTGTATTTGGGGAGGTTCCTTGGATGGTTGTCAGCTGCTCTCCCTTTGAGGAATCATGTCAGCACTTGTGACACTGACTTCTATAACAAAATCTGGTGCAGCTACACTTTTGCTTTAAATATGCTTTTTGAACATCAGAAGAATTTGTACAAAGCAGTGGAAACCACACAAGCTAAAAATGGAGTTATGACCCTGAGCTCTGTGCTTTTGTGACAACCTTGCATTGACTAATCAAGCTATATATTTAAATTTCACTCTAGTATCTATTCACAACACTAAAATCTATAGTACAGACAAGTACTCAGGGCTTCATAGAGGTAAATCTCTTTCTTACAGGTAAAACTGCTCAACAGAAACAAATTTTTTTTCACCTGTGAGTAAATAACTAGTTAAAAACTTAAAAAAACATTCTAGAATATAGGCATAATATGCTTGTTTTATAGAGAAACCCCAGTTTTTATACAGAAAACCTAAATGAGGTAAACAAAGGACACTAGTCTTCCTTGCTGTTGAAGGTGGCCCAGAAAGTCTGGGGAAAAAAAAAACACATGGTAGGGACTTGTATGATTTACTGAGCAATAAACAGCTTTTTTTTTTTTTTTTATTTATGACAAATGGAAAAATACGCACATTAGGCAAGATATTCCATTGCACTTTGGCTTATAGGCTACTGCAATGCTATAAAATAGTAAGTTACTCCTGAGTTATGTTGCTGTGTTTCAGATGAGCATCAGATGCTTTTAAAGTGAAAATATCTACGCTCTCTAAAATAACATCGTAGTTTCAATATTTAAGAAATCCCAAAAAAGGCAGCCTTATATTTCTACAGCATGTAATAAATACTTTAGAAGGTCAGAGCATGTTAGCTGCTAAGTGGTGACAGGTTCACCAATGAATAAAGGGAATTAGAACATACCTTTACAGAATCACTGACTCACAGAATGGTTGAGGTGGAAAGGGACCTCTAGAGGTCATCTTGTCTAACCCCTTACTCAAGCAGGGCCACGTACAGCAGGTTGCCCAAAACTAACCTAGATGACTTCTGAAGATCTTCATTAAAGGCTTATTAGATATTACACTGTTTATTATGCAACGTATGTATAGTATTTTTCTAGCTGACAGAAATGAGGAGAATTATTTCTGAAATTCCTAAGGAAGTACTTGCTTATTATAATTATCACTGTGTTTGGGTCGTTATCTCAAATTATACCTGCGAGTCAATATTAGAATATGAAAAACTGTAAAACAGAACGACAAAGTTTATCCAACAGACAATTTGGATACTGCTGCTCATTTTTTAAGCCACATCTCAACTAAACAAACTGGTTATTTTGAAGTGTTTTCTAACCCAGCCAAGAAATATATTTTTTGGGGAAAAAAAAAAAAAAGTGGTAGGAAGCTGGTTGAACAGAAAATTTCAATACCCACTCATTTTAATAAGCAGTATTTAAACAGACCTTCATGTCCATTGCCAAGGGAAGGCAAAAAAAAAAAAAAAGTAAAATAAAATAAAAAAGCAAAAAACCAAAACAAAACATAGATGGACAGAACCTGCCAGTAATATTACAAATCCAAACCGTAAATAATCAGTGTCTAGCATTTCTGTCTTGTCTAAAAGCTGCTTTTACATGTGCTGCTTAATACATGAAATGATGTGTTTTAAAACATCACTGATTTTTCCATAATCTAAACATCAAATCACAGCCTGGCAATGGAAAAGGATGCCTCGAGTTGTCACCATTCTTCTTGAGATGCAGCTCTGATATTTATATTTTCTATACAGTATTTTTTTAAATGGTCTACTCCAGTACAGGAAGCAATTACAGCTACTAATTATGCCTTTCTCTGCAGGATCGGCATGTCTATAAAAGATTGCCTGATAAGGAGCTGGGGCTGAGATAAGGCTGCAAACAGATTGCTTGCTTCTCCATCAATATGCTGCTGTATGTCATACCCTTCTCTCAGGAACTGTACTGGATCTTAAACATCCTGCTGGAAGTCCTTCATGCCATTATCTATGTAAAACTAGGTGATCCCTTTAGGATTTTTGCTTTTGAAAGTGTGTATGTCTAGTAAAACACTTAATTTGTCTTGTTTGACCAGAGAACAAATGCCCAGAGAAAAATTTTGTTTTCTATGCCTCCAGCGTACCTGACATATGTGCAGAGTGCCAGGGTGGTAAAAGAGAACAAACAATGAAGACCATCTCCTGAATGCACTATTTTGTTAACACATGTATTTATAGCGGGTTATAAAGACTGGGCTAAATCACAAATTATCTGATGCATGCAGGCCTTCATGACACAGAGCTGCAGTACTATCTCCTGAGATTAGGGGTGGGGCATAAAGCTGTTTCTTGGCACAAATGCCGCAGTTGCTCTGAGAAAGAAAATATCGTCTCCTTTTCCCAAGCTTTTGCATTTCAATGCTATCTTGTCCCAGTTACACTCAAATGTGCTAGGCAGGCAATAAGAAATATGGAGTTGTTGAAACTTTTATTTTGAGATGGGCAGGATGGCAATTCGAAGGCAGGCTTAAAATAGAAAGCACGTTTATTCCCTCAGTGTGGAAGTATTCCTGTGACTGCAAGAGAGATTGCTTTTATTTGAACAAACCTTATTGCTAAAGAGCCAAATGATGCCCTTGGTTTACAGCAGACACCCTGGTGAGATCAGTGGAGAGGCCTGCTTGAAAACCAGTGGTACAACATGGCAAAGATAATTTAATACAGGGAGTTTCCCAACTAAGTGTTGCAAATCCCCTAACGGGCTGTTCCTGGAAAGGAACTGGCACTTTGAAATCAATGAGGTAGAGTGCTGAAGGAGAACAGGAAGATGCTGACTGGCTCATGAAGCAAGTTGTTTGTGAGCAGTGAAGCAGTGGACTTGCAGCTGTGGCGCGTGTGTTGCCAGACAAATCTGCCTCACTTTGGGCCAGAAGATTTCTTGCAAGTAGTGGTTTCTTGTATTTGTTGAATATAGATACAGCAGCCATAGTTTAAATAAAAAGAAACAGCATCAGGCTAGATTGCTTGCTATTTTGAAAAAAAAAAAAAAATCAGTGATCTGAAGCAATTCCAAAGTCCTGAACACTCAAATTAGTGCTCAGGAGGATGAATTGGTAATACATGAGCAGATGAGGTGATATAGTAAAAAAAATATAATCTTTTACATAGGTCTGTAATTCATCATCTAGATCAGCATGAACCTCCAAGGTATGTAAGACATGATGCAAGGAATGAGGGAGAATGAAAGAGAGGGAGGAAGAGAGGGAGAGGGAGGAAGGAAGGAAGGAAAGAAGGGAGGAAGGAAGGAAAGAAAGAAGGAAGGAAGGAAGGAAGGGAGGGAGAGAGGGAGAGAAAGAGGGTATGGTATACAACACACCACAGCTTAAGGCAGCTGTTGTCTCTCAGCTGTCATCCACAGTTAATGCAGACAGACACACTTCTTCAAAGGACTGCTGACCACCTGGATAAGTTTCTGCTCTACACAATAATCCAGAAGCCCAGAGCAGTGTAATTTAAGCGGTGTAAAGTACCCTGTCCTAATTTCTCTTTCTGCCAGAGAGGGGAAGGGAGTGACACATAGCCTTCCACACTTTCATCAGAAGTTCTGTTCTATTTTAACAGAGTTGCTATGGAAAACAGTAAGTAAAGAAAAAAAAAACACAACCCAAACACTTTGCTACTATGAATCCGGCTTCTTTTCAGACCTCTGATTATTTTCCTGGACTATATGTCACCCCACACTACTGATAGAACTAGATAGCACAAGTAAACCACAAAATAAGACAGGAATGCCATGAACCTTTGTCTCTCTAGACACAGCTGTGTTATTACTGTGATTCACACATTATTCACCTTGACACTACATAATGTTTTCAAAGTAGCAAAAAGCCAAAGAAAAGGATTTTGAGCTGTAAAGACACTTTTTACTTCCTAAAATAACATAAAAATATCTAATCAATATCTAATATAATAGATACAATGTCTAATAGATATTTTTGTAGTAATTAAAAAAAAAAATATATGTGGAATCAGGTTACCAAGGTTTTTTTTCTGTAACAGGGTTGTCTAGAAATGGTTTTTTTTATAAAGAAAGATGAAGTTAAAATGGCTATCAGAGGAAAAATCTGGCAATGGCAATATTATGTCAGTTTAGAGTACTAGAATACCAGTGTTGTCAACAGGAAGGTGGGAGAACATACAGAATGTATGTACCTTACAGAACCTGCAGACAGGAAAATAGTAACTCTGTTAGGACTAGGAAGAAAAAAACCAGAATATAACTCACAAAATAAGCTGTTAGGCATGGGCCAAATGTATTTGAAAATACAGTTAAATCTACTTTAATAAACAAAATTTTTTGAATTGAAATTATTTTTTCTTCACATTATGTCATCTTGAAGAAAATACCAGAAACAAAACAATTTATGGCTGAGCTGAGGTGAAATTTTGTCTTTGAAATTTGCTGGTTGGAAACAGAACTCAAAATAAAGTCTCTTTTACCATGGCTTTCTTGTCAATGGCCATGAATGACACCTCCAAAAGTAGCTTCTCTTTACCCTGTTGTATTTCCTCACCTCCCCTTACTTATGCTCTTCAGTGCATACAACAAAAAGAGTGTTTAGTATTCAGCCCTTATACTGTTATAAAAGATGCTTTTTTCACTGGTTAAAATTTGTCACAGATTATGATTATCCATATTGGATTTAGGAAAATACTGCTGCTGATAATATAATAACAATAAGAGTACTAACAACAACAATAACAACAACAACCACCATCACAACCACAACCACCACCAGGAAGAGAAAAATCCATCATTTTTTATTTAAATTAACATGGGTAGTGTTTAAGAAGACTTTTGCTAAGATCTGGTTTTATTAGCATACTTTAAAGCCTATGCTATACTACATAAAAAAATGCCTCAAGAATTATAAAGTCCAAAGACTTCTTACTTCTCCCCTCCTAGAATATCAGTTCTTCCCAGTAACACCAGATCAAGCCTTTTACAAACACCATAACCTTCATGTTAAAACTAGCTAGAAATTTCTTCTGCTAAGACTGAAAGGCAGGAACTCATTCCTCTGATAGCTAACAATCTTTACATTTGTATCCTGTTCATGCCCACTTTTTCTTTGAGCCGATGCAGTCCCTTAGTTCATTTATCATAAATGTTTACCTTCTTGATGTTATAACAAAGAATAATACTGTCTGCTCTTAGACTTTGTTTTCCTAGAATAAAAAGCCAGGCTCTTTAAATCGCTCCATAAAAAACCAGCTTTTCCCTGCCACTTAGCCTAATATCTCTTCAGGACAAATTCAGAGGTTTTTATGAGACCCTAAATGCATAACCTTTCAATTCTCATTGTTAAATTCCATTCTACTGACTTTACTTCACCCCTTAAGGTGATCCCATTTTCTTCCTGTATTGTGATCTTTGTTGTTAATCTCTGCAAATTTACAAGTATCAAATCGATTTCTCTCCCTCTTTCTTTTTTGTTTTTGTTTGTTTGTTTGTTTGTTTTGTTTAAGTTCACTGATAAAAATACAGTAGGACGGATGTTTAGGTTATTTCTTTGTAATTTTGGGCATGATCTTAAGAGGCATTTATTTCTGCCAAAAGGAATTTTTAACTGAACTCAGATACCTAAGTTGGACTAAATTCTGTGACTCTTTTACTTTTGGATTCTTATTATGGTCCTACCAGCTTCTTTGGGTACTTAAAATATCCCTACAGTCTGACTGGTTGCAATTTGAAATTTCTCTACAAACAAATTTTTAGATGTTGATCTTCCACACACCTATTCTGTGAAAACTCAGTGATCACCCACCTATCTGAAAAGTTGATCCTGAACATCTGGAAAACCTTCTTTGTCTGAATACTTTTTGAAATGCTTTATTTATTTTATTTTATTTTATTTTATTTTATTTTATTTTATTTTATTTTATTTTATTTTATTTTATTTTATTTT
>JAYRBT010000082.1:86785468-86831410 GCA_036023395.1 Myiotriccus ornatus | reverse complement strand
TTATTTTATTTTATTTTATTTTATTTTATTTTATTTTATTTTATTTTATTTTATTTTATTTTATTTTATTTTTATTTATTATTTTATTTTATTATTATTATTATTTTTTATTACTTTTTTTAGATTATGCATTCAAGTACAGTATAGCAATTTTCCCTGTCTTGTGTGACCAAGTTAAGAAACACACTAGTTACAAAACTAGTGCGTTTCATAACTTGGTCATCCAAATTTCAACATGTACCATTTCCAGATGATTAGCCTTTTGCATGCAGCTACCAGAAATAAAAAAATTAGTTCCCTCTCCAATTGGATTTAATATGAAATATCTTTTTTTTTTTTTTTTTTTTTACCCAGCAAATATGTACTTTTGTTTAATTTAGAAAGAAGTAGCCTGAATAGTTAACCTATCCAAAACCCAGAGGAAAACCAGTCAAAGACTGAAATAGAAGAAATTGCATTACTACAAATATTTCTCTTGTTAGTACTAGTCTTACTCTGATGGTCATGTTTCCATAAATGCTTAATTCTTCATGATGTCTGCTGTGGTCTAAACTGCCACCAAAACCTGCAACTGTGATAAAACATTGGCTTTTCATCTGCCACATGACAATTGATTTATACATTTTTGTTCATCATCTGTTCTTTACTTAAGGACCTCTGTGTCAGAATTCTGAAATTTAATGAATTTCATATACTATTATTTGCCTTTTTTTTCTGTTTGTGCCAAAGTGCATTTATCAGTGATGCTGACAAATTGCAGTCTTGTATTTATGCCAACTTTGAGTTTACCAGAGAGATTTTTATAAAGGCTCACTAAGAGATAGATAATGTAATGGGGCTAGACTGCCACTCATTTTTTTGGCAAAGTGAATTTCTTTGGCTTTTCATCTGGCTGATAAACCAGAATGGTCTGAACATCTCTTGGCCAGGAAGAAATGTTACTACCAGGGGGCTTGTGCCTGTGTTATAGTGGTGGCATTTGTCTTTCATAACAAGGCAGAAAATGAATACTATTTCTTCTGTTTAACCCTATATCTGATTTATTTTGTTGGCTGTGGCTTTGACTGATTGGAATTTGAGGGAATGGCCGTGGTGGAAGAGAGAGCAGCATATAAAGGAAAGGCCTATTTCTTGTCTGTATTAGCTATATTTGGTCTGCCACCAATTTTGACATTTGTCATTTTGCATGTAAAACACTGAGCAAGCCACAAAATGCCTTAGATATGAAGCAGCATGAGGGAGAAAAGTTTATTGCTAAAATTCTCATTTTCATATACAATTTCTAAGGAAAACTTACTCGTACACAACATTTATGTTTTCTTTTTTTCCCCATGATAATCCAGTGCCAGTGTTCTGTTAATGTAATGTCATGTACTTGACCTGGATTTTATTCATCTTTCCATTGTGTTACCCTCAGAGGCTTCAAGTAATAGTTTTTTAAAAAAAAAAAAGAAAAAACCCAACAACAAGAAACCAAACCAAACCCAGTACCAGCAAAGCATACCAAACCAACTATGCTTTAATCCTTTCAGCTCACACAAGCAAGGATATGTTGTGTCTGACCAGGGCCTTTACAGAAGCTCTCAAAGGAATTAAAGTGAGGGAGATGTGTGTACCACATTATGCATCCCAAAGGAAATCTTCTTTGCTCTGCAGATTCTTCCTTCAGTTTTGGCAAAACTGCTTTTTCTTTGCCTCTATGTTTCCTCATTAAAACAAAAAATAAACCTGGTTTGCAACTGCCTCCTTCAATTCTAGTGAGAAATGAATAGATCACATAGGTAGAATACAGAAAACAGTAAGCTAACACTATCTAAAGTAACTCACTCAGCCACACTGGAGAATTGCTGCATGAATTTCAGATATCTAGTTTGGACTGATAAACGAGGTTCCCCCCGTGACCAGTGGAAAGACACAAGATCCTCCAGACAATTCAGAACATTTTGCGTGGAGCTTCTCTCTCTCTTTTTCCCTGTGACCAAACAGATAACCTAAATGTTGACAGTAGCAAGGTTCTCTGTCTGTGCACGTATCACACAGCCCTTTCCTTATCAGCCAATTCCCATTGACCATCACCAGTCTCGTGGGGTAATGTCCTTTCATAAAGGACATCAGCCCTGCTGATCAAGGAGCCTCCCCCTGGTATGTCAATGAGGCAAGTCTGGAAAGGCAACTGGTCTTTGGTATCGCTGAAAGGAAAAGGATACTGATCTGCCACTAGCCTGCCCCTACTATGTGATTTTAAAACAGAAGCAAACTAAAAAGTTCCAGGCTTAATCAATCTGTTTATGCCTCGAGCTGGAAGGAGCCTAGAGCTCTGGGGAAGCTGGAAAGTTAAGAAAAACATCTGATTAGAGCTGCAGAGACCATGAGCTGCGGCCTAATTTGGAGATCAGTATATCTCAAGCAAATAAAGGAACTCCTGGGAGCCCACCATTTTTTTTTTTTTTAAATAGAGCCATTAATTTAGATGCTTAATTATGAATTTGGAGTCTACCATGGGCATGTTTCAAAATATGCCGGACTGCAAACTGCTTCGGCATCTCTAATTCGTTTTCTGGAGCTTTGTAAGTGTGTGCAGAAGTGGATGACACAACAATTATATTATTCAAACAAAATACTGCACACATGTAAATGAGTTCTGCCAGGACAGTAGGTAGACGTTTGGAAATCCAGAGCTTAAAATGCAACAGCATGACTCTATCATTTATAAAAGGAATTTTCATTTGCTATCATTATCCATGGTTACTTGCCAACAGTCACTTGATAAAAATCTGAGGTACTAATGTATACATAGCTTGATTTAGAAAATTCAGCAAGTCATTAACCCTAAGCAATATATGCTTATCTTTGCTGGTGATGCTGTCAGTGTTTAATTTCCTGTAGATCATAAATTCAATAGAGAGTTGACAGTGCTGCCTGAAGTAAGAAGGAGAAAAAATCCCTTTTAATATCTCATGCTATTGATTATTTTCTTTCCTAGTGAAGCTCTCTTTAAGCCATTTGGACAGTTAGATCATTCCTGCAAGTGTCAAGAGGCATATGATTCATAGTGTCCCTCTGAACAAAATAAAGGGGGGAAGGGAGCAAAAAGGGTGTTATTCCTTTTATCTCCCTTTCTTAGATTCCTTGAGCTTTTCAGTACTTTTTTCTCATAAGTAAGTCCTACATTCTTCCAAAGGATTTATCTGTTGAGGAAATGCTTTTCTCTGAGAAAGCAGCTTACTCCTTCCTTATTAATTATTAATGTTGCATTATTAATGCAACATTTTGGGTGCTTTATTTTATTGAGACTGTTATCCAGACAATCAGTTCTACTCTGCCTGTTTCAATGGCCCATTAAATACACAACAATATTATGTAAGACCTGATCTTGTTCTCAGATAAGCACATGTCTACTACCAAGATGGGGAAAAATCCAGACAGATGGTGCCTGAGCAAAATTCTATGGTGATGACCAGAAGTCATTCCACTGACTCAAGCCCCAGGAGGCATGGACTGCAGTCTCCTATCAAACACGTGCTCCCCTGAAATATTAGGGAATGGTTCATATGTCTAATGCTCTTGTGCTGGAGATCTTGATGCTGGCATATGGCTTAACTTTGAGATTGGATTCAAGTTTTGCTCAAAGTTATTTATGTATATCCTGTAAAGTCTGGCAACTTCAGAGCAAATAGCTTAAGAGTATCTTATTTTAGTCTTTTAGATTAAGCAATGTGTATCAGCCCTCTCAAATTCATATTCAGCTGGGAACCGTATGGCTACTTTTAAGATGATGTATCTGTCAACTGAAAAGAAACACCAGATAAAAAAATACTGTGTTTAGAGACATCAGAAGTATTGTCACATTTCTACAGAGCTATGTTTATAAACCTATGAGTAGTTTTTATTTAGCAACATATGTAGCTTGAACATTTATATAAAACAGCACTACTACGGCAGCAGTCTACTTCAGTATTCAGTACACAAAAGATCTCACAGATTTTGGAGAGGTTATGTTATGATAAGACTCAGCATCACTAATGTTCAAAGGCTTGCTGTTAAAGTAAAATTTCCTGAACAGCAACACTCAGCTGCTCTCCATGGGCAAGGTCATACCATGCAGCCTTATTAGTTGATGTTCTATATTCTTCTTGTTGTGTGAAATGAAATTCTGAGCAGAAATTCATTGAGAGGAAGTTTGGACCACTCTGTAGTTTGCTACAAAAGCCTACAATCCAATTATTCTCCTGGGGAGAAAAACGTGTATTGTAAGCTTCAGTAGCAGGACAGCAGTGTTTAACCAGGAGCAGTTCTTACTGCCTCATCCCAGTCTGATTAATAGTTACAAAACTTCTAGACAGGATCAAGATTTTCACTGTAGGAGCAGAACTGCCGTAATGGTCCGACCTGAGGCCAATATCCTGCAGGGAGGCTCAGATCTGCAGATCTGCCTCTGGAACTATTTTTACTATATTCTACTTTTGACTAGAATCAGAGTCATCGAAACACCTGTTTCAGGTGAGTTAAGAACCACACCATTACCGTGTTTTGAATATAAAATAACGGGTTCTTGCAATGTCAGAACAGTCACAGGATGCCTCTTGCAAATGTAATAAGCATCATCCTGGGTAGCTTTGCATGGATCTTGCGTGGGTCTACCCACTCCAGTTCTATAACTAATATACACTAACCACACTGATTAGAAGATGTTGACAAATAACAATCACATGTACAGCTACTGATCCACAGAAATCTGAAGGCCAGACAATCTGAAAAAAACTTCACTGATAAGAGGACATACTGAGAGGGTTTTTTCCTCAAAAAATTTACTTCAACAAGAATTACATCTCTTTTAGAAAAGGGAAGGATTCAGGAGTCAGTCTAAAAAGGAAGAGTAAAATTTCAGATTTCCAAAAAGCTCTTAAAGTAAAAAGAGAAAATGCTATTTACTCCCAGCAACTGGAGTTATGAAATGTAAATCACAAATCTCATTGATGCCACAGCTGGGCAGTGGTGGAATCCTCCCATTCAGAAATGGTTCTTGTAATCAAGCATATGTTTAGGCAGTGCAGATCTAAGGTCACTGCTTTCAAAGAAACAGAGTAAAGGGACTATGCTCCATGGGAACTCTCCAGCTTGGAAATGATTGTGCAGCTGCCCGGAAATGAAGGACAGGACATGTCAGCCAGGGATTCCTGAGGATTCTTCAGAATCCCTGAGGATTCTTCAATAGTAAAGAAACCTTCCATATAGGACTGGAAAAAAAATTGATTGTTTAATCCCTATTCACTATTACTCCTATTCATCTGCCCATGATGATGGTGGATTGTGTGTACTGCCCTCCTCAGCAACTCGTCACAGATGGCCCGTTACGAAAGAGCTCTCTTCACTGCTGAAGGCCCCACTGTCCTCTGAATCATGGATGAAGACAACAATAAGCTTCAAAATCCCAGAAGCTAGAGAAGATAACCCATAGCATGAGAGGTCACACAGGCAAAGATTTACTGCCACAACAATAGAAACATGCAGAAAGAGTGGTAAAAATTAAGGTAGGAGTGATGCTGCCTCTTGGTTTGTAAGACAAGTCACATTCTTCATTTTTTAAACTGATAGGTTAGGGTATATCTTGCTGCATGACAATTTGTTTTGTTTGAGGATGACTTTTTTTTCTCCTGCTGTTTTTAAGACAGTAAGGTATAAAAAATGGAACTTATGTCAGGCAAAACATCTTCTCATGGCTCCGACAGCATTTCTGACAAACAGATTCTAAAGCCTAAAACAATTCTGAAAGTCTAGAAGGGATGATCTACATTAATACAGAATCCCTGAATTGTTCTTGTCAAAAAACCCCACAAATTCTCCATGATCTGTAACAGATGTATTTAGGACAACAAACCCAGATGACCCTAACTAAAGATTACAACACTTGTCCATGCCCACAATAACTGGGGTACCAGGATTACTGTGTTCTCATATTATCTAGAATACTACCTATTTTATGCAAAAAACCTCTCCTTACAGGCAATTATTTTGTAGATTGTGTGAATGATGCAAGCTGAAATAAGTAAACATAATAATAAAATAAGGAATAGCTGTAGTCAAGAGTAAACCACTGTATTTTAACAGACTCTGTGTGTAATACATTCTCTACTTGGTGGCCTACTCATCCACTTTTTTACTTTTGTACAGTTTCCAAAACTGACACTTATGTATGCAAAAAGAAAAGAATTCTCCTTATCCTGTGAAGAAGAATTGCCTCTTCACAAAACTAAAGCAAAATCATGGATCTTATATATTTTTCATTAATTTTTAATGAGTGGGTTTTGTACATCAGGGAGTGCTTTCCACAGAATGAATGAATTAATTAATTTAATGTTATGATTTTTTGTTAATACAGTTGTAACTTGTTTCTGCTTTATTCCTTTTGATAGAGTTTTAAAAGCAGTTTTTTTGAACTCCCTACTTGTTCTATGTGTCCAGTTGTTTCAGCAACCATAAGTTATATCAGTAACATATTCATCTACAAATAAATTAATCCTTTAAGAAGAAAATTGTTCTGAATTAGTAGTTTAATAGCTAAAGGGTCTGTAAATTAGAACACACATGTCTCATCCAACTATCAACAAAAATGATCTGACCCACTACTGCTTTATGCACCTCTGTAAAACCTAGAACTCATGTCTAGGGTTTTCTTTGCTCCATAATTAGCAAGAAACAAGTGAAAGAAGAACTGTATTCCATCATATCCAAGGGATGGCAAGTTCCTCCTGTAATTAAATCAGTATTGTCTTTATTAATTGAATTTGAAAAAAGGTTACTCTTTCCATAAAGAATGCTGACTCTTCAGCCTACTAAAAATGAATTGTTTTTAATTCTGAAAACTGTTGCCCTTTCAACCCATCAATAGATTATCATTGATTCATGAACAATGCTGAACATAAGCAAAAATACTATATTTGAACCTATTAAAAAATCACCAGCTATATTACTATTATTGTGATGTTCAAATTTTTAAAAGTAACACAAGCTATTTAACCCCTCATCCCATGGGTCTGTCTTCACAATGCATGAGGCCTGAAGTATGTCTGATGCTCATGTACAAATAGCAATAAAGATGACAGTATGAGATAGATTACCTGCGAGTAGACGCTTGTGCCACTCACGCAGATTCCAGTAAATCTATTTTGATATTTTTCTACTCTCCATGATGGACCACTGAACTGGAAATGTGCCTGACAGAAATGTGAGTTTCTGTCTGTATGATTAACTAAATAAACATATTGAAATGTAATAAAATCTCTCCACATGTTTTGCAGGGAAGAGGAAAAAACCAGAATTAGTGAATTCTGAGCACTCCTTTTAGGGCTTCTCTAGTACAAAAATAGCAGTGCAAGACTAGCAAGGCTTTGAAAAGGAATGCTGCTTACTGAGTGCAATGGCTTTGGCTTTTCTACGGGTACTGAAAAGAGGCAAGATAGTGCAGAAATCTTTGACAGGCTCAGGGGCAAGCCAAGGTTTTTAGCAGAGTAGCTGGTATCTCTATAACCTCTCAGCATGCTCCCTCTGCTTATCCATGGGCTTCAGGACTACTGCACAGCTTCGACTTACTCCACAAAGGCTCCTGTGAGGCAGCAATTAAGTGACTCGTGGAAAAGATCAGCATAAGATACAGAAGACACAGGTTCAAAAAGGGAAATCTTAAATCACTAAGAGAATAAATATATTTTTATGTCTCCCAGAAGGTCAAAATGCCATACACTAATTGCTTTCTTAAATGTTTTAGAAGATCTAACCTATCTATCTTCACATTGTACTTTTCAGTGTAGGTGTTTTTGTGATTGGTGTTTATGAGGCTACACCTGAATAAGCATGGCACTGAGCTCTGAAGGCCAGCCATCAGGAGAAGTCAGCAGTGACACATTTGCATAATATTTGCAAAAAAAGATTTGGCCTCTGCCTACCTAATGGAATACCAAAATATATCTTGAGGAAAGCCAATGATTATTCAAGAACCATGTTACTCTGAGTCACAAGGGTCTGCTCTGTGAAGGTATTTTAGATCAAGCCCAATTACCACTAGAAGACCGAGGACTGGGATTTTGTGTATTACCCAGCACCCGGGACCTCGCCCCTCTGAGAGACCAGCACAGCCAGCTCTCAGATCTGTGGTCACCTGAGACAAAGTCAGCTAGCAGTTGGCCTTCCCAGTGTTGACAAGAAGCAGTCCTTCCCACCCCAGGTGACCACCTCAGGACAGCTAAATGTCTGTTAAACACCACAGTGGTTAGAAGGAGGCTGAGGCAGTGGCTTGTGCCCCCATTACTTTGAAGAGCCTCCTCCATGTCCATGCTTGATGAACCACCGCTGTTCTGCTTATCTGTTTTCAAAGGACTCATCTGCATCTCATATAGACATTCTACAATCTAAGCCTTGAGCTGGAGCTCCTAGGATCTTACTAGAGCTTTTCTACATATATTTTACAAATTCAGTATTTACGTATTAAAAAAGAACATTTTCTCTCAGGAGTAGAAAAGCATCACAACAGGAACACATATTGCTTCCTCCTGCTGTATCAAATATCTCCTTAAGCACTTTAATAATACATTTGGTCTAGCCATTTAATGAATTTATGAAATCATCATAAAGGACTACTTTTCACAGGAATGATTTGAGAGCAAACTAGCTCCACACTGTACATATTTCATAAATAATACATGTATTATTTTAAACTAAGTATGGCTGATACTGTTAGACAAATGTAATAAACCTTAATGGCCCTCATCTTGGTATTACATTGATCTCCGTCCTAAATGAAGCTGAGTTCATAACCTGCTTTGTCATTAGATCGGCATAGATTTCTGGCTACTTCTTTGCATCTACTATTAGAAAATCTCTTTGTCACACAGAGAGCTGAAGTTTGACAAAATTTAGCTTGTATGATGCATTTAATTCACTCAGGAGATATTATGTAAAGCTATTAGATGTTTTTTGTACATAATGCTATTTATTTCATATCCAGCTTGGTCTTTTTCATTAACAAAGCAATCCAAACCAAACCAAAAGAACAAAGCTAAAAATCTGAACTTCTTAACATCTTCTTTTGAAGACAGCTCCAGTTTTTGTGCTATTTACATTTGTAGCTCTAATCTGGACTTTGCAATTTGGCCTGTAACTTTTGCAAATTTCCGTGTTACATATGCTAACTATCTCTTAAAGACACAATAGCTATTAAGTACCTTCCCTGCATAAGTATAGAAATGATAAATCTTTCTTTTGCTTCCCCACCTTCAGGTAATTTATTTGAATTTTAAAAACACTTTACAATTTCAAAATATATAACTCCACTAATATGATAGAATATTTTCTTTATGTTTCGTAGTAAAAACCTTTTATTTGAAACACAGTGAATCCCAGTTAAAGTGGTACAAAGGACAATGATGCAAGTCCTTCCTAAACAGTATCTTATAAAGGCATTTCTGTTGTAAGACTCATCAGTGTCCATTTCACACAGTACAAGAAATCCAAAGACTTTCTGAGCATCCTACCCCAGCTGTCATGCAGACTGGAGTGGCATTACCTATTGTGCAGAGCAAAGTTAGTTTTACAGAGAACAAAACTGAAGAACTAAAGTTTTAACAGGGACAAATTTACTTTCTTTTCTAGTAAGGAATCTGCTGAAAAGATAGATAGGTGGAGCACCAAGCTCCTCCATTCCCCAAAGTAAACTGGCCACTGATCTTGAAAGCACACAAAGCTCTTGAGTAGCACTTCAAAATGCCATATAATGTCTTTAAACCATTGAGCAATTTGTATTTTCTTGTTTAAAGGTCAGTATGTCTAAAAAGGACAAACTAATAAATTAGTTTTTAAAACCATTTGCTAAAGTAGCTATTTACTGCAGTTCTGTGAAGCAGTGTCTTTGCAAGCACTTACGAAAAATCTTCTTCCTATGCTTCCCATACATAACCAATTATCCACAGTGAGAGTGATGTGCATGCCTGAGAGGAAAAAAGCCCCCAAACATGGATTTCACAGTAACAACAGCACTGCATCAAAGTAGACAGAAAAATGCTGAATGGATCATGCTAAATTTCTCAAACCTCATGAATCCAGAACCAGGATGAAAATTACAAGTCTTTTTTTCTTCAGTTTTCATGCTCAACTGAGAACCTCAATCAATTGTTTGACTTCTAAATAAGGTCCTATCTACATGTTTCTTTAAATATCGTACCTACAAGACAAAATGAAAACCAATGAAATTTGTCTCTTAAAAAAGAGCAAACCAACTTGCTGTAATGCAAAAGATTTATCATGGACTATGTTAAGTAGGCAGTGATAGCAAACGTTTTTCCAAGACACATTTTCTGTGAATTACCACAGGAACAATAACATTTTCAGCACTAAACGACACCTTAAACACTCAAGCACAAGATTGTATCGTAGAACTCTTCATGTACAAACACAGGAATAATCTCTCAACGGTACACAACAATTAGTCAATCACCAACTGAGCTGTATTTTGCAAGACAGCAAAGTCAGCACTTGTCCCAGTCTCCTCATACTAGAGTTTACAGGAAAAGGATGTCAGAGAAAGAAAAGCTCTGCTAAATCCCTTATATAGTCGCAAGAAAGTGCCAATAGGAAAATCTTCCCTTACAAATGTTTTGATCCTGAAAGAGATTAGGTGCAGCGTGTGGGGAAAACAAAGAACAAGGCTTCTACTTTTCAGTGCAGTGTGACAGGGGAAGCAGTACCACTACAGCTGGACATCAGGTGCAGTGTGATGTTGAAACCACTTGTACAGTCAAGCCCTTACAATCCAGAGTGCAAAGCAAATGAGCTGTAGTACAGCTATAGGCAACTACTGCTGCTTCTGCATCTCAAGAGATACTAGCTGAAGTGTGATACAGAGCAGAGTCCTTCTCAGGCACCCCTGGGAACTGAACGGATGATAGCAATTTCCAAGGATTTTATACTCTGGCTTTGCTCCAATTACAGCAAAACTGAAACACTGCAAATAATCTTGGAAGGAAAATTCAGTGGCTCCTTTGATTATTTGTTTGTTGTTCACACTTATTTCTAAATAAATCAAAGAAGATAAAAAAATGAAAGAATCACTTCAAAACTGAGAACTAAAAAATATGCATTCCAAAATATTAAAATCTGTTTTGTCTGACAGACTTATTTTTTTGTAGCAAAAGTCTACTGCAGTTGACCTGCTTTGTGAAGTATTTTGATTTCAACAGAACTGCATTTTCCAGGAGAGCTTTCACACCCCCAAAATTTGTAGATTTCTTCCATCTGTTTCTCACTTAGCCAAGATATGCATTTAAATTTTATTCATTTTTTATGTTCAGCTCATTAAACAACCTTCTTCATTCCCCAACTGATTGTCATTTTTCCATTACCCATTGCCAATCTATTTATCTCTCGCCATGTTAAAGTGCATTGATACAGGGTCTGCCGGAGGTTTCAGAGTGATACCACACCTTGGCCCAACAAATACAGCAATACATGTAGCACATTTACAGTTCTGCAAGTGTCTATTCAAGCAAATATCAAAGGTCTAGGTCTCAAATAACCCCACTGCTTTGTTAACTTTGCAGCTGGCATAGCACAGGAGAAACACCAGTGAATTAAGTTCCAGGTGTACTGTCTGCTGCTACATCCTCCTCTCCAGCTAGGTAATTTCTTTTCTTCCTCTCTGCTGTTTAACCATCTGCTCAAACACAGCCCTCATTGATCTGTGCACAAAATGAGAAGCTTTTCAGACAATCACTGAAATAATTCTGAACGCACAATTTCTGAGGACTCCCCCATCACTGTAAGTGTGCAACGATTGTTCCATGAGAGAAAGATCAGGCAACGACTACAGAATAACTCAGATTTTTACTAACAGCACATGCCATCTGAATGTGGCATTCTCTGTCACTAACAGGAGTTTGTGTCTCTTGGGATTTCATCCAGTTGCAGAACAGAAAATTATTTCCCCCACCATCACAAAATTGTTAAGAAGTCACAAGTAGCATATGAAGTTAAGGACACCTTTGATACACAGAAAGTGAACGACTAATACATGATGAATCATAGAAAGAATGCTTGGAAAAAACCTCTGGGGGTCATCTAGTTTAACCTCCCAATCAAAGTAAGGACTACCACTAACACAAGATGATGTCAGCTGTGACCATGCTTAGCTAATTCTAGAAAACCTCCAGAGACTGGCAAAAAAATAAAAAGAAAAAAGAAAAAAAGGACAAAATATAGAGCATAATAACAAACATTCAAAACAAATATCATAAAATCACACTTGAAACAGCACTGCCAACATTTAAAATCAGGTTACTTGCTCATCAGCACAACTGAAACCCAGCCATTCAAAAAACTGCATGCCTCTAAAATATCTAAACACAGGAAATGTCATAGAGGAAGGTGAAACCTGTCCAAGAAAATAACAAAAGCTATGAGGAGACTGGGTGGCTTAGATAAGGTAAGATGACACATACCTCTTTATATCTGGGTCACCAGTTTAAACCATATGTGTATAAATGTGTTCCTCACCGTGGAATAAAGATGTGATAAAACAATCCTGAAATAGGGTGAGCAGATCTTCCTTTCTTTTTGCCTGCCTTCAGAAATAATCTACCTCCTGGAATTCACTCTGCTATAGTTCCACTAGTGCTTTGTGCATACAACTAGCATACCAGAAAGTTCAGTCTGGAGTTACATTTTCCTTAAATCCGCCTGGAAAATACTTCTCCTGGGAATGAAAGGAACTCACTACCTCTGCATCTCAATCCACAGAAATTGATATAGATAGAAGAGGGGAAGACACCAAGAGCAGGATTTCTAGCTTGTTGTGTGTCTTCTCTTTGCCGTGAGATCCTGCATATGCAATTGTTCTTACGCACAATTCCCCCCTCAGATGTTTATTGCATTTCAAGGGTGTTTTATTTGTCCACAGGTTTATCTGTAGGAAGGTAGAGAGCTAATGAAATGCAGAAACAAGCTGTCTGGTGGCTACAGATACTCTTAAAAAAAATTCCATAGGTAGTTGTTGGATGTACATCTGACAGTGAATTGTAGATGCAGTGCAGAAAAATCTTTCATGAATAGGTGCCGGTGCATTAAGAAGTTTTGGAGACAGAAAAAAAAATGGATCCTATTAAAAACTTTAAAAGGTACTGATAATTTTTTTATATTTACAGAAGGATCTCAGTGTTGCATCTTGCAAAAGATGTGAACCAGCGGTCTATGCAAGTGCTACGAGACTGGAGGTTCTTCAATAAATATTGCAATAGGCACTGTAGTTTGCAGGATCTGATCAGTTCTGAAGGCTTCAAAACTTATTTAATTCTGTACCTCCTGTTTCACACAGCTGATGAGAAATAGTCATATCTTCACATCAGCCTTTCTCCTAGAATCCCAGCTCGTTATTCATATTAAAAAGAATTTGTGGCCACCCCATTTCCTAGCAGGCAGCAATGCCTCCTGGTTTGCCATTACATGGCCTTTAGGATCACAGCTTATTTAGAGGACAAGCCTTGTGGGTACACAGGGACATACCCATGGGCTGCAAGGACAATTTTTTTCACTTAGGGCCATGAGGCATCAGCAAGACGTGCCGGGATGAAAGATTGTATGGCAGCTGGTGATCCTGTTCTATCAATTGATCAAAGATCTCTGCTTTCATGGTAAAAAACCCCACAGAATGTTTTTAATTAAAACCAAGTTTTTTAAAGAGAGTAAATAGAACAAACTTTCAAATAACAAAACAGAATCTAATAACACCATGAGCAATTGTCTTGAATGTGTTAACACATAGGGTGTTTTGTTATTTTTCGCAGCCTTTTTAAATGTATTCCATTTTCTTCTGGTTAGAATGGAAATCTTAATCACAGGATTGGAAAGTATTGATGGTATGATATCTGAAAGAATGTAGCCATGCTCTTCTGAATAATCTCCCAGTAAAAAAAAAAATAAAAAAATAAAGCTTTCAAATATATACATTAAATCATCCTTAAGAAATGCTAATGTTAATGAACATAAATGAAGAACTCTTCTGAAGACACTAAATTGTAATGACATTTCATTTACATCTACAAATGAAATGCTTTTCACCTCTCTAAACTTAAGTGTTATTATGCCTGATTACATTTTCAGATTTGTCCCCCTCTTTTGTTCCCTTATTGGACTGTCTGTTTTACAAACAGGTTTAAGCAAAAACAGTTAACATTTCCATCACGTGGACACTCATCTCACTTAATTATGTCGAGCTCAAGTATTTCTGGGATGACTGAAATGAATACGGCTTTGCTTAGCAATGCAAACTTACTTGATCTTCTTGAGCACAACCCAAGACACAATACTGTTTTTGTTCTGTGCTTTTAACGAAGACAAAAAATTAGACGGATTTAGGTCAAAGAAAAAAGAGCATGCTAAAATGCTGCAGAGTCAAAATTCAGCTGCAAGAGTAACAACACATTCTAATTAATTATATACTTCATGAATACTAACTCAAAGATAATGCCAGTTATCACAGCATTTGCAGCATTTTTCTTCAAAATAGTACCTCACTATTCCTGGTGCCTAATGCGCAGTGAAATTTCCTGTTTACCTCCCTAAATTTTTTCTTTTTCCCTTTGCCACAGTAAGAAGGGAATTTTCATTTTGGTGCAGTGAATATGTCCCAGTTCCTACTAGTCACAAAGAATTTGACTTCAAACATCAGGGGCTATAGATGGAAAATATTTATCCACTTCCTGTTCTATTACTTTACTTTCAACATGTAGTTATTTTTCAAAGTATTTTAACAACAGAGAATTACTGCACATGCCAACTTTTGTACTGGTTCCCCCACAGAACTTTTTCCTATTCAAAATTAGCCAATGACAAGTCCCCACACTCCATCGTGTAAACTACTGTTACACATAACCACACCTATGACGATGACAACAAGTAAATTGAAAATATTTTCCTGTTCTGGATTTGGGATTTGTTTGCGGGAGAAGGAAGATATAACATACACTTAAAAAAAAAAAAAAAAGGTGGAAAGCAAAGAAGAGTAAAGGGACATTGATCTTTGCTGATGTTCATACTTTGCTGAAAAATTTATCAAATCAAAACCAAAGTGGGAGGAAAAGTGTTTATTCAGAAGCTTTTACGTGGAAAATACCAGCAGTATTGTTTCCAAAATGAAAAGCAAAAAGTCATTACGTAAATGGAAGAGATCTTCATGCTATGTGCGATACCTGTGAACCATACATCCTCCAGATATGTCTCTGGGCAGCTGGGTTGCCAGCAAGTGGCACAAGAATCACAACAGGAGGTAATAAGCTTCATGGCTTATAAGCTTAGAAGCCAGTGTGGAGTTAGTGTCCTGCTGTGGCCACAGGCAGGCAGCTGGAGAGGCAGGAGGGAGAGCACACCAAAGCAAGAGGAGCCATGGGCAAGGCTTCAGCTCTGGGGAAAACCACAGGAAAGAGGAGCTATTGGTGAAACAGGTGGTGGGACGTGCTGCCTTCATCAGGCCGAGAAGACCCTTTCTCTCTGCTCCTTGTGAAATGGTGAGTGCTGCAAAATCAAAACTCACTTCTTGCCCTCATTACTCAAATGCACGAACTGACAGGCCAGATGTAATACAATCAGCCAGTGACAACATGACTCCTGCAATGTTCTGGCCATAACATAGATTGTATCCAATCTGTAATTCCCAGTTCTACAAATAGGAAAAATGTAGAAAATCAAAACATATTTTAGTTAAATACACCAAACACTTAGAGGAAGAGAAAAAAAAACCCACAACGAATTCAGTGTTGATCCCTCCTCTCTACCAAGGTACTTTTCAGATCTCCAAAGGCAGATTCACACATGGCGTCAGGGGCTGCAGTGTGCTCCTAGTCAATCCAGTTGACAATGTTAATTTCTGGACAAATCAAAAGACAGATAGATTTCATGTTATGCTATATACCTAGCAAATTAAGTTGTTAGTGGCTACAGTAAAGTTACTAAATCCATGAGATAGGAAGGTGTTGTTATTAACTACACTGCACTGTGATGCTCCTGAGTTTCAAAAGTGTCATCAGTGAGTTAAGAGTTTCTCAGAAGGGCAGAAGAAGTGCTCCAAATTAGTGTAAAAAGCATCAGCAAGCAGAGATAGGCGATGAAGGATTAAAGGGGGGGGATATGGTCAAACTTCAGTCATTCATTTCAGCAGATTGCTAATGCTTCAGAGAAAGGATAGTATTGAAACTCCCAAATCAGTCAACAACTCTATCCAGTAATTCGTCCCACAGAGGCTTCCTCCAAGAAAATGCCATACTTTCTATGTCATTTAAAGCACAGGACATCAGTAATAACTTGAGCACAGCAGGCAGGAAAAATAAGTTTGATAAAGCTTGCGTCAGAGCTTCAAACAACTATTCAGTAGTTAACTTCTGTATTTTTGACAAACAGGATAGCAACTTCCTCTTACAAGTTCTTCGCTCCAGTATATAATTTTCAGTATTTCTCACAAGAAGGTGAAAAAAAGGAAGAAGAAAATCAAACTCAAACCACATGAAAACAGTAACCCTCTCTGGTTGCATTTGTGAGGGGTGTCAATGCAGACCATCACAGAGGTATTATTAGCTAGCCGCATGAACAAGGTTCATGAATCAGCTCATTTATCATCACACTGTTGTACCCTCTGGTTCACCTAAAATACTGTTTTCCATGATGAATCATTCAACTTAAAGTATTGCTTCATAGTACTTGGATCATAACTCTGCACTGCAGCAAAAGCTGATTCTTAACAAACAAACCCATCCTAGGTAACTGATACTGTCACTACATCCAGTGAAACAATAAAGCATCATTACACATAAAAATAATGGATAAAAATATTTTAAGATAAAGACACTCTATGTCTCTACACTTTATGTCAAATATCATACTTAGTTGGGCTATATTACCTGCTAGATTAGCCTGCTGTACACTGCAAAAATTATTTGGAGTCACTGAGATGGTATCTGGCACTGCAAGACTAATATGGTAGGGAGACAGGTTGTGAAACCTCAGGTGAGGTACCTGACCAGAAGTTAAATAAAACCAAATGTGTTTAAGTACCCTAAAAGCCATATCCAAGAGCTCTTCTTGAAGCGTCAGTAAAATCTACAGTCTTAGCATCCCTATCACTGAATTGTTCTACTGAGTCAAATGTACTCTGAAAGAAAGCATGCTGGCATAAATTATTCATAGTCTAAGTGGTGTCCTAATATACTCTGCAACTATTAGACTGCCTAAAGATCTGAAATTGTGTAAGAATATGAAGAACAAATATTTCTTCTTTGAACAGAGAATGGACATAAA
Organism: Myiotriccus ornatus; assembly: GCA_036023395.1. Lineage (NCBI taxonomy): Eukaryota > Metazoa > Chordata > Aves > Passeriformes > Tyrannidae > Myiotriccus > Myiotriccus ornatus. The sequence continues at coordinate 86,814,082 of JAYRBT010000082.1, read as the reverse complement.
TTCAGGACAGAATAATACCTAGTCAGACATACAAGGAGAAAGCCACTATTATTAAGCAAGTACTAGCAGTAATAGTACAGAAGATGGAAGAGAAAGCCCATGATGCAGAATTGCAGAAGGGTTAGTTTGGGAAGAGAAAATACAACTTATACTGACATTCAGTCATATTAGACTCTTCTTGGATGCTAAAAATTAGAAGTGTATGAACAGAAAAAAATGTTATTCAGGGCAATGAATAATTTTTATTTGTTTAGTGAAAAACAATTAACAGGATATGAACTTATCAACTTGACTGACAGTTCAGGACTGGACATGCAGCCTCAGTGCCTCACAATCATGAACTATCTTGATTACACTGGATTGAACATGCAAAAGTTTAATGTTTAAAGCAAAACAAAAACCAAAAACCCTACCCAAAAAAAGCATCAAAAACATTTGTATCTTCTAGAGGTCACTTCAAAACGTATTTAACCCAGTGCTTGCTCAACTGCGTTCTCCTTTATGATCCATATTACCTTTCAAAGACTTCAAGACAAAAGTTTACACCCTTCCCTCCAAAAATGTTTCAAAACTTTAAAGTTATGTATGTACACTATCTCAAGGTGCAAAATTGTTCCCTATCCTCTAATTTACAATAAATTTTCTTTTTTTCAAAATTCTATGAAGGAACAAATGGAAACATTTATAGCTAATAACCAAAAAATCATGAAATATGCTGAGTTGGAAGGGACCCAAAAGGATCATCAAGTCCAGCTCCTAGCCCTGCACAGGACTATCCCCAGAAGTCACATGTACCCTAATAAGTTAAGTAAGTATGTGAATGCAGGTGTTATTTTTTTTTCCTATATGTTTATTTTACTGGGTAGAAAAATTTCATGGTTCTTATGACCTAAAATGAAAATTATGTATGAAAGCATCAAATAAGAACCAGTATGAGTTTGATTAAATAATGCTGAATTACAATGATCAAGAAATAATTTTCTGAAATAATTTACTATTTTGAAATATCATGCTGTATGTGTTGGGAGATAAAACTATACAACAGAAATGTAGAACTGAGGATTTATATACTGCTTTTCTTCATGAATTTCCCCATTCAGTTTTGTTTCAGTTGTTTATTAAACTTACTGCAAGTATTTATATATGTTTTGATAACTACTTATGATCACATAATTCAAGACACTCCCCTTAAAAATACATCATAGATTCCCAGAATGATTTAGGTTGGAAAAGACCCTTAAAATGATTGAGTCCAACCATTAACCTATCACTGCCAAGGCCATCTCTAAACAATGTCCCTCAGTGCCACATCAACATGTCTTTTAAATAACTCCAGGGATTGTGACAACCACTTCCCTGGGCAGCCTGTTCCCAAGTGCTTGATAACCCTTTCAGTCAAGAAAATGCCAATTAGTATTTGATTGCTAGAAAACTAAAACATGATGCTCACAGAAAAAACAGCCTGTGACAATGGCAATCCTCAGACCACTAATCCTATCTCCCAAAATTCTGAGTGGGAAACTATGTCTGGTTATTTATGAGATATCCCTGATGCACCCTCCATGCAATAAAGAAGCAGCAACACTGCCACTATCATAACTCACTCCTAAAGATTTCTAATGATGGAACATGATTCATGAAGAACCTCTCTACAGGTGGAAAGATATAGTGCTCAGAATGTTTAACGCTAATTAACATTGCCAATGACCTTCATTCAGTGCATCTTGGAACTGCTGACTGAAGTGCCTTACTTGATTGAAATACACAGACTAGTTGTTTGATCTACAGTGAGCCTTCCCTTTAAGTGAAACCAATTTGGAAGAAAAAGTTGTTCACTGACTTTGTTCATACCTTCATACAAACATATACAGGTTTCACAGGACACACACACAAGATCCCAAACCAGATTAGGATTTGCTCAAGAACAGGTAGTCCTGAATGATGAATTTAAGGTGGGTTCATCATTCAAAATGTTAGCATGCTCCTAATGTCACTTGAAAGCTTGCAACTGTTGCCATAAATGCTGAAGACCACCAGCCCTGATTTAGTCTTGAATGGGAATGTGGAATTCCCTGCTTTTGTAGGGATCAACATGTAGCAGAGGTTGACTAAATTTTTTTCCTGTCAGCACTTCAGCGAGGCAGCAGAGCCATCCAAATGTTTTTGTAGGATAGAGAACTGGACAATCATCTCACGAGTAGGAAGATTTCAGAAAATTTCTGGGGGAATAACACACAACTGCAAAGAGATTGCATCCTATAAATTGTAGACATAGGGACAGAAATGTGAGCCACATGAACTCTGATTTTACTGTTCTCTTTTTCTTCTAGCAGTACATATTGATGCTCAAAGAGAAGTTGCTGAGAACTGAGAAGAGAAATTGGAGAAGAACAGCTTGCTGATTTAATAGCTTACAGAAACCACTTCCATGAAAATCTAATGGGTTGTTAAAGGGCTACCCAAGAGGGAAGCATCTGCCTACTGAAGATTTTCCTGGGTCTATTTCTGCAGAATCAATCTATGGAGCGTGATTTCATACCAGTTAAGACCTCAGTTTGACTGCTTACTTTTATGTCCAGCTTTTTATAAAAGCTCACCAGAATAAGCCCTGATCTTAGCCTGAAACGCATGGAAAGGTTTTAGGTCTTAAGGTCCTTTAAAAAACTGTCCATATACATTGAAACTAACACACACACACATGAACACACCTCAACTGATTAACAACTTGGTTAAGGTTAACAACTTGCTCAAAATTCAAGCAAAATTCATATGGCAAAAGGAAAGGTGGAAAAACTCACCATCAAAATGATTAATCTCTCTGTCACTCCCTATTTGAAGAAAATTCAAGGGTTTGGATCACTCTTCTTACTTCTATTAAGTCACACTGCTCACAGATAATGTTAGTTTACTCCCAGAAGTGATTCCATTGAGGAACTCAGAGTAGCTGATCAACACTTAAGGGAAGAGATTAATAACCTGAAGAGATACTGTTCCAAATGAGCAATCTCATCTCTTTCCACATACTTTTGCTCACATAACTAGATTTTATAAAAAATAACAAGACTATTCCATGGGATTTGCTTATTATCAGATTACCATACCACAAGAGCATTTTATGGGTAAAGCAGTATGGTCTGGTGTTTTTTTTGTTATTGTTGCCTTTTTTTTATTATTATTTTTTTTATTTTTTTTGTTGCTTTGCTTTTTGTTTGTTTGTTTGGGTTTTTTCCATATTTTGAATATAATTTCCATGTGCTAATAAGACAAGATATGAATTTGAAGTCTCCATTTATTTCTGTACAACTAAATAGCCATTTACAAAGCATACAATGCCTGACTTGGACTACCATAACAAACATTTCCTATTTTCCAGTTACCAGGCATTTGACCTCTTAAGACAATGTCATTCACTTCAGAAATGTTTTCATGTCCCTGAAGAAAAAAAAGGGGAAAAGAAAAGTCAGAGACCTTTTCAAACTTAGCATTTGCCATTCTCAAACACTGCAGATACTAGGTCTGGACATGCCACTCTCCTGAGGACCTAGAAAAAAGTCCATGGGCCTGCCCTGGCAAAATTCACCATGAACGAACAAATTCAGTATAAAGGCTTGGGTTTTTTTGGTCTGTGTATGAAAAAAAAAATCTAGGCAGTTGTAAATTTTTCTAATGTTTGCTTCTGAGTAAAACTAGCTGTACTTCTACTGAAAAGTTTAAACACCTAAATGCTGCATAAGCAAAATTTCCACTTCAGGTTAAACTATTGGGGTGGTGGTTTATTTTCCTTCGTAGATTTTAATTTTCAGAACAAAATCCATTTGTGTGTTCTCTTCTTATTCAACTGCCCACATCTCTCTACCTATACAGATCTCTGTAAAGTCGCTAATGTAAATTGTCCCTCTTCGTTAGTCATGAGAACCCCGGGCAGGTAATTATGCACAAATCTGAATGAATACAAGGAGGAGAAAGAGAAATACTGTCCAAATGCTGCTGGGCCATAAATAAAAGCAAATCAGTGATCCCCTCTCCGACAGTATACCCTAAAAACAAAACCTCCTGCATCACCTGTGTAAATGTTCCTGTTGCTTTCACTGGTTGTGGTCTTCTGAGTTGAACTGCTTCTCTCTCTTTATATGGCTTCCTATTAATATTCTTTGCCATCAGTGTGAACAGAATGATCTCAAAGAATTGGACTCTTGAAAGGTCTCACCCTTTGCCTGCTGGGCAACCAGATGCCACAGACAGGCATATGGACAACCACAACACCTCACTTCAAACGTCCCATTTCTCACTCATAAATATAACGCTGGAAGAACTGACTCAGAAACATAGACCTATTTCAGGGTGATTTGGTTTAGGAGAAACACAGCTTCAGTGAGCCCTGTGAAAATTTAGTCATATAGGCAATACAGCTCCCAGGCAGAAACAGTGTAAGATCACTATTGTCTCTAGATGTTGATAAAACCCCTTTATAATTCTGAGCTATTTAAGGAATGTTTTTATATCATTATTTAGCATGTTCATCCAACTGCTAATATCATTTGGCTCTGATGAAGCAGCTCTCTCTGTTTTTCAACATTTTTTTCTGTTTATATTCCCCAATAATTTTATGATGAATGCATGGATGCCTAGATAATAAAATAAAATTTTCTACCAGTGGGTTATTATTGTTAATCACCTTTCACTGATCCCTCAGTAGTCTACAGATACCTGCAGGGTCTGTAAGATCACAGCTGAAACCTACTGTGATTCTCGTAACAATTATTATTTATGTTCCTCCAGAAATGTTTCTTAAGTCTTTGCAGGACAAATTAAAACACTTCATTTACCAGGGTACTATCATCCTCTTAAAACTGGGGGTAAGTTGATCCATTTGATAACTGAATGCCTCTCTGAAAGTTCTCTGCTCTCTACATTTACTAACAGATGTGCTTAAGGCAGCTGCTCAAGAGCTTAAAGAAGGGAAATGTATGATATTTATAATAAATGGTTGGCTGGAGAGGCTTCTCATCCTAAGATGCATATCTCATTGATGCTAAGACTTATTGTGACAGATGTTGATTCACAAAATAGTACTTCAGTGCAGTAGTTGCTTAAAGGCTTAGCTAAATCATTTCAGGTTGGGTTATCAAAAGGGCAAGACTGAGATCCTCAATAGTTACATGAAGATTCACAGAAAACTTTGCGGGAGTTTGGTGCATTTGAGAGACTGGGTCTTGTATGCATCTTCTGTAGATCACTGCAAATGGGCAAAGATATCAATTTCTCACACAGGTTATGTTCAACACAGATGCACGCACAGATTTCTCTAAGCATTTTGTTAATCAAAACAAGCAGTGTATTTTGTATCAGAAAATTCAAAATTAGACAAGAATATTGCCGCTTGGACACCCGTCTCATAGACAACTGGTGAGAACATCAGTTTAAGAACATCACAGAGAACATCATAGAGAACATCAGCTTGACTGCTGATGGAACATCATTTGTGAAAACACTGCTAGGAACTCTGCCTTTACCTGGGAGGAGCACAGAGCCATAGCCTTGTCAGTGCCCGATGTTCCAAACTGCTCATTTTTGGCTTGTTTGAGTTTTTTTACATTTGCTTTAGAATATCAGTTTTGGTTTTAAGAGAAGGAGAAAAGTGATCTCTTACCCTAAGTTATTTCTCCCCTACTTCTCAGAGATACTGAGCACTGATGCATAGCAGGACATGGATGCTGAGCAGTACAGTGCAAAGACACTGGAAAGGAGATCGGGGTGCTCACAGGGTGAGAAAGTTTGAACCAATAATTATCAGTAAATCTGCTTTCTGTATATACATTTTGATTACACATTCAAACACAAATATTGTTTTAAAATGGGAATGAGAAGCTGCATTCACCTAAAGTGCAACAAAGAAAATCTTGCCCAGTGTTTGTCAGCTCAGTATTTTCTTGTGGAACTAACAGTATGTGCTTTGGAATGCTAATGTGCTCTCTCAATTGTTTTTATTCCTACTAGCTCTATTGACAGTAAGATTTGTGTAGTACTGCCATACCCAAAGAGACACTATTCAAATCATTTTTACACAGACCCTACCTTAAAAACAGGAAGTTACCTCATGTTGCACAGCCCTTGCCTTAAAAATAGAGATTTGTCTCAAAAAATAAATGCAGATGCAGCTTCTTTCCTAGCAATTGTATAACAAATAAAAGACAATTAAAAATTTTTAAAAATTTGTATATAGCGAATGGAATTTTAGCTACTTTTTTTTTTTTTTTCTGTCTATGTCCAGGCAAGTATTCACAAAGAAAACAAGCATCAAAACAAGGTTATGTAAGCTAGCTGCACTTCTCACTTAGTCTTGAAGGATTAGTTGCTAGAAATAATGCAAACAGAAATGTAGACTCCTAACTTCAATATTTATACAACTACTGCATTATTCAAACAGAGACCAGATTGGTAATTGTTGTAAGTTGTTGTCCTAGATTCTTGTATTCCTATGAATTTGACAGTCATTTGGGCTGGGAAAGGCTTAAAGGATTAGAAAGACAGTTATGGAGAGGCAGTATCTTCATCTTCACTAGGATGGCTTGCAAGGTGTTGTTTCCCTACAGTAAAGTTGACACTTTCAGTGACCAAAGAAATTGCAGTACATTAAACCATAAAAGAGCTGTGAAAAATTGAGCCTTCTTTATGTCCAGGTATAATTCAAAGGGAAAGACGTAATACTCAGATTCTAACTAAATAAATAGCATAGCAAGAACATTCACTCCTAACTTGGACTAAAAAGACACGTAAAATTGCCACCACTGCACCTCTGAAGACATGCTTGCCCAACTAGGGGCAGATTTCTGCCCCAAATGAAGTCTGCAGTTGAGTCACGCAGGAGCTGCAAGTGCGTGTGAAATGTCTTTCTCATGATGAGGATGAAACAGGAAGGCATGAAAGCCTAGCAGAGGAAGGAGACAGCCAGGAGTGGATGCCCTGCTGATTGCTTTAAAATTAAATATGAAAGGAACAACACTAAGAAAGTAGTGGTTCTGAGCAGGGACTGCCTTTTTGCAAGTCTGAAATACTGGGATTCACTAATGCACAAAAAGCCTTCTGACAGCGAGTCTTGAGCTGTCATCCTCCATGTGGGCAAGACTGTGGGAGTTACTGGGGAACCCTATGGATGAGCTTCCAGAGTTCACAGGGTGAAAAACCTTGCTTGGTGTTGAATATTTTGTGAGACTCTCTGGAAGGCTGTAGGAGGAGGACAAGTGCAGACACAAGAATACTTGTTTCCCTTTCATTTCCCATTCCCTCCTTGTTCTTTTCTGTGTTTGTCAAATGTGAAAATTTTGAAAAAAGCAGGAGATGTTAATGGGTTATGTGAATTGCTCTGTTCACTCTTCCTCAGTTTCTTCCACTCTTCTGTTTTTCCACAGTCTCTTAGCAAAACTCAATGCAATGAAGATCTGTTTCTGTATTTGCTGTGGAACACCATCAAGTCTTCAATTCATCAAGTCTGAGGCAGAGAATACCTGCCCAGGGTAACTGAAATGGTGCTTCTCGCACAACTGCTGATAGTCATCAACCATCATCTGAATGTACTCAAAAGAAGAGAAAAATTGCTGCTAAGTCAGAGCTGGCTTTTCACATCTTACTAACCAATGGAGAAGTGAGACACAAAATACTTCCAAGGAAAAGGAAAAAAACCTACTCTCTCAAAAGAAAAAAAAAAGGAACTTTCTCATCTATGCTCAAAAAACCTGTTCGATCAGAAATATTTCCTACTACCAAATCGCACTGTGTGGAACTGAAGACTTAAAATAGGCAGATGTGAGAATTCAGACCATCTCCAGGTCTGATGTGGCTTTTCTTCTGTAGTAATGAAGCATATATTTGGGACAGTAGCAGCTTCGCTGATTTATGAAGCTGAGGGTTTGGTCCACTGGTTTCAGGAGGAATTGATGGTGGCTGAGTTATGCTCAATAACCTGTAAACTGAGCTTCCAGAGAAGTGTTGAAATATACACCAATGAGGATGATTTTTCACATTGCCAAGTATCCTCTATCTGTAATCTTTTGCAAGCCTGAGGCTGTTCTCTTTCTGGTTACAGAAGTGCTTTCCAACTGGCTGGAGTTCTGAAGTCAGGTTCACAGGAAGAGGAGTGAAAGCTGGTCACTGAGCTGCAAACATGACTTCTAGGAATCAAGTCCCACAGCTTGAGCTTGCTGTTCAAAGTGCAGTTTTTCCATGGATAACTAGCTTTAAGGGCTTTTTATGAAAATCCCTTTCACTGGATCAAAGCATGGGACCCTTACCAGTTCTAAATTATCCTTTGTTCCTAATTTCTTGAAATACTGAAAACAGAAATGCAAAGCCTGCAAAATACAGTGTGTTCTAATGAGGAATAATAATTACGTTTAATCTAAAGTTATGTTAAAAGAATTGAGTCAACTGATATAGGAAGTGCATCAAGAATAGCTATATATATCTAACAACAGAATCAAGTGCTTTGATGACTTCAACCTGAATCTATGTGTAAATTTTGCATCACGTGAACATAAACAGCCATCCATGTTTCTTTTTGAGGGTGGCTTCCTTAAGCAACAAAACACATCAGATCCAAGACAGAATACCCCAAACAAACTGTAGTTAGCTGCTGGGATTAAGTGGTCACTTTCTGAAACAAGCACTTAGTCTTCAGGAAGGTACCGTATATTATTTCCTTAAAGACATTCATTCAAGAAAAAAATGCTATAACCTTTGAGTTAACTAACAAAAGTGGTGAGGTAAAAAATCAATATTTATACACTGAAACTGAAAACTCAAGGGTTTCTGCTGTGCTGAACAGCAGAATATAGGTCCTTTTTATAAACAATCCCTACTGAAAAAATGACAGCCCTGGCTCAACTCACAGTAGGAAGGGGGAGAGGTAAGACGCATTTTTTTGTTATGGAGAAATGTAGTCTTGCTTTGAAGAATGGATGTCAGAGAGATCATTCTTTGAACTTGCTCTAACAGAGCTATTTAAAATATTTCTGTGCAGCGAGAGACCTTGTGGCGGAATATGTTAAAGTGCTCAAAATGGTGAAACAAATACGAGGTATTTCAACATTGAGCTTACCCACAGAGTCAGAAACCTCAGTGCTTGTACATCGTAGCTATTGGGGTGGATTTTGAAGGAAGTATGCCAGCTAAACTGGATTATGCTGACTGGCAATATCTTAGTAATGTTTTATATTTTATCCCACCAGTTAAAATTCCAATAAAAAGGAAACCCAATATTACTTTCAAAGTTTTAGATAAGATTAGGCAGAAACAGATGAGACTAGGAGACTATCATGACTCATAGTAAAAGCCCAGTAAAGCTGTCTGTGAGAAGTTCTACAATGAAAATCAAAACCACAGAAGACTGTAACTACATTGGGGCTTGAATAAAAAAATTGCAACCTGATTCTCTACACAGAACATACAAGTGCATTTCCATGCAATATCATTGCAGAGATTTAAAGCACAGAGTGACTACACACATATGTGCATTTCTCAAGCTTGAGTTTTGTGAAAACTGTGAATATCTAGGCAGATAGCAGATTGAAAAAAATCTCAGTTGTAACTATGCAATTAGCAAATACTGGCCTGGAATATTCTTCCCATAATATATCTCACAAGAGTGAGCTCAGGAGGAGAAATTTTCTTTAATCATCTGTATGAGACACTCTTATTCATTAAGTCCCCAGTTTACATGAGCGTGACTACCCAGTCTACTCTCCAACCAGAAGAAAATATGCTTCAAGTAATGGAAGGAATCTGTAGGACTAAGGCAGGGTAGGAGCTCTCCTTGAAAGAAATGCTAATGAAAATATATTGTGGTGACTCCTACACTCTACCATACACTACCAAATTCTATTAACAAAAAAAAGAGATATGTAGATAATGTTGCTTATTACACAACAAATATTTGAGACCAGAGTAGGTGTCAAATTATACCTACTCAGTCTAGGTATAATTTGAAGCAGCATGTGTTAATAACAATAGGCAACTAGATTTTTTGAGTGATTCCTCTGCTGTTACTTCTACTATTTCTGTTTGAGAGCTACTTTATTAAGAATGAGATCTTAACCTTTTTCTTAGAGCTTATTCCAGTCTGTAGTCCAGCTCTTTATCCTACAATAAGTCCTGCACTTTATCTTTATCTTTATCCTGCACTGCAACAAAGTGACAGAGCTTTAATAGAGGACTGTTCACTTGGCACATTCAAAAGATTGCCAACAATCACTAACTTCAAAATTGGTAGTGGATAAGAAATTGTGCCTAAAATACTAGATCTGTAGGATCCTTTCAGAGTCACCTGACACCACTTTTTAGTTTTTCTTTATCCAACCTTTAGGTCATGTAAGATAAAAAATAATTATCTGGGGTTTTTTAACAAGAGCTGCTGTCTTGTTTTCTGTTAAGAACACCACAAAAATTCTAAGTTCTTGTAATTTTTTTTCATATATCTGTCTGTAGTAATACGTATATAACAGTTTAATGAGGAATTTAATTCTATGAATCCCTGCTGCCTGCTGGCACATAGTTCTACGCTCAAAATATTTAGTAATTTTTTTCCTTTTTGTTTTCAGGTTCTGTATTTCATTCAGCTCTCTGTTACAACTACAGATCCAAGATCCAAGGACCCTTCAGGGTCTACTAACAGGTGTCCAAAAAGATGTGTATCTGGGGTTTTGGCTGCTCATCCTTCTTATATTGATCATGTGGTGCTATGACATATCCTGCCACATCCAGCTCATGTGGTGCTATGGCACAAGAGCTAGATTGAACACTTTGTTTCAGAAATTCATTTCAACAGAAAAATACTTAGGTAATAAATACGCCATTCCAATCTCCACCTGCCTTTTTCACCCTGTTCCAGTAGAAAAACTTGCTCTCCACAAAAAGGTCTTCCAGTGTTAGTCAAAGCTGGAAAACCTGCACTTGGAAGTAACAGTTTTTCAAAAATGTGATTTAAAATGGATTTACTCTCATTCAGTTCTCTGGCTTGACTAGATATTCCATGATGCTGTCTGCCATCAGATTCCCATAATCCACTAGAAAAGGGAAAAGGCTTCTCCTTACACCAGGTAAGTCTGGTTGGTCAGGAACTCAAGATCACAGAAAGACATAAGTCCCCTGAACTTCAGGCCATGGACACAAGATGCCATGGAAACATGTTCAAGCTGTCACATTTTAGGTTTTAGCCACCTTTGTACTTTTTGATCATTATCTTGTGATTTTCATTTATTTTCTTTTTTGTTTTGTTTTGGTTTTTTCTTGTTTGTTTGGGTTTTTTGTTTGTTTGCTTTTTGAAGACTGATCATTTATGAAATGAGGAAGTAATCTGAGCATAAGAACCATCTCCTTTTGGACTTGTGCCATTGTCTGGGGACTTGGAAGGGCAGAAAAGAAATAACCTGTATATACGGTCTTTTTTACCAGTGAGGCAAGCAGGACAAATGAGAATAGAATGCATCTTTGCTGAGGTGAAATAAATAGTTCTATACTTAATTCAATATCACTTGCGTATTAACAGTGATTGAGAAAGGATATGCAAAAAGTCTTGCTTTATGCCCAACATGAACAAGCATGTAGAGTACCAGTGCATTAAAAATTATGTTCCTCATTCTTTCTAATGTTCTTTTGGACAGTGAAATCATTGATAAAACTTGAATACCAGTCACAACATGAATAATACTTATGTCAAAAGTTAGTCCGCAAATGAACAAAGCACACTGCATAAAAGGTAATGACCCACTGAAAAAGAAGAATAATTTAGAAGGATAAGAAAGGAATTTTATACAGTCCTTCCTTATGAGATCCTCCCTAGAACTATATATTTTAGTTCAGTGAAAATTAAACACCTCAAATATCCATAAATAGAACACTATAAGCATATCAGACAGGGAAAATAAACTTAACTTCAACACCAGATGATCTAAAGTCTCTCATTACTCTAGTCAGATTTCTTTGATTTTTAGGTGTTTGCTGCTGGGGGAACAAATAAATGACAACAATTTGTGGCTTCTTCTTCTCCTTTCCTTTCTGATTTCCCCCCCACCATATCCTGGCACAAACCCACAACCTTTTCATTATTTAGAAAATTTCTGATATTTCATGGAAATAATATAAAGATTTTATGCTCTTTATCCACAGATTTATTAATGTATAAATAGTCTATATACCAGTCTACCATCATCATTTGCAGTCTGGGAAAAAGGAGAAATACTTTCGTAGTTACACCGACCATTGAGTTAATAACATACTTAAGTACTGGGATTAGCTAGAGCCTAAAACTGTAAAAAAAATGAATTCAGATCAAGCTGTATGTCAGGCTCTATGTCTATAAATGTATGTCAGCATCATACTGCTTCATCCTTTCTGACTCTTTGTAAAGATATTGACAAGAAAAATTCAAAAGAACAACAGATTTTTAGAAATACACCTTCATCTCAGGTTGCTACATTTCTCCAGCTTCTGATATCATATATTTTGCTTTCATAGACATTTCATTAGCATCTGAAGGCCTGCTCTGACTCTTTCCTGTTCCACAAGAGTATAGTATGAACCGATAATTTGACATGTAAAATCAAGTTTCATTTCCCACAACACTTGTACTTGCCTTTAAGACATTTATCTATTCTCTGAAACATTTGGATTGCTTTATTTTCTGCCCCCTTACAGGGTCTTGTTCTGGAATCATTCATTAACTTAAATAGAGTCTAAGGAGAACAAGACTTGGCTCTCTATACTCTCCACCAAACCTACCATATTTCTGCAGAAAGCTGTAATAAATTATCATTCCATGATACCAAACTCCTGCTGTGTGTTGTCATGGAACTCACATGGTATTTGCTAAAAATGATCCTTTCCCAGGAAATATTTGGTGAATTGGTAAATTTAAGTCGGCAACAAGAAATGCCACTTTTGTACACTTCCAATTAATTCTTCTCATAACCACAGATATTTATTTTGAGCTGAATGCTGTTCAGCTGGATGAGATACAGCTGCTCCAGTAAAAAGGAGCTGGGTTTTGAGTGCTGGATGCTCCCTGGTTAGACAAGATGCACTTGATCGTTGTGTCACAGCAACTGCTTTTCATGCCAGCTTAAAAAGTTTCCCCCCTAAAATGCATGCCTGTCACTGGGCTACCAAAACTCCTTTTAAGCTGCTAGTCCTGATATTTGCTTCCTGTGTTCAAGAAATATAAATTGAAAGCCTATCTGGAACAAAGGGACATAGCACTGGGCTTGCTTGCTATTCTCTGTGGCTGGAGTAGCTCAAGGCCTGTTAGCAGACTTGCGTAGGACAGAGTAGCAATGGTCTCAATGGTCTATTCTACAGAAGACAATAAAATGGTCTTCTGCACCCTGGAACAATGCACTTGCAGTCCCTAAATCTAGCATACAACAGTGCATTTCCAAGCAGGCAGCCCACTCATGTAAGGCCAGTACAGTCCTGCCTGTATAAAATTTGCTGAAATTGTATCAGAGTGTTCCAGCAAGAAGTGAAAGTGTTAACCAGAAATCTTGTGTAAATCACATTCTTCAGGAATCACTCTGTTACAACAGATTGTGCAGCACTATTTTTTCCCACTCTTTCTGATACAAGCACCCTAGGCAAACTTTCTAATTAGAGCAGCAGATGTATGCAGTGCCACGTCTCTGTGAAGTTATTATGCCCAAACCAAATTTTGTCACTAGCAGCCAATAATTTATTTGTCTACTAAGGGCTTGAAGTGGCCGTATCAATTATTTAAAAATATACTAAGAAGAGGAATCCATTTAAAATCTTCTGGGAAACCCAGTCATAAAGCAGTGCATGTTCAGGTTTCATTCACAATATTGTCTTTTTAAAAATACAATATTACTAATTAAGGTTTAGTGCATTAGGCCATTAGTACTTGAGTGATTCATGACAGCATAATGATCTTGCTTATAATTTGTGCTTTAATTTACAGGGTACTAAGAAAAAACAAAGTAAAAAAAAACCTAAGCAATTTGCGAAACTGAAACTCATCCAAAAACTGCTTGGAGTAATTTCTCCTGAAAAGTGATTTCACTGTGCGTAAGTACTATGCTGGTAAGAAAATGCCTCCTATCAATAATTAAAGTATAATGAAAGTTTCATGTGTCAGAAGACATCGTCAAAACAGGGCTACAAAGAAGAATGTTCCTTTTTACTCAGACCTTCCACATTTAGAATCTCCAAATTCTACCCTTCTCAAAGAAGCACATTAAATAGACTATTTAGTGAAATATATGACTATTCAAAATGCACCAGAAGCTGCACTAACAGTGTAAATTAACACAATTGTAACAAAAGTTGCAGCAGAGAACAAGGGTCTTCACAGTGTCAAACATCCCTAAATGCCACGGTTAGCCATGAAACGTATGGATGGTTATCAAGTCAGGGCTATGAACAAAAGCATTATAGAGAGGACCTACAAACTTGTTGACTGCAAGTGTCTTAGTTATCTCAGAAGGTCCAGCCACTGACTAACTCCTATCGTTGGCGTATGTCAAAGGGTCTGTTTGGATCCCAACAGACAATCACAGTGTCCTCCTCATCTGTCCAGGCACACATTTGGAATAAACTTCTAGGGACTGGATTGTATTTTGAGCTTTACAGTCTCATGGCAGACGTGGCTGATATCAGCAAAAGAACACAAGATTTACTGGAGACAAGAGGAGGAAGACAAAAAGCACATGGCCAAGAGCCTTTCAGAAAAACAGTCTAAAAATAACAGTAATTCTGCACTTTGACTTGAGATATCCGCATTTAATACCGACAAAGACAGGAGGTTAGCAGGATTTTCAGAGGTCTTTGGTATAAAATCTGCTTTAATATTGATGGAAGTTAGTGACTGACACATGTTACAGTGGTATTTTTCAAGAGGACCAAGTTTTCATACAGCTTATCCCCCTGCTTCTTCAACTCTAGTTATTGAACTCCACTGTCTTCATGTTATGCGAGAGCACCTACGCTTACAGGCAGAAGGACCATTCAATCTCAGGATGGCCAAGATTGCTGGCCTTCAGCAGCATTTCTCAGGAGAAAAACAGTCCCTTCATCATAACTTTGCTGCTCCATGAGTTTGCAAACCATTCTGCAAGTGAGCTCTGGTACGTTGGATCAAAACATTAACTAAGCTAAACAGCAGAAAGCTAAACTCTTGAGACACATAGCTGGGTCTGAACAAGTTTACTGTGAGCAAACTGCAGCCAGGACATTTGAAGGCAAGCCTGTCACATTGCTAAAACACTACTGAAATGCAAACTCTGCATGATTCCGAATGGATGACGGGCTCGGCATGAGGCCACTGTCTGCAACTGAGGAGGTGTCTGCTTCAAAAATAACTGAAGTCATTATAGTCTGAAGAATTAACTAAACCTCTAAATAAACATATTTTTATACTCTCCACTTTAAA
Source organism: Myiotriccus ornatus (assembly GCA_036023395.1). Taxonomy (NCBI): domain Eukaryota; kingdom Metazoa; phylum Chordata; class Aves; order Passeriformes; family Tyrannidae; genus Myiotriccus; species Myiotriccus ornatus. The sequence continues at coordinate 86,798,649 of JAYRBT010000082.1, read as the reverse complement.
TGGTTTAATTTTACAGAGCTACTCTTCTACGTGGCATTTGGGTCACATGTTTAGAGCAACATCTGGATTGATGGAACCATTTATATTATAAAACCTCTCAGGTTCGTGGTGACAAATATTAAATTTGGACTAAACTCTCTTGGTTAATCTCCCTAGTTCTGGCTATCTAATGAGCAGGTCAGACTGGAGTGTCCTGTATTCAAAGCCTATAACTCTGGAGAGGACCAGCAGTCTTATCATAGATTTTCCTTCAGCGTCTTGTTGCAAGAATTGGAGTCAGACTTGTTGTGTGGCAAACCTGCTCTCTTCTAATGCTGAATAAGGACTCTTTTTGATCTCCTGACCTTCCTCTATCTTTGGCTATTCAGACAACTTGGAATCTCCAATCCCCTCTCTACCTCTTCTCATGCATCTGATTAATCTGTAACTATAGTTACTATTTTAAAAGTCTACCATGTAGAGCTTCATCTCATGATAAGTCTGTTTCATCAGATTCCGAAATGTAGGTAGCTTCTGTTCAGTAAAGTCAAAACTTGTCTTCAACAGGCTCTCTATTTAGCAGGCTGTGGTACACAAGTACTCTTGGTAATGGAGTTGCAGCAATTAGGTCTGAAACCATCTGAAGATGCCACCTGTTTTTCAATACTCAAATGCTTTGATCAGTCTTTACTTTGTAGGAGCTTGGCATGCCATTATAGGCCACAGCTGGTATTTCGAAGTTCTTCTACTCATCCAATTTTATCATGACTTGATTACTAAAAGGTAAATTGAATAAACCTTGGGCTACATCATCCCTCCCTGCTCCCTCTCCCCTCCCACATCCTGCAAAACCTGAAAATCTCTGATTTTGCTTTTCTTAGCTTCAGCTCCATTACCCTATCTTATTTACTTCTGGTTGCTTTGGGGTTTTTTTTCTCCCCTTGATTTATGGAAGACCTAATGTTTTCTAAAGGAGGTAAGAATTAATCTGTAGTTAATATAACCCTATTGATAAAAAGGTTGACTTTCTTGTTTTGGTCATGCAAATATAGTCCCTGAATAATGAAATGCCACTCACAGTGGCATCTTGAAAACTTTTCACAGGGCTTCAGTAGAAACTCCAAACTAACCCTATGCTGTCCTGGGAAATACAAAGCTCTTACGGGTTATTTGTTATGATATTATCTGCTATGATACCTCTCTTTGATGTGCTGATTCTTACCATAGCAACAGCATGTGGAAAAAAAAAATTAAAAAGCATTCAAACCATACCAGGAAAACAGGTCACATACTGTGACAGGATATATTATTATAATTTTTTTTCCCAGAAAACAGTTCATTTTTTAATTAAAAAAAAAAATCTGCTTATTTTATTTTATTTTTAATAACAGCAACATAAATAACACTTCTGTGTGCATTGCTGCATTCTTTTTAGCCAGCATAAACATTCTGGCTTGATGAATAGAGTTAGTGCTAAGGACTCCAGGCTTCTTCCCAGCCCCAATCTTTTTGCATGCACACACTGGCAATCTTTTCCCCTACACAGATTTTGAATCCCTTCCATGCCCAGGTCTGCAGGACAAATATGACTCAGAGCTGACACCTACAAACACTGAAACGCGAAACCGCAACCCCGCTAGGTTAAATGGGACAAATCGAGTGAGTGAAGTTATTTGCACACACAGGTATACAGAAGTTTTTAATGCTGTGACACACACCCTTTTCCATAAAGAGGATGTCTACACGGGGATTAAAGGTGGCTCATTACTAATGGGCTAATACCTTGCAGATAACATGCACAGTCATTCTGCAGGCAAGGCAAATGTCAACAGCCCCAAGAGAAAGCAGAAGGGAGTGTTTGGTGTCATGCAGCTGATATGAGTTGCAGTTCCAGCTGCTTCATTCACTGTGGAATATTACTGTATTCACATAATGCTTATTGTAGCAGTATTATAGAATTTTTGTAGTAGATACTGCTTACTGTGATATTTAAAATATCTAATAAATATAGCAGAACTGTATCTTATCCATCCATACTACATTTCCAACAGAAGATTAATGACAAGTAATATAGGAAAGAGTGGTTTTTTTTTAAAATGACAAATGCAGTAATTCCACTTTAGGTAGCTACTAACCTACCTGTATAACATAGTAATGTATAAAATAGTTTACATTTGGCTGAACTTGATAAAGACAGTGAGAGTCATATCAATCTAACTATGAAGCATTCACACTTTTTTTTGGTAAAATCATATTGGTTAAAATATTTCACACATAGGGGCAATGACTTTAGAGTTGCAAATTATTTAAGAGCTTCAATATCACAACTTTTCTCTTTGGTTTCTGAAAAAGAGCAGAAACAGCAAACAGAAAATAATATGAATGGATAGAATAGAATATTTCAATTGGAAGAAACCTACAGTGATCATCTAGTCCAACTGCTTGACCAATTCAGGTGTGACCAAAGTTCAAGTACACTATTAAGGGCATTGTTCAAATGTTTCTTAACACTGACAGGCTTGGGGCATCAACCAGCTCTCCAGGAAGCCTGTTCCAGTGTTTGACCATCCTTGCAGTAAAGAAATGCTTCCTCATGTCTAGTCTGAACTTTTCCTGGTGTAGTTTTGAACTGCTCCCATGAGTCCTGTCACCAGGTCCCATGGAGAAGAGCTGAGCACCTCCCTCTTATGTCCTCTCCTCAGGAAGCTGAAGAAAGCAATGAGGTCACCCTTCAACTTCCTCTTCTCCAAACTACACAAGCCCGAAGTCCTCAGCAGCTCCTCACAGGATATTTATTACAGCCCTTTCACCAGCTGTGTTGCCCTCCTCTGGACACATTCAAGGACCTTCACATCCTTCTTAAACTGTGGGGCCCAGAACTGCACACAGTACTCAGGGTGAGGCTAAGCCAACATTGATGCCCTTCACTTTTTGAAATACACTTTTATTTTCCATCCTCTGTTTACATTACACTTCAAGGATCACAAATAAAAAATATAAGTTCTCTTTTCCAGTAATTTTAAAGTTAAAAAATGTGTGCAGAATCAAAAGTTAGTAATATCCAGTTTCCCAAACGAAGTACTCATGCCAAACCTACATGAAATCCAATGCATTCTTGATTAAGACTATTAGATAGTCTGACTGGAAAATTATTTTGCTTAGAGCATAATGGCTACCTCCTATTTGAAAGATTAATGCTTAGAATATTGCATCTGTGCAAGTCTTAAAATATCAACTCTCACCAACTGAAATTTAATCCAAAGGGGAAACAGGACTTTTTTTTCAAACTAAAAACAAAGGTTCTTTCTATCTTACTTGAACTATTTATAGTAAGAAACCAGAACTAAGCCAAATGAAAATGAATCTGCAAAAACCCTGTGGAACACTGCACACTGGAAGACCAAACCTCCCAAAAGAGAAGTGTGAGTAAGGCACTTAACATATCATTCACTCTCCGAGGGTCAGTAGTGAAGTCTGGTTTAAGATTAGTCATCTGTGAATGAGAAGCATGACCAGAAACCTCTAGTGTCTAACCTTAGACCACTGTCCATCCTCTGCAAGAATTTAGGAGTCTTCACCAGAGCTGACCCCTGTCTGGCACAAACTTATCTTTTTAAGCCTATCAGTGAGCAGGACTGCTCCATCCTTTGGGTCAGTAAACATCATACAGAAAAGGCCACTGAAGCTCAAGCATAAGATTAGTCCAAGAACAAAGTAACAAAAGCAGGCCAGGAACATATTTAAGGGGAAAAGAAACCAGAAAACTGAAACAGCCTCCAAATAGAGTATGGGAACTAAAAAAAATCCCTAAATAGTTGTAAGAAGGAGTTTGATCAGTACATGAAAGGAATTGTATGACATCTTGGCTGCAAAAGCAAGTGACTGAACTAGATAACCCAGAAGAATCAGTCATATCTTCTTAGGAGCATGCAATTCTCCATAGGTATGCTTAAAGGAAGAAAATGAAGCTTTTAAAAAATATGTTATGAAAAGACACCAGAACCCATAGAACATGATCAAAGTAAAATCTAAGATCATCAGCTAGCACTTGTGATTTCTTAGACTTTCAAAATATTTTATTTAAATAAGTTAGCTAAGATTTTTTAAAACACATCTTTTATTCCAGCATGACATCATCTGCCAGCATCTGACTTCTTACAGGGCTGGGTAAACTGTTCTTTTTCACCCCTCTCCTTTAAAGAGTGGAATCCATAATGTGGTTTAGCATGTGTGCATTTCTGCATAATCTGGTTTCTCCATTTAATATTTTAAAACAAATCATTAAAAAGATAACCAATAAGACCTGGGAGCTTTATATTTTATTTATTACAGAACATATTTTGGTCTTTGTCTCCTTTTCTCTGAAAGCATTCTGTTCTGAATTTACTTTTATTTTTCTATATTGTTTTTTCTTATTCCAAGAGAAACTTTAAGCATACATTAGCATTTAAAAGTAAACTTTACACAGTCTGCACATGTATAGCACACTGCAGGCGTAGCTGTGAGACAAAAAGGGGCATGTTTTGCTTGGGAGCCATAAACACTGGGTTAATAAACAGTGGTACAACCAGTATGGAATATGCTGGGGCCCATGAAGGAGATGCACAAGAAGGTTGTGAGATGGAAGTATGAAGCTGCTGGTGGGAATGCTGAGCACTGGACTTTGTCAGTCACGATCCAAGGAGGTGAAATAAGCCCCAGCTTGCAGGCACCGCTCTGCTCAACAGGGGTAATGAGGGACAGGGTAGCCACTCGTGAGGAGTATGGTACTCCAGGACCCTCTGCCACCCTGCCGCTCTTCAAGCTGTCCCCAAGGAAATAAAGCCTTACTTGATCATGTAATTAAAGACTACATTAGCAGGTGTGCCTATGGATGATGAGGTAAATACAAGGAAAATATAAATACTTGCTTTTTATAACTTTTAAGTGCTTGATTTTGCCTCCTAAGTGTTTTTAGCATCTTTTTTCCTTTGCTTGCAGCCATTTTAACTGTTCACTGTAAGTACTGTCCCAGGTGGCTTCTTCTTTCCATTGTGTTATCACTCCATGTCTTTCTAGCCAGCCTCTCTTCTAAATAATTTATAACTCAGAATCTCACCAGGACTTTCAGACTAAGAGCACAGATCCATCATCAGCCAAAAGTCAATTTTATGCTGCCCTTTCCTATGCCCCCCCTTCTCTTTGCCTTGAGGCGCCTGTAATGTTAATATGAGCAGTTAGTCAGATGGATCAAAGATCTGATCGGGACGAATTTTTCTTTTTTCATATTACTAGTTGCAGCACACCATTTAGAGGAAGGAAGGAGGAGTATGCAGGACTTCCTCTGCAGAAGCATCTGGAATTTAGATCAACTTAAGCTGATCTTGAAACTATACTTTAAACTGACAGTGTGCAGCTCCCTTTCACCCTGAGGTTTTGCTTTCTAACATTAGTTGCGCTTTCTTCCAATCCAGCTTCCATCTCTGATATTTGTCTTGGGCCTTTTATCTCTTGTGTTCTGCTAAATCTTATTAATCCCATTTCTGTGCAGTGCCTTTCTTTCTTCTATCCTCACTCCTGAGGACATCCCCAAACTTACCTTTTATTTGGCATTTTTGCTTATACAGGTACTTTGTAACCCTTTTCTTTAATCCTTTTCTTGATTCCAGGTATTTTGCTATACCTGATTTTGCCTTCCATTGCTTATATCTCTAGACTGCACATATAGGTGTCATACACAAGCAAAATCCGAATGAGAGTGCAAATTTAGAAGAAGTTGCTTTTAAGATCTCAGCCTTGAAGATCGAGCCTGAGTTTGGCTTTACAATATGTACTGAAAAGATCTCACAGGAGTGGATGATCTGATATTATCCATATGGCACTGCAGATTTCACCTTCAGACTTGAAAGAATCAAACCCCTCCTTTTCTCAGATACTTGCGTATTGCTAGGCAGGGGAATCCTGCCAAGCCCAAATGCTAATACAAGCACCTATCCCCACTCAAAAAGCAGTCTTAAACTAAGCTGGTGGCTAGGAACAGTCAAATCTACAATTCTTTTCTAGTCTCTACCCCCCATTACCACTGAAAGTTAGCTATAAAAAGAGAAGAAAAATACATTATCCTCTCCTGGTCTTTCATTTTACTATTACTGCTTCTCAAAATGTTGTCTATGTACTACAAAACCCAAGAGAGGGGTTGCTGAGATGACTAATTAGTTGATGTCTGTAACACAGAATCACAGAACCTTAAGATCATCTAGTTCTAATCCCCCTGCCATGGGCAGAAATATCTTTCATTAGACCAGGCCCCATCCAACCTGGTCTTGAACACTTCCATGGATGGGGCACCAACAACTTCTCTGCATAACCTGTTCCAGTGTCTCACCAGTGTCTCATCTAAGACATGTAAAGAATTACCGATGAAGTATCCATCTGCTTCCAGAATTCATAAAATATTTTTATATTAGGTAAAAATCCAAATATAGACAAAATAATTTCTTGCACACAGGTGGACATACAGAAACATACAGCTAAAACATTATATTTTTGTATCATGTAGAATTAATATATTTTAAATGTTCCTATTCTTGAGAGATGCTTTTTTTAGACCTTAGATTTTAGAAAGGACTTGCAATTTATTTCATCCTGCCACAGAATCAAGCAGTGACATGTTGCAGAAATCAAGTGAAAGTGCCAAGGAATTTTGGTCTAGTGATGCAGACTGCCTGGAACATGTGCCATCTCAGACAAGATAAGCTCCTCTGAGGTAATAATAATAGATACTTCACACCTTCCCTGTTGCCACTGTTCTAGGAGCCTGTTTGGAGTCTCTTACTTAGGTAAGCAATCCTACTGAAGTTAAGGAACTATTTAACACAAATAGGAATTGCTGAATTAAGCGTTAGCTATGCTATCTTATTTTACGGGTAGGAACAGCATCACACAAACCCCACACTCAGTGCCACTTTAGGAGATGTTTCTCAAACCTGCAACAAGAACTCCCAAGACATGGACTTTACCTCTGTAATAGTTAAGTGAGAGATAAGCCTTAACTTTGAATTCTCGTATTTGTATAGTATAAATCATTCCATATTAATACTATATGGCAAAATGTATAAACATTTTCAAAAGATACATAAATGAAACAGAACACACTTCTCCATTGGTGTCATAACAAGAAAAGGAACCATTCACATTCTGATTGAAATATAAGTATTTACACTTGCAAAGTTGCCCCTTTCTGTTCCTGTTACAGCTTCTGCTGAGTTATATAAATTTGCAGCCTGGTCTAGTGGAAGGTGTCCCTGGAGGGTGGCCATGGCAGGGGGCTTGAAACTAAATGATCTTTAAGGTTCCTTTCAACCCAAAGTCATCCTATGAAATTTCATTAAGTTTCTGGACTACTGAAAAATGCTGGGATTTTTTCACCCAAGGAAGTCCAAGGAAGCTTACAAGTATATCATGGCCATGTGCTGTCTTCTTCTCCAGAAAGACAGATGTTTTTGTTTATCCTGAGGGGTTTTCTAAGCCCACCTCAGCATCCCGTTTCCTTCCCAGTTGATCTTCCTTGTCTTTCACCACACTGAAGCAGCAGTCATTAAAGATACTGAAGCAGCCATCGTGACCTGAAGATATTGCTCCAGATTTCTAAGGTTGGCTTGTAGCTGTTTTATACTGAGCTCACCCAGGTGAGAGAATGCCAATAGTATGACTGATAAGAGAATCATACAGTCATGGATGTTTTATTCAACCAGAGCTCAAAGAACTCTACCCCTTTGATTTGCTGAAATTTTTCATACTTTCAGTGCAGATGAAAAAAAAAAAATCTTTATGGAAACTTCAAATGATTCATTATAAAACATACTGTTTCATGTAAAGTGCCAATACATTTGAAATAGACCATGTCACCATATGTGTGCACTGGTTTTGACAGGAATAAAACTAATTTTCTTCACAGCAGCCAGTATGAAGCTGTGTTTTGGATTTTTGTTAGAAAGAGTGTTGATAACACAAGGATATTTTCATTACTGCTGAGCAGTGCTTGTACAGCATCGAGGTCTTTTCTGCTTCTCACCCAATACCACCAGTGAGGAGGCTGGAGGTGCACAGGAAGGTAGGAGGGGACACAGCTGGGACAGCTGACCCCAGCTGACCCAAGGGATATTCCTTAACATATGGTATCATGCTCAGCATATAGAGCTGGAGGAAGAACGAAGGGGGGGATGTTCAGAGTGATGGTGTTTGTCTCCCATAGTCTGCTACAGGTGATGGAGCCAGACTTCCCTCTGGATGGCTGAATATCTGCCTGTCCATAGGAAGTGATGAATGAATTCCTTGTTTTGCTTTGTTTGTGTGCATGTCTTTTGCTTTATCTGTTAGACTGTCTTTGTCTCAACCCATGAGTTTTATCAGTTTTGCTATTTTGATTCTTTCCCCTATCCCGCTGGTGGTGGGAGATTGAGTGAGTGGCTGTGTGGGGCTTAGTTGCCATCTAGGGTTAAACCACAACCATATGTCATTTATATTAATGAAATTATGATAACAACTAGTCATCAAGAGGACAAAGTTCTCATCAGATCTCAGTGGTCTGCCCTAAAATCTTGCTATAAAACTAGCCATTTTTTAAAATGCATATAGAAGAGAGTCTCTAAACTTATTAATAATAAATCCTTCTCTGACTATTTATAAGTAAACCAAGAGCCAAATTGTAATCAAATAAGGTGTAGTCCTGAACCATCCACACCTCTGAAAAACAAATGAACCAACAAACTAAATATTTTATCTGTCATTTATGGAAGATAAGCATTTTGCTTCCCTGTAATCTATTAACTGTCCACAGCATCTAAATAAATTTAATGCACAGATGAGAAAGTCACAGATGTTGCAAGGTACATAGATCCATAATCAAAATTACTGGATTCATACACCCTGTTAAAAGCATTGCCTGTTAGCAGAAATCAATACTGTGTTATAAATTTTGCCTTATAAATGAAACTTAAATTGTTTCTGATATGACGGGAGCACTGGAACGGGTACCCAGCTTCAAGCATGGAGTTCACTTAAACCAGGAATTAACTGGGCTCCTCCAAGCAGATCCCACAGGACAGGAGTCAGTCTCCTAACTTATACTGAGTTTTCATTCTGAAAAAAGCATTCCCTTCGAATGATGTTTAAAAATGTGTCTCCCCTCATAAGATACGAAATCTCATATTCTTGTCAAGCAAATTCTGAATGTTTTTCCTACAATGCTACAGCTGTTCTTGCACTTGGCTGGTGTTGGTAGAGCTGTTACATTGTGTTGTCCAAAATTAACAATAATACTTTTTTCCCTTTCCTACAAACACTTTCTCCATACAAAACAGCCTTCAGCCTACGCAGGCTAGTAGGGTAGAATAGCTGGATGCAAATCCAGGGAAAACTGGAGTAAATAAAAACATACTACAAAGAAGAAACACTGTATCTGGAGACCCCTCTCAACAATTATTTTCCACTTGACCTCCTACAAACAGTTGTCATCAGAGAGCTGTGTTAGCCCTACCAGACTGTAATTAAGTCCTCCGTATCTCATAAAAAGGGAAAACCAAGCAGATTGCTGAATGCAAACCACGAGGTAGAGGATTTTAGTATTGTTAAGGGTGAAGGAGCACCTTGCTGTCTTAGCCCTGAAAAACTCAGCCACTCCAGCACCAGATCATCAGACACCTTGCTTTCCGAAGAGACACACTGCTCCTTTCCCTGCTATACCTAAGCTCTTGTTACTGCTGACACTCATCTACATTCACCAAGACTGGGAAGGTAACTCCTTGTAGACCTGTTCAGGGTCTGGCTCTTCCGAGTAATGTGTTTCCCAGAGGAAAACACTAATTTTCTTCTATGTGTGAGCAAGGACAGCAGAGGAAAAATATCTATTTTATTTTTAAAACTGTATTACCATTGGACCAAACACAACTCGTCATCTTTACACAAGGAACCTTATTCATCTAAACATTTTAGAATTACAAATATACTCTCAGATGGAAACACACTCACATAGTACCATTTAAAGCCAGTAAAGAAGGAGGCACTTAAAGAGAAGAATGGATTAATTTGTTTTCAGGTAGATTATGCTACTGATTTTTAATGTATATTGGGATTGCACTCTACATGGATCTAGATAAAATCACTGCACCCCATTCCCAAAAATACCACGCAACATTGCAATAGTTTTCATTTACTTTGCTAAAAATCTAAGAAAATCTGTGATTGATACAGCTTCCTGTATATCCAAAGTATATCCAAATGAAACAGCAATTTTGCCCTGCAGCAAACTGTTGCTGAATCTGATGGGTAGTCGTACTTTAGGACAAGACAAAATATACATGTTGTTCTTCTCTGAAACCACCACATTCGCAGAATAAAAACTCCTTGGACTAAGTATTTTAGACTGATATTGCAGAATAGTAAGGTGCAATAATACAAGAAAATAATTTCAGTTGATCAACAGTACAGAGAAATCCCACCTTACTTTCATAGCAACAAGGTCCACAAAGTCAGAGTGACTTCACAGTTTCACACTCCATTACTTTGTTTATAGCAATTCACATCTTTAGAAGGTTTGTTTCAAAAAGAAACAAAAAGACCTTTAGAGGTGAATAAATCCAAGGTTTGAGGTTTTATCCAAGATTCAAAACATAAATTAAAGAGACTTTTAAATAAGCAAAGTGTTGGCGTGCTTCCACTCACGTCAATGGGAACAACCACCAGAACAATCTCAACATTAACCTTGCTTCAATATTTTCATATCCAGCTGAAACCACTCTTGCCTTTCAGTTGTTATGATAAAAAAAGACAAACACATGACTTGCTCTTTTTTGTTGTCAAACATTCTATCTCTTTTTTTTCTTCACCCATGTCAACAGCTAAGCAACAAGCGCAGGGAACTTAGTGTGTAGATTTGTGAAGTGAGCACTGCTTTTCCAGAAACAGTTAAAGGATATCAAGACAACTGTCTTTAAAAGCTCATGTGAAAAACAATGGTATAATTTTTCCATTTTTTGACATGTTTTAGTGTTGCTGTTGTAAAAGAAAACATTTATCTGTAAACATACAATATGCACCCAATGTAAAATCTAAATAAAATGAGGCATTACTGATCTGCTGGCAATCGCATCCTTTGGAAATATCCTAAATCCTGACACGTTGAGGAAAAAATCCTGACGACTGCTGAACACAACTAACTCCTAGTGACTTCAGTAGGAGTTGTGGATATTTCAGCCATCTGTGGATTAAAACGAGGAGCCATGATTTTTATCAACAGAACAAGAGCTTCTCAGTGCTACATGTGATTTTAACAGCAAACTCTATCAAATAATCAGAAAAACTGTATCACATCACAGTGCTTACCAAGAAAATGCATTTATCTAGTAGTCAGGGTTCAGCAGAACAGCAGCTGACAAGGTAACATGCATCACCCGTATTTATTTATCTAAACTGCTGGTGCACTGTGCTCATTTTCCATCCCTTTTTATTACCCTGCATACCTTCAGGGATGATGTACACAGCACATCAGGTGTCTCTCCCCTCACTGCTATTAAGTGTTAGGAATGCCACAACTCACTCAAAGTATGCTTCCCACTTTCACAATATCAGCCAGCCATAGCAGAAAAAAAAAAAAAATCCCAAGGCAAGCTTGTGTAAAATATTTTAATTTAGGCTGACCAGAAATGATGAAATGACCCTTGATAGCACAAGACTACTTCCATGACTGCTCATTTTTGCTGATGTACGCAGCACGTGGAAAGACAGGTTATTCTGGAATTGCATTAACTAGATAGGAAACATTAATGTTTCTGTATCCATGAAGGCCTCCAAACATAGATGAAAACAACTGTTTTAGGTCATTTGTAAACTTTTAGATACAAAACATGATTCAATCTGTTAGAAAACCACTTATACAAAGTGCTCTTTCGTGTACTTTGGATTCACTAGATTTCATAAGTAAATTCAAGTTTCACAGACAAGTGTTCTGCTTTTGAGCTCTGAATACTTGAAACTGTGTACCATTGTGAAGCCAGTTTTCCTTCCAAGTTCTTAAACAAAATCACTGCGCGTTTTGAAACAAACAAGGGAGACGTGAAAAATCCATGAGAAAGAGCTAGAGGCTGTTATTTTGCTTTATATTAAGTGACACTTTGCAAATGGCATCCTGCAAGTTATGCCTTAACTCCTTGTTAAAATGCAACTAAAATCTATATTACCCCACTTCACACACACAGGTAAAGTACATAATTGAAAGTGCACTAAAAGACTTGGGGCAAATCCATGAAACATATAAATTACTTGATTGCCTCTGAATAATAAATTGCTCCCCAGCAGATTTATAATAGACTGTTCTACTGCAGAAACATATTTCTGACATCAATAGGCACAGTTTGCTGAGGAGCTGAAGAATGAAAAATCGTTTAAAACAACTTTGAAACTGGGAAGTAAGTTGGACTGCAATGCTTCTGCTGGCTGGCCAAACTGATGTTTCATCTCTCTTTTCCTCACTGAACACCAATATGTGACAGCAAATGATCCATTTGCTTTGGATCACAATGCTATTTTCCCCACTCATCCCTGGAATAATACTGTCTCAGGCTGCTGGAGGAACAGAAATGTTATCAATTCACATTAGCTGTAAAGTTTTCCTTCTCAGCACTCCTCTACTGAGAAGCCAGGAGAGGAATGGGAGCCATCACCTTGAAGGTGCCAGTAATGATCTATGGAAAGATGTCCTGGAGCACAGGGGACTGAACTCTTTGGAGAGCTCTGTAGCTTTTCTGCATCCCTGACCGATTTCTCCATCAGCAGTCTCTTCTGTGCTCCTTGCTCTATGTACAGTGACTGTTTGGAAGCTTTAACACTCATCATCCCATGAACACGAAAAACAAATGCACTTCACAAACACATATGCACACACACGCTCACTCTACAGACACACGTGCACACACACACACTCGCTCCCCCGGCATCACATGCAATTCATTCCAAGTCCCCCGTGTATTGCTTAAAAACAGAAACAAAGCATACAAACACCAAAAAAAACCAAAAACCAACCTCCCCAAAGAAAAAAACAAAACCCCAACCAACCAAAAAAAAAAAAACCTACAACAACAAAACAAACAAAAAACCAAACCCCAAACAAGCAAAAAACAAAAACCAAAACAAAAACCAGTCACCCCGCCGCAAAAAAAAAACCGACC
>JAYRBT010000082.1:86765641-86784466 GCA_036023395.1 Myiotriccus ornatus | reverse complement strand
AGGCTGCGGGGCCGGCGCGGCGGGACGGCGGCGGCGGGGCCGGCGTTCTCCGCGGGGCCGGAGGCGGCTGCTGCCGCCGCGGAGAGGGACCCGAGCGGGCGGCTGCGGGGGCAGAAGTGCCGGCGCGGGTTCTGGCGGAGCCGCGTCGCTGCCCGCCGTGTCCGTGCGGGGCCGGGGCTCCGCTCCCGCGCCCAGCCCTGCCGCGCCGCCCGCGGCGTTGAAGGGAGCTCGGGGGCCGGGGAGCGAAACTTGGGCATGGTGGAAGGCGGCCGGCCTTTGGACAGCTGAGATGCTGCTTGTCGGCGGAACATCTGCGGCTCTCGGTATCGCTGGGAAAAGCATCAGCAACAAGCCAAGGAGGCTGACAACCGCACTTATTTGTATTAAAAGTAGTAAAACTGCACCCAGCCTTGCCTTTAAAATAGAAGCGTGGTTCACAGAGAGCGGCGCCAGCAGATGATGTTCCTCCGTGGTCCAAATGGAAGCCAGTCACAGCGTTTTGTTGATGGAAGACTATCAGCGGGTCACATTTATCTCAAACAGCTGATAAAATCCAGGAAACATTAAGGTGTTACTGAAGGAAGCTTTTACCCGACTTATCACCCCCAAGAATACTCTGTGACTAAAAATAAATCCCGTGGAAGTTGTTTTTAAGGAGATAAATATAAAAACTTCAGACACCTTTTTATATTTTCATTGTATAGATCAAAAGAAATTTTAAAAAAAAGAAGAGATGGAAAAATTAAGTGCAAAGAAGTAATTGAGCTTTAAATGGTACTTTATTTCTATCTACAGTGCTATTAACAGCAGTAAGTAAATATGTCTGTTTATGACTTGCGATTTTGAATTGGCATTGCCCCATAAATGATGAAAGCAAATGCAGGCCAAGCTGTTGGATTCACAACTTGCAACTGATACACAAGCTGTGCTTCAGCACCACTGTTACACCGAGATAAGCGTATATAGTAAACAGTAGAAGGATGTGCTCCCTTATGTAAACTCTGTAATTGTACATACTTACTCTGTAAGTATATATAGTAAATAGATATAGTAAATAGTAAAAGGATATGTTCCAGGATGTAAAGTGATGCTAAGAAAGACACTTACACTAGTATCATTTTTAGATACCTGGCAGTAGATAAAGCTATCTGGAATGGGTGTTGTGGAGGTATGTAATGGTTGCTCCTAAATATTGGCCTCAGTACCCGCAGAGAGGATGTTACATGAACTAGATCCCTATGTGGGTTCTGCAGGCAATCTAGTTGAACAGGTTATGGTAGCCAAACTGTTGGATAACATACCATCAGTGTAATATGGCAAGGGGTGTAGAGTGCCTAGTTTTATTCTCCATTCAGAGAGTGACTCTGGCCTTGCAGGCGCCTTTGGAGCACTCTCACAGGGGCTTTCAGGGATATACTAGTTACCTCTGTGCTCTGGCTTACCAGTCATTATCAGCTGAAATAGAGGCAGAGGTAAAATATTTTTGAAACAAAGTGTTCGTTGAAACCAGAACATCCTTGCTAAATTAAATAGAAAAATACACTCTCAGAAACAATCAACAATTTCTCTATCCTGTATTTTAACTCTTTTTCTTTCTCCGGATAAAGAGGCGCTTCCTATGGGTTTACAGCAGAGGAACTGAAGGAATAATAACATTTCCAAATCTCTCATATGAAGTATAAATAAAATAAGAGGATATAGTTCCTTTAGTGAGCTTCTCACAGGAATCGGAGGAAGAAGATCCTCATCTATCTTGGTGTAGGCTCAGTTTCTACCCATTTCTTCTCCAGCTTCATCTGTGAACTAAATTGTTCAGCAGTCTAAAAGATGAATCCAAGAGTTTACAGGGTTTGGATCATGTGTCTCAATTTTTAAAAAATATGTGCAAAATTATTCACAACCACATGAAGGGGATTAAAGATACTGAAAATAAACTCTGTGCTACTTTGAGTCTTCATTTCTGCAATAACTAAGTTAGGGAAGCATCTTATACATTAAAATGGGGGTAATGTTTTATCCATTATGCTAGTACATATTTTCTTTAATTTCAGTTCATTTTCAAGAAAATATATCTCAGTTAGCATGTATTTACATGATCTTTCTTTTTAATATTTATGAGTCATCTTGCATTGTCACAAAAGCATAACTTTACTGTAAACCACAAGTCCATTGCACCATGCAGTGCGAGGCTCTGACCGTTACCAGTTCCCTCAGCTGCTCTGTGCCCAGGAATATTGGGGTAGTACTTACTGTAAATTATAATTCTCTGTCCCTATTGACTTTCCCAAATTTGCACAGACTTATTAATTCCAATTCTCCAGAAAAAACCAAAGCAAACAAAACCAAGCAAACAAAAAAACCAAACCCAAAAGCCCAAACCCCTTTGATGAATGGCTTTATAGTTGAATGATGAATATAGTTGAATGAAAAGTACACACACTGATGGTATTAGGGAACACCTAAACACAAAATATTTAGATGCCAGCATATCTTTTTAAAATGTTCATTTCAGTTGTCATGTCACAGGATCTGCATATTTAACATCTGATTTACAAGTGTAACTTGGCACTCAAGTCATTTGCATGCTGGCAAACACAGTTTTACAGCTTAAGCATACATTTAAATGTATGCAAATCATGGCAAGGGTCAAAATCAGAGATTTTTGTTGTCTACAAAGCTCCTGTAGAAATCCTTTTTCCAGAAGGCAATATATCTACATTATAGATAATTGTCTAAATTGCTCAAATGACTCAAAGGTAGTCAGAAAGGTTATTGAGAGAACAAGACAGAACATCTAAACTGACTCAAACAAAATCATTTGTCACAGGTCATTATAGTGCTTCAGGGTGTCACTGTTGCTGCAAACATTTAATTGCCAGGCAGCTTTCCTCCGAGTTTCATTCAGGCTGTCCAGAGGAAGACATACTTTGTGTTTTGTTCGTTATGAAACACACAAATAATGTATGCTGATGGAACAACAAAGAAATCTTTGAGGTAGAGAGATAAAAACTATGTCCTTATACTGCTGAGAGGTATAAACCAGGTCAACATGAACCCGTGTTAGCTGATAGTACCTCTTAAGAGAAACTTTATCTGCTGCAGGGTAGACCTAGCCAAAAAGCACCTTGCTTACATTCAACCAATTGTAGATGTCTGCAGGTCTCCGCTGCTGATTAGTACCATTCCCTCAAAGCCATGCTGTAGCCAACAAGAGGTGAACCTTTGGTGCAGTCTCACCTTGAGTAGCGTGTGATTCTGGGCCCCTCCAAAGGAGGGCAACAAAGCTGGTGAAGGAGCTGTCCTGCGAGGAGCAGCTGAGGACTTCAGGTTTGTCTAGTTTGGCGAAAGGAGGCTGAGGAGTGACGTCATTGCTTTCTACAGCTTTCTGAGGACAGAACATAGGGAGGGAGGTGCTCAGCTCTTCTCTTGGGTATCCAAAAACAGGCCATGTGGGAATGATTCAAAACTCTGTCAGGAGAGGTTTAGGCTGAGCAGTAGGAAGCATTTCTTTACTGAGAGAGTAGCTGAACACTGGAACAGGCTTCCTGGAGAGGTGGTCAATGCCCCAAGCCTGTCAGTGTTTAAGAGACGTTTGGATAATGCCCTTAACAACGTTTCAACTTCTGGTCAGCCCTGAACTGGCCAGGCAGTTAGACTAGATTATCACTGTAGGTCCCTTCCAACTGAAATCCCTTCCCTGTCCTCCCCTCCCCTCTCCTCCCCTCCCTTCTCCTTCCGTTCCCTCCCCTTCCCTTCCCCTGCCCTTTCCCCTTGTCTCCACATCCCTTCCCTTGCCCCTTCCCCTTGTCTACTCTCATCTCGTCTCCTGTCATGTCTTCTCATGGTTAGAGACATAATAAAAAATTCTTTTTAGCTCACCAAGCATCAATTGAATGGTGCATGTTAGTGATATGTCTGAAAAGAGTCACGGTACCAGTCTTTCTGTCCTTGTTAGTGGTATGTGAAGATGCTGTTTTTATCAGTGTAAGTTAGAAAGTGAATTTCAGGCTAATAAGTAGATTGTCTTTGTCTCACACAAATGGAAATATATATATTTATTGTTTCAGTCCATTTGAGATCCTCTGACTGTTCCTGATGTCCAGACTTTTGTCTGTTTCACCCAAGTACTGTAAAGTGTGTGAGGAGAGGCCACTCATCACTTCTCAGGTTATGGACATCCTGGGAACTTTTCATGGAGCATGTCAAAACATTCTTTTAATGTACACTGTCAAATTTAGTGTGGATGTGTAAGCAATAGATAGTACTTGAAGATGATTGGGAAGTCCCCAGAGATCACAAAAGCCAATTAGTTCACACTGTGCTCTGTAAGAAATGATCTCTCAGTTACCTGTTGCTCTGTAAGGAGTGTAACCTTGCAACTTTATTTTCTCTTGTGCAATGCAATAAAAGCATATATTCCATGGGTTTTGATAGCATGATTTACCACATTTGTGAAAGAAGGTATTTCACAAGTGTGTGATGTTAGAATTCTGAAAATGTGACCAGGAAATAAAACAGGCTTTTGAATTGAAAAAAAAAAAAAATAGAAAACTACACTGAAGTGAAACACTTCAGACTAGATGACCAACATGAAGAAGTCTTATGATCTTATAGTTTATTGAATGGTTTGTTAATATTTTTATGCACTTTGCCAATTATTGTCAAAGGCTTCTTTTAAAATACTAAAATTATTCTATCCTACATGTCTTTAAAATGCTAAATATCCCTAATACTGTGTGATGTTGAATGAATTGAGTTTGCTATTTGATAGCAGTTTGATGCAACTGACAGCAATTTTAAATGTCTAACTACATATTAATAGAAATATGACACGCATTATCATATCTTTCTTCTAAAATTATTAGCATTGTGATAGATCTGGATACAATTTTACATACCAACTTGAATTAACATGAACCAGGCTAATAATGCGCACTTGTGAGCAAATCTTTTGTTCCAGACTGAGGCAGAGCAGTTGAGCTGGAAACCAGGCAGACAAATGATGGAGTTATGGAGGGAAATCCCTTCTCCTTCAGCAGAGATGTAGCTGTTATCTTAAGTTCTCTATTAATATGAAGTCTCTACCCTCTATCCAAGAAAATGCCTATTGTGATCACTAGTCTGGAGACACAGCTCTATTTAAGTGTCTGCTTCCTGTCAAAACTGCTCAAAGTATTAAGGATTACTTGTGATACCTTGGCTTGTAAGGGGTTTCGTGGAAGGTTGTCATACCTAACTTTTCTGCATTCATTTATGCCGTGGTCATGTGAGTTGGGAGTCATGAACAGTTCTTTCTAGGATAAACTGGTAAACATGTGTCTCTAAATGACAGTGATGAGCACTTCCCCCCCACCTCTCCCTGTCCCCCCATCAATTAATTGCTTTTTACTATTGAGTAACAGCATCAATCTATTACCTGCATCCTTCCAAGTATGTCACGCAGACTAGGACTACTGGGCTTCTGTGAAAGGTGTATTACTCCCATTCACTTTTTATGTTTCAACAGCTGTGTCACAAACTTACTAGAAGCTACTCTAAGTTACTGGTCTCCCTCCACAAAACATACCTTTTCCAGCAAATAATCAACAAGTTCTCAAAATGACGTTTCGCATCAGTGATTTCTGAAATTACAATTGCATTTTAAACAGTGAATCATGGAATGGCTTGGGTTGGGAAGGATCTTAAAGGTCATCTAGTTCCAACCCCCCCAGCAGGCCTGGTGGTGAGGAGGCTGTTCCATTGCCAAAAATCCTTAAATTTGGGGGGTCACACCAGCTGCGGTGCCATGTGTTAATAGGCTCAGTCTGTCTGTTTCTTCCAGTGTTGCTGCCTTCAACTGGAAGTATAGAGGAGAAAATAACTTGTGCCCCAGATTCCCTTACCAATCATCCCAAGGCCCTGAAGTCCTTTTTGATCATATTTGGACTCTATGTTGCCACTTCATTGTCCCCTATATGGAAGATCAGTAATGGGTAGTAGTCTAAGGGCTGCACCCGCCTAAGAAATTTCCTGGTGATGTCCTTAACCCAGGCCCCAGGGAGGCAGCAGACCTCCCTATGGGTTGAGCCTAGTTGGCATACTGGGCCCTCTGTTCCCCTTAGAAGGGAATCCCCTACAACTATTACCCATCTTTTCTTTCTCTTGGAAGTGGTTAATAGGGTGGGGGTTGACCTTTCTCATTATGGAGACAGCTCTGGTGTAACTGGACCTTCATCCTCTTCATCTTTTGCTGGCCTTCCACATACAAAGCCTCATACCTGTTGTGCCGAGGCCCCTGAGGGGGTGAGGTGGAGGAAGAAGGATTGAAGAAGGATTTCTCTTGTCACTCAGAGCAAACATGGACTACTCTTCATACACTCCTTCTTTTACAATTGCTACCTTCTCGTTACTGGGGTATAAATAGAGGATCCCCTTGATCTTGAATTATTTCTCGTGTCTGCTTCTGTCTCAGGGAGGCCAGAGCTTGGTTCCACCAGTCTATCTCCCTTTCTGATTCTGTAATATACCTTATCCCGTAGCTCTGCTACCATGCTGAGCAGGGGTATGACCCCAGGCTCGCCCTGAGAGCTCATTGAAGATGTTTTATGTTGAAAATATACAAGGATACAAAAATCTGCCCACCAAATTTATTAAAGGGGCCTTCAGTTCTTCAAATATCTTGAGAGAGCACACAGAAGATGCTACTCACACTTCTCAGGAGGTCAAATAATACGCTTTTACTGGCAGACTTTAGAAAATAAGGGAACTTGGCAAAAGTTTAAAGGGCAACATTCAATGAAAATAAAGCATTTCACAAAGCAGTGACTTAGCACCTGCTGTGCCATGCAATTTAGCAAAATCCAACCCATCCATCTTTAAGTTACCCAAATATCAAGAGAGGAATTAGGAGAAGAAGTAATGAAGGACAGAGAGAGAGAGAAAAATAAAAAGAGAAAGAGAGAGAAAAGGAGAATTATAGCTGCCACCCTAGGTCCAGTGTAGATCCAGCTACCAGAAGACTGGGAAATGGCAGGGCCAAGACAACGTGGAGACCACACGTCTTTGGTTTTATCTACTCTGGCCTCTGTGGCCACCCCTCATGTGGGATTTCTGGCCCACTGGCCACTCTGGGGCTGGATTGGAGCCCCAGAGTGGGGTGTGGGGCAGTGTTCCTGGTGTGCCAGCCATTCTGGGTTAGGGGCTCCAGGTTGTGATATAGGGCAGTGCTTCTGGTGTGCCAGTGACTGACAGCTGCTCTGGGGCTGCCCAAGGAGGCTCAAAGCGACTGGGGTATGAAACAGGGCACTATTCCACCTTCATGAAATTTGACCAGCCCCTTCCACCCTCCCCCCATACACACTTGATTTTATCCAAGACAATAATTAATATAATAATCCAGTGTCTCACAGCAGGTTGTCCACCTGGTCACATTTGACACAACAGCTATCTCTGCTACAATCCAGTGAAAGGCTCAGGCACTCCCTACAGACTAAAACCTGGACAGCTGCATGTTTTTTTGGGAGCTCTGCCTGAGTCGGTGCATCCTTTTTGGCGAATGTAGATGACTTGGCTCCCCTCCAAGTGGACACCATACCTGAGCTCTCTCAGCAAGGGTAGTGACAACCAGCTGAACTAGCTGCCTGAGCGGCACTGCCTCAGTGCCCTTCCTGCTCATCCTGCCTGTGTGAGCTGCTGTGCCACGCCCTGGCTGATGCACCACTCTCCTTTTGCCCATGAGCATGCTTATTCTTTTGGCACCTAGCACCATACATACAAGGCTGACCTCTACAAGCTCTTTCCAATGGATCAGGATGACATTTAGCTCTTCTCCCATACTGTTAGCTTATTTATTAAACTTTGGTAGGCTATCTGTTCAGACTTATTGGTAATTCTTATCTGACCAAGAAGATTACTGACAGGTTCATCCATTTTAAAGGGAGACTAGAATGGATTTCTCATTTAGCTGTCAATCTCCGTTCTTCATTTGTCAGAAAAAAAAGTCAAAGCTTGCTCTTCATTTGTCAAATCTGTCTTTCCCATCGTATACAGTGAGTCAGAGATTACAACTCATCTCAAGTACTTATAGCAAATACGTTGAGAACAATAAGAATGGGATTGCTTGACTTTGCAAGACATGTACCGTAGCTCAGTGGTGCTACAGGACATCACTGGCAGGATCAACTCGATAAAATAGAAGAGCAACATATAGAAGAGTCCTGCTCCACTCACAGATACACAAGCTTTACTTTTTGGCCTTGTTTTCTTTGTCTTTCATGCTTGTGATAGAAGTTTCCCCTCTTCTGACATTGTGCACGTAAAAAACTATCAGCAGGATTTTCTCAAGGAAGCGGTAGAATTCTTTTAAATTCCAGTGAGTTTTTTAAATTTTTGCATACCAAGGATAATAATCAGTCAGAATAAGAGAATCAGTCGCTGCATGGTTAGGGTTGGAATAGGCCTCTGGAGATCATTTAGTCCAACGCTAAAGCAGGCTCATCCAGAGCAGGTTACACAGGATCATGACCAGACAGGTTTTGAATATCTGCAAAGAATGAGACTACAACTTCTCTGGGCAGCCTGTTCTAGTGCTCTGTCACTGTCACAGTAGTTTTTCCTCATATTCAGGTGGAACTTCCTGTATTTCAGTCTGTGCTTATTGTCTCTTGTCCTGCCACTGGGCATCATGAGAAAAGGTACGGACCCATCCTCTCGACACCTGCCCTTAAGATATTTGTGTCTATTGACAAGATTCCCTCTCTGTCATCTCTTCTCCAGGCTAAACAGGCCAAGTTGTCTCAGTTTTTCCTCATAAAAGAGATTCTCCAGTCCTGTGATCTTCTCCATAGCCCTACTCTGGACTCTGTCCAGTAGCTCCTTGAGCTGAGAAGCCTAGAACTGGACACAGCACTCCAGAGGTAGCCTCACCAGGGCTGAGTAGCGGCAGAGGTTTGATAACCTCTTTCAGTCTACTTGAAGTTGTTCTTCCTAATGAACCCCAGGATACCATTGGCTTTCTTCTTGGCCACAAGGCCACAGTGTTAACTCACGGACA
Organism: Myiotriccus ornatus; assembly: GCA_036023395.1. Classification (NCBI taxonomy): domain Eukaryota; kingdom Metazoa; phylum Chordata; class Aves; order Passeriformes; family Tyrannidae; genus Myiotriccus; species Myiotriccus ornatus. The sequence goes on along the minus strand of JAYRBT010000082.1, from coordinate 86,775,435 downwards.
ACTTATTGTCCAGCAGGACTCCAAGGTCCTGCTCTGTGGAGCTGCTTTCCAGACGGTCAGCCACCAGCCTGTACTGGTCCATGGCGTTATTCCTCCCTAGGTGCAGGACCTTACACTTGTCTTTTTAGAGCTTCATTAGGTTCCTCTCCACCTAACTCTTCAGCCTGTCTAGGTCCTGTTGGGTGGGAGGACAGCCTTATGGTGTACCAGCTACTCCTCTCAGTTTTGTATCAAGTGGCTTATCCCTTTTACCTCATTCTGTAAACTTCCTTTTCTCTTTCAGATTTGTCAGAAGCTCCTTACTCATCCCTGCACGTTTCCTGCTCCCTTTGTTTTATTTCTTACTCATAGGAATGCACTGATCTTGAGCTCAGAGAAAGTGATGCTCAAGTATTAGCCACATCTCTTGGATCCCCTAACTTCTAGAGTCCTAACCCAAGATTTTTTATTTTTACTCTATAGATTTATTTTTTTTAGGGAATAAAAGAGTAAGAAGAAAAATGTGGTTCCTGTGAAAACAATATGGAATACAATTTTGTGGAAATAAGGGAAAAAGCTGGAGTATATGTGTTTAGTTTATCTCTTTTTGGGGGCAGCTGGAGCTTTGCCCCAATGGCTGTGCCAAAAAGGGAAAAGAAGATTTTGCTGAGTCATTATATTCAATTTCTTTGTTCTCTCCTTCAAATTGACTTCATTTTTTTCTGCTACGTCTTCTGCTCTGATGCAAGTGTCTCTACTCGCCATGGTTGTCTGTAGGATTTCCCATGAAGATAGCTATTTTTCCCTTTGTTTCTGCCTTCTGTTTTCCAGCTTCTGTGCCCTGAGTTGCACCAAGAATTTCCTAATGCCAAAGTACCATGAAATCTATAGCTGACTGTCTTTTCCTTTCTTTCCTTAGGTATGTATTTGGCTCACTGTTTACTCTGTTAGGAAGGGGCTACTGACTTTAAGCAAATCAGATTTTGAACTTGCAGTGATGTAAGTGTAGTTTTATATCAGAAGAGCTTAGATCAGATCATTGTTAGCTGAGCCTAGTGATTTCTCAACCCATGTACTCAATTTAAAGTGCTCCTTTCAACTTAATGATACCACTTCCCATTTCATGCATCTCCATCATCAATTCTTATGATATTTTTCTGTCAACTCAGATTTTCTCAATGCCATTTTCCTCCTGCTTCCTAATCACAAATTTAGGTACAATTCTCATTGTCCTTGTCAACCTTGGACCAATATGCAATTTCACAAAATGAGAATCAATTGCAATATCATTTTATACTTCCACATTCAGAAGTGTATTTTAAGATAAATGTAAATTTTTATTACTCTGTTCTGTTAAAATATCTGACAACACTTTAATATTTCGCATCATTTTACCTTTTTCATGTTTCATGATCTAAATTCAATAAAAAAACAGAATATAGGGAAAAAGTAGAAAACTTATCAAGACTTTTACTACAGAAAAATTATTCCTAGCTCTGATTCTTTTTGTGCCCATCCTGCTTTCAAAATAATTGAACCAAAGCATGAATGAAAATGTTACTTACCAGGACAAGTGGAGTGAAAATAAAGAAACAAAAAATATTTCAGTGGAACATAGATATTACTTAATGATTGCACATATATTATGGACGGTCTCTTCTGGCTATATTTGTAAAAAAAAATAGCTATCTATGAATTAATCAGAGTCAAATCAACCATATTAAGTGTAGTTTACCCTTATGCTTATTAATCTGACCCCTAATCTAACTTACTCTTACTCCTATACTTAAACTCATGCATGATCTGACAGATTTGATAATCTAAGTTGCCACAATTAATTTCTCCTTTCAGAAAATAATGCATGAAGCATCAGATTTATGTAAACTAAATACCTCAATTCAAGTCTTATCTAGAGGTTGTCAGAAAAAAACATGCCTTTTTATTTTTAAACTGACATGTAGAAGGTGTGTTACTATTTCTAGTATGTGATAACAAGAACAGACAGGACGTAGTCCTTCAGTATGGAAATGTGAGGCACATACTCAAGTTACTTTCATTTAAATAATAATAAATTATATTTATTATTTGAAGTTGTTAAATACAGAGTGTTGAGCATGGAATTTGCCAAATGAATTGAATTAGTGCATTTATTCATTTGTATTATTTGATTATGTCATCAAGGAAGAAGCAGATTCTTTCTGTGAATAATTTGAATCTTCTCTATTTTTGTTTCAACCAACAATGAAAGTCGTTTGTATTTTCCACTTGACATATCAAATTCCATCAATATTTCAAGAATCTTTCCTCACTGATCCCCAGTCTACAAGAACCTTTATTGACCAATCTGACCTTCTTCAGAAGTTTTTTTACTGGCACTCAATATCACGGTTGTTTTCACCAGTGGCTCCTCAGCACAAATGTGTCTCAGGCAGGTGAATCAAAAGTCCAGGGTCTTTTGAGACAGGGACTGTCCTGGATCATTTAGAAGTGCTTTCAAAAGTCTCATTTGCACAAGTACAACCCTCCAACCATGTCCCAGAGTTATTTCACTGTGGCCCTAAGCCTGGAGCCTCTCCAGTCCCAGGGTGCTAGGGGACAGCATGGGAGTTGCAGCCACCAGCAGCAGTGAAGGCTCTCTAGTTTGCTTCAGGCAAAATCATCTAGGTTAGTGTAAACAGCTTAAATGCATTTTCCCTCTGGTGAGGTAGAGCCTATGAACTTTTCTATCTGTAGGTTACTGGCTGTAACAACCTCTGACAGGGAGGCATTGCCTCATAGCAGGGGTTAGCGAGAGTCAGATCCCTCCTTTGCTGCCAAAGAGAGGTCTAAAGAATAAGGCTAGTAGTGGGCATGCGAATGCAGGTTGGTGCAGTGCACCTCTGCAAATTTCTGGATAGGATGGAATGGCTCCTACTCACCTTATATGTACTAGGGCTCCTGAGTATGCCCTTTGAGATTTTGACATCCAGATTCAGAGATGATAAGCAGCAAGAAGCTCAACACAGCTTCAAAATAACTGCAGATAAACCATAATTAGCATTTAATCTACCAAATTTCATAAAACTTTGAAAATTGAATTGTCATTCTGGCTTGCTTTAGTCCTTGCTCAGCAAATAGTAGGGGTATTCTTTTCCCTTGCTCTGTGTGTGGTAATGAAAAAGAGATGTTAGCTGTCTCCTTTCTTTGGGAAAGTCAGTGGTGGGAAAACATTTAAAGCTTCTGGAACGTGCAATACCTCAGACTTGAATTGCACTGTGACAATTTCTTATCTGGAAGAACCCTTTGTGAATTTTCAGAGTATATAGTGAAAGCTATTACGAGAAGGGGGAAGAGGGGAAAAGAATCATGAGGAAGCAATAGTGAAAAACTTATTTGAAGGTTTTCTTAAGATACAGTTTTTCTGTGAAGTTTCCATTCCTTTCCTTTTGCATAGGAAATGTATTAATAGTATCAATGGAGAGAGTGGTATTTGAGGTGAAGTTGTTTTACTACTTTAAAAACAGCACCACCACCAAACAGCATAGAGACCAATTCAGAATAGTTTCAGGGGGAATAAAAAAAAAAAGAATTAAAATGCAGGAGCTCTACTACTACAGAGCTTGTAGGAAGCCTTAGAATTTTCAATGGGTTGTTGTTTTATGCCAAACCCATAATACAGTGTGCTGGTTTGTTGGAATTTGGATGTGCTAAGAAACATTTCTTTGATAAAATCCATGGCTCAGAGTGATTAATGGCCAGCACATGCTGCTAGAGATAAAGGAGATTTTTAAAAGTGCCCACTAGTAGTAGAAGGGAGGTGAAGGTAGCTTTGCTTCTAATAAAAGATTCTTAAGCAGCAATTTTTTTGATAGTTTTCAGCTATCCCAGACAGGGGAGACTGACTATGAAACTGTATTGCAGAAATCTGAGGAGTATTGTGTTCCATTTGAATATGAATACATAGAGAGAGAGATGCATTTTAGCAGAGATTATCTGAAGGAGAGAAAAACACAGAAGAGTTTCTGACTGATATAAGACTTGCAATTTTGAGTACTTGTACCTTGAATAAGAGAACAGACCTTGAAAAGAGAAGACACAGAATTAAGCCATCACTAAAGCAAATAGAATTTACCAAGCAGAAGATGCAATGTAATACAAGCCTTTAATTTGTGGATGGTTTGCAGTCTGGACATGACAGAAAATCCAAAACATTAAAGGAATGGAGAGTTTAACTAGAAAGGCATGAAAACCTCAAAGAGAAAGTTCACAAATAAATACCACAAGAGCAGCACAGGCTGAAAGCAAATAAGACGTTTCTTTTTCCTAACTGCAATACAGGAGACCAATTAATGAGCTGTCAGAAACAGTTATTTTCCAACTGAAAGAAAAGTCATAGGTAGTAGAAGGTAAGGAAGTGAAATTCAAGGCTTAGGGAAGGAGAATTACCCCACTAAGTGACTTTGTTTTCTGGATGTGTGGGTAAATGAATTTTCAAAGATACAGATTTTAATAGTACAAGAGAAACTTAATATGCCTTCCTGTAATAAAAGCACATGATCCCTTAGCCTATACCTGAGTTGGTTCTGAGCAGGATATCACACAGGACCTGTAATACTTTTGTTCAGCAGCAGTGCTTTTGTTTGTTTGTTCATTTGTTTTTGGGTGAGGTTATTTGTTTGTTTGCTTTTGTCTTTTGTTTTTGGCAATAAAGCAGCTCAAGGCCTTTGATCCTAAGTTGGTTTGATACAGAGTGGTGGTCTTTGGCATAGGCTTGGGAGTCACTGGATAATTACTGAAGTAGAGGTTGTGTTGTTCCTGCTTTGACAATTAAAAGGCCCAAGGAGGTGGCATGGGACTGAGCAGTAGGAAATACAAGTCAAGGCCAGTAGGTGAGTAAGGTCATTGCAGGGGAAACTCTCACAGCTTCTGTCACCTTTGCAGCAGTATCTTTCCCTGGATTCATTTCTCGGGGCCATGGACACAACCTGGACTGCTTCTCCCCTCCTGCACATTCATGCCGTATTCCTTCCAAAGGATGGTACGCCTGGAAAGAGGAGACATTTATAGTTACATCACTGTATAGGAAATAGCATAAGGTCTTTGTAAAGATAGATATCCTTTGTCAGAGAGTAATTTTCTTCTGCAGAAGTAGTGGTATTTAAACATTTTTAATGCCCCTTGCCAGGTGTATTGCAAACAAATCTATCAGTCAGGAACAGGATGGAGTTTATACCTAAGCAGGCACGGGAATACCACAGTGGTTTGGAGAACAGGAGGTAGTCTCAAGTCAGGAGAGAAGAGACATTCCTTAGGCAGTGGCCTGTACACAGGAAGAATGTGGGCCACATGGTTTCCTGTTACAAATGGGTTGGTGGAAACTCAGCAGGCTTCTACTGCAACCTGTCTGTGCTCGGATGTGAGTGAGTCCTGTGGTCAATCTTTTAGAAGTCAGTGGAAGACAGTTATGGAGCTGAGGAGCCCAGAGGTGGCCCATGCTTATCTGGGAGACATCAAGGCTGAACAGTTATTAGTAGCAAACAAAAGCAATCAGACACAATGTTGTGGGGAGCACAACTTGCCCAGACTGGGACCGTATTTCAGGTTATTGACATCAAGGATGGCTTTAGTTATTAATTCAGTGCTGATTTCATTTAGAAAATACCAGAAGTGCACAGCAAACTTGCACTGTTGCCTTGAAAAAAGCCTGAAATCTTGTTAGGTTGATGGAGGAAGATGGACAGATCCAGACCAGAAGCAGGTGTCTCACTGCACAGAGCAGTTCATAACTAGGATATTGACCTGAAATAACAAACTGACTATCTGTATCATAAAGACAATCCAAACTCCAGTTCTGACTCATTGATCTCACTTCATGTTTAGCGTAATTGCAGATTCATGCATTTTTAAGGGCTTTTTTTCAGATTTGGATTTTCACTGTTGAATGGAAGGTGATGTTCCACTGTCCTCAAGGTCCCCTTACCGTGCTCCAGGATGTAAGACAATGGGCATTAATTGAAACACATGAAAATCCTCCTGAACATCAGGAAACACTTTTTTTTTTTCTTTTTTCTTGTGAAGATGGTTGAACACTCAAACAGTGTTCAACAGAGAAGCTGTGGAATCTCCAAACTTTTAGATGTTCGGAAGCCATCTGGACACAGTCCTGGGTAACCAGATCTAGGTAGATCTGGTTATTGAGTCTTGACATGAGTAAGAAAGCTTGAGGTCAAGTTAGAAATGGAGCACATACCTCCATCCACCATTTGATCTAAGCTGGGAAAAGTGCTTTTTACACCACTGCTGTGCCATTGCATCATGGGAGTTTTTTTAAGTAAACTGTACTCAGACTCCATATAATTATGTTATTGCTGCAACTGTTGGGTTTTTTTTTAGAAATCATAATTCAAGCATTTTGTAACTCACATATGTATTTTCTCAAAATTACCTCAGCTCCTTCAGTTTATACACCTCAGTCAAGTGTAAAATTAAACAAAACCAAGAAGAAAATTATGCTCAAAGAAAGAAAAACACATCTGGAAAAATAAATCACTGTCTTAATGCACTGTAGTCAAAGGCTGAGAAGTGGAAAATAGAAATCACATTCCATTTTGTGAAAACTCCACTGATGGCAGAGGTGAAACTAATAAGAATGGTAAATCTTTATGATAAATATTTGATAAAACTTCATAGGTGTATAATTTACTGCATTATCATTCTTCAAAGAAAGGAAATTACTAAAGGGAAAAAAAAGGAAATTGCAAAGACTGTGCATTTCCTTTAATATTGCAAACCACAAGCCTCCTCATTGGCCAAAACTGTATGGATGTAAAATGCAATTTTCCTCTACTTTTTTGTTGTCTGTAACCCATACCTGACTAGTACTCTCTAACATAAAATGCTGGAAAATTATGAAAATTTCCCCAAATTGGAAAGAAAAAAAAATCCTGAAGAGAGAAGATGCTTTTCGGAATGAGAGACAGCTTCTTGGTGGAGAGGACAGCTCACTTGTAAGTCATATATCTCAGTGCTCCTCTCAGAGCAGTCAGAGTTCATGGAGTACTCATTCCCATTTTAATAGATCTTCCCCATGTGCTAGAACACCATTTGTCTAGATAATATCACTTTATTCATCTGATGTATATATAAACCTATACACATTATTGCATGTAATTAAAGAAATCAGTGAGCACATTTGTTAAAAAAAATCCACAAGCTTCTAAAAAAAATCCACAAGCTTCTATATCTCTAAGTAAAGATGTTAGAAGTTGCTGTTTTAAGCTTCATTAAGATTTTTATGAAAAAGAAAAGTGCTTCTGGCGTTCTGCAGTTCCGTAGAGAAACTTTGATATGCATGTTAGCATCAATTTATGGGTAGGTTTTAGGTGCCTGTATATTTATAGGGATATTTCATATGCTCTTTTAGAGAGCAGAATCTATTTAAAAGACTAACAGGGAATTTTGCGTGGAGGGAAAGGTTTGGTAGCTTTGCAAGACAGTCCACCTAAAAGAGACAGCTCTCACTAGTCATCGAACACATGAAATTGTCCAAAGTGCAGTGATCATGGAAATGGCTTGTATTGCTTTTTTTACCATACCATGGGTTGATTTATTGATGGTATTGAGCCCATTAATTATGATATTTGAAAACTGCTGCCTTGTGTGTGTTCACATTGTATGTCTTAAGTAGGGCTGAACTCCCACAAAAAAAGCACCATCTAGTTACTTCCCAGAAAGATAAGGTTTGTCATGTCCCTGAACAATCAAAATGCTGTGGAGAAAAGTAAAAAATACTATAAAAAACCTGAGCCAAACCCCAACAACTACTTACTGCATTTTTCTATTGCAATGTAGGTGGAGAGAAGGACTCTATCCTGTTACAGCCTCAGGATTCAGCGAAAGAAAAATGTGGGAACTATAAAAATAATGCCAAGTGATTTTTCTCCCAACTTCCACAATAAATATACTGGTTGTGCAGTAAATATACTGGTTGTGAAATAGCTGGGTGGGACAAGAGCATGTACAGTAGTCATCTGCTGTTAAAGAAAAGTCTTGTTTTGTCCTATAGAAACTGCTCAAGAATAGTCCATCCATGTGAAAATGTAACCCAGGAAGGCCTGCCATGCAAGGTCCATATGCCCTAAAATGACTTGTTAAATAAATTCAGCCCTAGGGAGGCTACAGCATAGAATGGCACAGGGCAGTAAGCAGTAAGTCGTTTCCCTGTGTTTAACTGGTGGTGATGCCACCCCTGTCCTATTCCAGGAGTTCTGCACATCATATTAGCACAAACAAGGAAACAGAGAAGACATAAAAGAAAACTTTCAGAAACTTTTCGTGGTTTAAGATGTTGAAAATCCAGGCCTAGATGTTTATGAGAATAGCAGATTAGCTGGACCTTTGAATGCTCTTTTCCCCTTCTCCTGAAGTTTCTGTTAGGAAACATGTTCCCTTTGCTTATGTATAGATTCTGCTTCAGCTGTTAAAAATCGTATCCTAAGGTGAAAAATAGATATCAGTCTATGCTGGCATTTGTGACAAGGCAGCAGGTTTGGAGCAATAATACATAAAATTCTTTTTAACATCCTTTTCCTATTTTAACACAAACCTTCCCCAAGAATTATGACGAAGAAGTGGAGGCTACATTCAGCATCAGGGAGTCACTAATGACCATTTCTGTCCTCACTAGTAAATAGCATGGTAGTTAATGGAAATTACTTTTGATTGTTTCTCAAGACAGCTGAATGAAGAAACCAACTGAAGATACATTTAAATCTTCTCTCCCTTAATTAATATGCATCTGGCAAACACATAACACTGTAAATACCATATTATCTCTGTTACTGTTAAAGGAGAACAGTGAGTGGATTGATACTGATACAGATAGGGAGATTAATTAGCTAGATAGATGGTCTCCTGGTGTTTGTCACTCCCAACCACCATAATTACAACTACATTTGAATACTTGGCAGTATGCAAATCACAATTTAAAGTAAACAGTTTAAAATGCTTGTGTCTAAAATATTGGTTCAAATCGTATTCCAAAAACGATATAGAAAGAAAAGAAAGATTTAATGTATTCTCAAAAAATCAATTGGTTTAAAAATTGGGGAAAAAAAATTACTATAGGGAAAGCAAAGAGATAGTGCCCCCAAGTTTTTGTCCCCCATTTCTCCTGTCATTTGCCCCTTTTATTATTATTTTTTAAATAGTTTTTTCTTTTTATAAGAGTTGATTCCTAAGGCAAATCCTCAGTAGTTTCAGAGAAAATTAATTCTTTAAAGCCTTTTTGATTAAGTACCTGTAAAACTGAAACTTCCAAAATAATATTGCTTTTGGAAACACAGGTCTTTGGCTGCTTAACATAAAAAAACTTCAGACGTGACCTTCAATGCAATATAAAACTGCACTGATTTTCCACTCCAACATTGCTGAAATGCCCTAGGCTTTAAGAGAATTAAGTATGCCACGTTAAAGCTGGGATGGTGCCTTTTTTGGAAGACTGTACTGCGTGTTTTAGTGCAGGCATGTTGTGAGGAACTGAGCTGAAAACTTACTCCTGGCATAGGACTCACAGTGCTGTGACAATCAACTTCATGTGTTGGAAGAATTCCTGAGAAAAAGAAGGACTTGACTTGGAAAGGTGCTGAGCATTCCCAAATCATAAGAAATGTTGCCTCCAGGTGGGTGTAGGTGCAATACCTCAATAGGACAAAAACTCCAAACTACTCCAGACACAGTAGTCCTTCTACCATTTATGTATGTGTAAGTAAGTAATGGCCAGTCTTCGCGAACGAAGAACCGGGGAAGGTCTTTACACCTTCCAGCCTGCGCATTGG
>JAYRBT010000082.1:86691533-86764777 GCA_036023395.1 Myiotriccus ornatus | reverse complement strand
GCCCTGACCAGGAATCGAACCCGGGTCTCGGCGGTGACAGCGCCGCGCCTTAACCACTAGACCACCAGGGGCTCCCTTATGTATGTGTACTGTCCATCAAAATGGAAACAAGATCTCTAGGCTTTGTTATTGTGAGACTGAGGGTATGAATGAAGAGGATGTTGGTAGGTACAGTGTGATGACAGAGACTGTGATGGCTTTTGAGACCGGCTCCCAAACCTCTATCCAGAAACTCCAGGCACTGCCTTCCTCTGGCTACAGATCCTACAGAAACACCTATGAGCTCCCCTTTCTCCTGCTGTGCTATAAACACATTGCTATACCTTCACAAGCAATGCTGCCATACTGATTAATGATTCAATGGATTACCCCCAAACCCCAGCCTGACTAAATAATTCTCTGGGGCACAGTGACATTGCATGAGTGCATTAACATCGATAGCTGCCCCTGTCTGTGAGATTAGCAATACCATTCCCATTTTATTTTCCCATCTCCAATAACACACTTCTGATGATATGCTGTTTTCTTTTACTTCATGCTGCCTAAGACTTCTCTGTGCCCTGTCCTGGGATTTTTTTTTCACCTCCTCCTCAATAAAGAAACTACAGCCTAAGTCATCTCCATTAATATAACGTTCTCCTAGGCTACCTCTTCCTGTATCTGATGTCAAGACCTGTGTAGACATTTTTTTGCACAGGATTTGCAACACACTCACTTTTAGAGTATGCAGTCAAGCCCTGACAGATCAAGAAATCCTTTTGGAAAAGGAAAGACCAAGAATCATGACTGGGGCAATTCATGTGACGCTCTGAGCCTTAACTAAAGACCCTGTGGCCCTTGCTGCTGCTAGCTCCTTATTAGCCTTCCAGATTCCCATGAGAGTTTGAATTGCAAACTAGTCAGGTGCTTTACAGTTTGCAGGTTGGTAATTCTTGAGCTTCTAGGTTTCTGGCTCTCCACCATTTTTCCAGAAGGTTATCAAGGCTCTTCTACAGCTGTCTGACTGGTCAGGTGGGAATGCAAGATCTTACAGAGGTCCTCTTCATACAGCCTTCCAGGGAGTCTTCAGAGAAAACAAACAAACGAAAAGTAAAGACTTAGCTCCCAGTTGGAAGACCAAGACAACAAAAATACAGGTTACAGGGATGTGCTCATTTAAAACATCTCACTTCAGGAAGCAGTGAAGCAGCAGCGACCAAAGTATTGGTAGTGTGGGAACTATTGCAATGCCCTTATCACCACAGGGCTTTGCTGCAGTATCCCACTGCCAGAAAAGCACGTCTCTGATAGATCACTTATCCTTCCCTGAATTAAGTGGGATACGTCTACCATCTTTCCCTGCACTGAGACTGTATCATTGTCACAGTGTGATTCTGAGTTGAGTCAAGACAGAGACCAGAATTTTTTATTTAAAAAGCAATGGACTGACGCTTTTTTCAGGATTTCTTTTGTTCCTAGTTTACTTAAAAATCTCATTTGCATTGTTTTTAACTCTGCTGACTAGAGGTTTTTCATCGTGTTCCTGTTTCCTCCTTTCATATATTTTCTACAGCTCTTAGTTTCTAACTTTTATTATTTATATTCATTTCATTCTGGTCACAGAACCACACTGCTTCAGTTAAAGGCTTACTTTCACTAAGTAAATGCTTATTTCATAAATATTAAACAGAGGAATGAACAGTATTCTCATCAAAAGCTTATTATGAGCAGTATATTGAGAGTTTATCCCATGTTTATACACATTTTAAGATAATGAACCACAGTTAGAACACTTTGAACAGTTATGGATATATTACTTCTGTTCCATTTTTAAAATACATATACATACATAAATTGAATATAATGTTGTACCTGGTTTTCCCCCTTATTAAATTGCTTTTTAGGCAGTGTGCATATTTTTCCACTTTTTTGGATTGTGGATTTTGAATGAAACGTGAAATAGTTCCAGTCATCTCTCAGATGCTTCTATTTATTTTTTTTTGTCTTGACTGATGTGATTAATAATTATTTTCAGAATTTTTAAGTTGGTCCTATTAAAGAACAAAGTCTAGAACATATTGGTTACACAGTTATATATTTGATTCTGTTTCTACATAAGAAATTTAAATCACAGTCCATCACTTTCACTGAATTAGGCATCACTAACCTGATAGTTGAGCACTTCCTGTGATACACAATGTCCTCAGGTCAAACACACTTACAGGTCAGGGAATATTCATCTATAGTTTTACAAGTTCCAGGGGCAGAAGTGTAGTTTTTGCTGAAACATCTGTCAGCTGCAGAGAAAGGACCCACGATAATTAATTTCCCTCCCTGGATGCTATTAAAAATTACTGTAGACACTCACTCTGCACTCATATCTGATGGAAGAACATGTTCACTTTATTCATACTGTGATTTTTTTTGTTGGAATAGGGGTGCATGAAAACTGAAGACTTTTTAGTCTCAAGTGCTCAACATCTTGGAAGTGGTGAATGAGCAAGAACACCCTGTCCTCCTTTGCTTTTGCTGTCACATTCTTTAGAAGGAATATATTAGAATATATCTAGTTTTTAAATACGTCCTTTTCCCGCTCCAGTGAAATGTGTGCTCATAAGGAAGCAGTTTGAATATCTCTCACCTGTTGCCCTTACCTCAGCATATAGGAATCTTTGTTTCTTCTGGTATTTTGATTCATTATGTTCTCAACATTTAGATTTCGAACTAAATATGAGTTGATTTTATTTCTGTCTCCCTTTGTTGCCCAGGTACCACCACTGGCTGTAGCTAGGCTATTCTTCTGAAGACAGTTTCGTGTGTGCCAAGTAGATCATGCTGACTGCTTAGTTGCCTGTGCACACAGAATGGAAAACAACATTCTACAAACCCCAAATCCTCTCCTTTCCCATACATTAAAATGTGTTAAAATATAAGACAGTGCTGATTGTCCCCCACCCAAAAGCCAAAACATATAAGGAATGTTTTTATATATGTATATTATTTCCACAAATCTTCATAAATATGAGACTCTAGATCTGTATTTCTTGTGCCCAAACTTGTATTGGAGAATCATGGAATTGTAGAATGGCCTGGGTTGGAAGGGACCTTAAAGATTATCTAGTTCCAGCCCCTCCCTCCCTCCATGGTCCCCTCCAGGGACACCTTTCACTAGACCAGGTTTCTCAGAGCTCCATCCAACATGGTTTTGAACACTTCCAGGAATGGAACATCCACAACTTCTCTGGGCAACCTGTTCCAGTACCTCACCATTCTCACGGAAAACGTTTTTTTCCTGATATCCAATCTAAAGCTATTCTCTTTCAGTCTGAAGCCATTCCCCCATGTCCTGTCACTATATGCCCTTGTAAAAAGTCCCTCTCCATCTTTCTTGTAGGCTCCCTTCAGGTACTGGAATCTCTCCTTATAATTTATGTATCCAAGAAGCAGGGTGATACTTGTATGCAAAAAGTGCCAAAGGAGCTTCTAGAACTGAGTGAACTGAACAAAAAGGGCATACATTCAAGACACTAAACAATACACAGAGCATACATTTAAAACATGTTTCTTAGAGGCCATAATATTTTATATTTAGGATTTTTTAATTAAAATCTCCTTCAAACGGTTTACAATGTGTTCCTAAATGCAATGAAGTCAGAGACAGTGAATAATGAAGATCAGAGACACACAGCTTTCCTCTATGCTGACAAAATGTTAAGCTAAAACTAATTTAATTCACAATAACATAATGTCTCTGTTCATGCAAACACCTCAATTATTTGGCATTTTTGTATTTCCTCATAAAATAAAGACCCTTGAAAAATTCCAATTACTTACGCTTGAAAGATTTCATAGCCCAGCTCAGATAGATTAACACTGACGATTTATAAAATATTAAGCACATAGTAATGAAATGACGTAGTAACATCTTGCAGTCCGGGGCCTTTCTTCTAGGGCATTATTTTAAAATGTGTATAGACACAGTAAACTCTTAACAGTATTTAGAAGCAGAATTTTGTGACAATTTTACAATATATTTCAATTTTAGTATTTATGAAATATGCATTCACTCCGTTAAAATAAGTCTCCGGGAAAAGCAGCGTGGTGCAGTGGCCAGGATACAGACCTATGAGTCAGAAGTTTGTGTTCTATTTCTGGACGTGCCAGAAGGCTTTTCCTATAATTATCAGCATCTATATTTGTCTCTTTTTTTCTCACTCTCTTTTGTCATATATTTGGAAACTCACAAGAAAGATGAGAAATTATTTTAGAGAGAGGGTGTCACCATCCATTTTGGGTTGTATGCTGACACATGGAGAAAGTAGTACAAGTTGCCTCAGTGCTTTAAAATCTTGAAATACTATTCTTTTTTGAATCCTATTCATTCAGCTATATCCACATAGGATAACAGTATCAGTGAATAGACATCCAACACACTGGCTAGAAAGACAATATTTATGAATGCATTTAGCCAAAACATAGAAAATTCCCAATTTTACTCCTGCAGCTAGATCTTCTACCACATCGCCGTTTTGGACAAAATCAATCAGTTAATAAAGCAATCAAGCTTCAGATGAGATTTTTCTTAAACCTGAGAGGCAAATACTGGGATTTGGGTTTTCCTGCAGGCTCCTGTACCTTTAGCAACTACTTCATGCCTTAAAAAATTTTAAGCCAGTAACTGATGGTGCAGTATTTCAAGTGGGAATCTAAGAAAATCTTTTATTCATAAATCTCATATTATAATAACTATGCTTTCACCACTAGTTTAGAGAGAGAGAATTTTTTATCTATTCTTTTACCAGGATAGAATGAACTGCTGAAAACCCCAATGAATCCAGTTAAATTCTATTAGGGATTTTTACAAAGTACTATGCATTCACCATAAAGGAAGTCATATGATTATGATTTTTAAGTGGGATATCTGGTGGCAGGGAAATAAAAATCAAAGCATAAGCTAAAAGCAATAAACTGCATGGGGCTAAACTAAATAAAAAATAAAAATCTCTTTGACATTATAAAAATCAAATATCTTTCCACTGATGCCAACGCAATGAGAACAACGTTATACCCACTGTTGCATGAAATAACACAATTTATTGAGGCAATTTGTCTTCAATCTGTATTGTATGAATAATATATCAATAAAAAGATAGGCATAGGCAGAATAACTTCAGTTATATTTCTGAAATTTCAAACATCTATATGAAGACAGAAGAACCAGAAAGAAATAATTTGAAGTGAGACATTCAAATAGGTTGGCTTACCTTTGGTACCTTAATCTTCATAAGCAGCACAATTTTCAAGACATTAGTACTAGAATCAAATTCAGTTACATAGAGTGGAGCATGGAAAGGAAAACCAGAGTCAATCTACATAATCTTTCAGGATTTTACTTCTCCTAATAACCAGTTCACAAATATTCACACTGGAAGTAGGCTTTCCAATGTAGAATGTTAGATTTACCACCTGTGTTACACGTGACTAGGTTTTCTTGTGAGTTTTTAATTGTAATTTTGATGTGCAACTGGACCTGATTTCTGCCATCCAATTTAAAATTAACACATGTTCCATTTATATTCAAGGTACTATTCAAGTTGCTGGACCTAATTCTTCCACTAGAAATCCTTAGTGATGCTGTTATAATGATCTTGATTGTTCCTGAATACTTTTCTTTCTTGAAAATGCATACACTTCTGTTCTTATCAGCCCCTTTTGTTCCTATTTAGTCTTTTGAAAAACAATTTTGTTTCTCACTAGTACAGGAACCCTGTCCAAAAGCAGATATCTGTTTAAGTCTGTGTTTTCTTCTACACTGGATTCATTCATAGCCCCACTGTTCTTCCACTATATTTTCTTCTGTTTTTCTGTTTCCAGGTACCAAGTACAGTTCTCCAGGTGCAGATACTAAAAATTTTCTGAGGAAGCCCACAGATAAGATGTCTTCATAATTTTAGAGCTAAAGGTAAAAAGCAAAGAGCAAGAGTCAGACTTCTAGTAGGATTTTCCATGGATGCCAAACCCTGGCTCTAAATGCCTGCTTTGTAAAATACCTCCATCTTCCTGACTGAAGATATACAGCACTTAAAACACAGCAGTCTGACTCAGTCTCATAGTCTTGTATTTATTCACAATATGTCCCGGGTTTTAGTTTCTGGACAGTTTTACACAATACATCCCATGGTGGTATCTGATCCACTGGGCCCTTTTTGGCACGTTCTGATTAACTATTTGTAGGTTTAGAGTGCAGCTTCTATCCTTTCCTCCTTTGGAGACGTGTCTGAGGTCTCTTATTTCTCCTGCTCATCTACTTGGCAATTGCTGCAAAAAGTGAGCAGAAAACATCTTTCCAGAGACGTTTGTCTTTTGGACCCCTGTTTTCCTGTTCTTTTTATATTCACTGTCTTATAGATGAAAAAGCTTTAACTTAGTTTACATTTCATCACACAGTCTGCTTCATTTTCTCATAGTTAATAAAAAATGTCTATATTCTCATTAGAAATAGTGAGGACATAAGACACTGTCAACTTCCCACTGAACTGTATGGAAGCATTTTATGCAATTATTATAACCATTCAATGAAACTCTGTAGCACCAAGCAGGGATCTGAATTTCTTTCTATGGCTTTTGAAGTTTTGTTTTTTAAAAGTTTTATCACAGCTTTTATAACATTTTCCAGTGTAAGTAAATAAATTAATGCCAGCCTTTTATACAGATCTGAAGTTTCCTTTAATATGCCTGAATTGCAAGAGGTTCCAGCTTCAACGTCCTCTTCTCTTGAGTCATTTATTGTTAAATGCTGTCGAGTTTTTAACTCTTCCACAGTGCTTCAACTTGTGTTCTTTATGACAATATTTTGTTTCCTGGTTAATTTAGTTTTTCATGTGGGTGTCTCATATTTCTCCCCATCTCTCTTTTTTTTTTTTTTCTCTCTAACTTTTGGATGTCACTTTTCTGTCTCCTACAGCGGAAATTCTTTTAGGAAAACATAGTATATGTGAATGCAAATTGTTATAATTCAATGGATTTCAGTGTACACATTCTGATTCTCTGAAAATAACCTATGCTAAAATGTGTATTTGGCAGCACAAGAGTTAAGAAGCCAATTTCTAAGTTTATAGCTGCATTTAAAATTTGTATTTAAATGAAAAAATATTTGCAGCAAGGGATGAACTAACATTTAAAAGTAATTACTTAGTTGTATGTTAAACTAACCTTGCTAATGAATAGATACCTCAATAAATTACATTTATTTTCAAAAAGAGTCAAACTACTCTTCATAGGGGGATAATGGATGCCTTTAATGACAGATCATATAACATGTGCATTCATAGATGAATATTCATGCTGCAAGTGTTCACAGACACTTAATATTTTACTTATTCTATGAGGGAGCAAAATAATCATGTGCCACATCTAGTGAATAATTAAAGAGCAAGTAGATCAGAGACAACTCAGGGGATGAAACTGTTTCAGATAAATCATTTGTTAAACAATTACAGCTAATGAGCATATTCATAAAAATCAGTCTATTCATTGATAATACATCAAGCGACTAAAAGTCTCTGTTTGATGGCTACATTATTTGCTATGAATAGTTCATCCATCTTCAACTGTAAAGCTTTATATATTTATTTGTGGACAAATATGGCTGAAATTATCTCTGAAATTTGGAAAAACTGAGTTGTCTTCCTTTTTGTGCCAACAGGCTTCCTACTTGACTTTGAACAAACCACTTATAGTCAGAGCCCGCTGTACTGCTTCACAGTGGCAAAGATTTCTCCACTATTTTGACACTATTTGTGATTTTAAAGGAGTCCAGAGGTATGTGATATTCCTCAGCTGGCTATGCAGGAAGATGGGTTGAGTTTCTTTCAGAAGGAACCTAATTTTGAGCGCTGCCGGTGCCAACTGCTCGTCAGTGCAGCAGAGTTCAAGCATACCCTAGCCCTGTACCCCTGCTTGGAGAGCCAGCTGGCATGTACTAGATTACAAATCAGCAGGTAAGCTGGGTGGGTGCTCAGCATGTTGAGGCTCTGGTTTGTGTTCTTGCCCCAAATTAAAACTGTGGCATTGGTGTGTCCTTAAATCTTAGCTTCAGCTGGAAAATGCATCATGTTGCCTTAAACTCACTTTTCAAAACCATGATCTTGTCCTCAGTTTCATCTGATTTCTGTTAAGTGTCAGCTAGAGAGCCAGCCTAAGAGCTGAAAGCCACATCGTTCCCAGGTGTGTTGCTGCTAGCCTGACTGCCACCTGCATTGCAATATCCCTCAAGCCATTCCTTTGCACAGAAAACCAGTGGTGGACTGGGTGTTGCTAACTTGCTAGGTCGCATAAGGAAATAATAACAGGCAGGACCAGAAAGAGAACAGGGACATCTGGGCAGACACATAGCCTCGGACTGAGAATTGCGACTTGAGGAGAAAATAAATAGTTGAATTCTCTGCCCTTGGAAGCAGGATTCACTCTCCTCCTCAGCGAAAATGACTACCAGCTGTGGGTCATACACTATTTCAGATCCTGCTCTAGTCTGGTTTGCAAATGTGCTGAATATTTACTATTGCAGGTGAATCAGTGGTTGTTGATTTTGAACCTCTGCAGAGCTAGATAATAGACACCAGCCTTGATAAGGAGAATGGGATGTTTAGTACAGGGTCAAAGGCAGGAAGTGTGAAGGATGTGAGAGTTCAGAAGTAGAAATAAGCTCATCTGAACTGGAAACAGCATACAGAGAACACAGGGTACTTGAACCACTATGGTTGGATACACCACATGTTACAGAATACAGGAAGAACTGACATATGAGTCTGAAAGGTTCATAACAAGGAGTTTGAACAGAGCATTATGTTATGGGTTTGGACTGTATGACAAAATGACAACAAGCACAATAAAAATCTTTTAGATAAGCGTATAAGTGTGTGGTGGAGGGATGGTCATTATAACAGATTTGGCCTCCTAGGCATGGTATGTCTTTGAGGACATGTTTGTGGGTAGAATAACTAAAAGCATAAAGTAAGTGAAAATGCAATAAAATATGACTTGATTCTGCTGAAGATGTCTCACACTATACCAGCTTCACACCTTTCTTTGTTAGGGAATTGATTTTACATATTAGTGATACTGCATTTTCTTCTTCTGGCTTTTCTTCAGCGTGATGTCATGTAGGAAACTATTAGTTAAACTGTAGAAGATGCAGTTTTTATAGAAGAATTAAAAGATTATTAAGGAAAAAAATTAGAGGAAGCTCTAGAATGTGCTGAAAGAGCATTTATCTGGCTGTAGAGTGATTACTCCTCAAAGACCGTTCTTGAGACAGAACTCATTAAATATTTTTATTAATGACCTTGACAACAAAAATGGCAGTGTGCTAAATATGATAACAAGCAGTTGTGAGGCGCTGACAATATTCAAGAAGAGTTAGAATATCATTCAGGGTACATTTCAGAAGATCACTGACAACTGGAGTGGCACAAATAGGGTTCAGTACAGTAGCTGGAATTGGGTCTAGGGATGAAAAATGCAAATTTCATCAATAAATTTGGAACTTGTCAACAGTTAATAATTGATGAGGATAAAGCAACATAGAATCTAAGTCTATTATGGGAATATATGAGACATCAGTCTCATAAACCCTTAAAATATATGTGAAAACTTAAGATGTAGCATCTCCAGTACAGTAAGGAAAGTATTAGTGTTAATGTCTAATACCAAGTCTGCAATATTTTGTTCTATTCTGGGTGGTAATGTTTAATGAAGATGAATCCAGACCTGAACAGGAGCAGAGCAGAAAAATTAAAATGAGTGGGTAATGGAAAACTTTACCTAGAGGAGGGAGATTAGAAGAGCAAAAATAATTTATTAAAGAGCATGTCTTATTTAGTTTAGTAAAAATAAAAAAGAGGACGTGCTTGCTCTTTTTAAGTAAATCAGCCAGCCTGGAGTATGAACAATACTGGCACAAAGGAAAAGGGTATAATCATAAACTGAACCTGATTAAGTTTGGTGTGGAAGTTAAGGGAGATCTGGAACAGACAATATTTGATTTTTGTCTAAATTTGTTCTGTTTTAGGAAGCAGTTTCCTACAGTAAAAGAGAAAGTCATCTGGGCTGAAAGATCTCATCTCTTTGTTTCTGTGGGAAGACACTAGTTATAAACTCCTGCAGGACACCTAGTCTGGAACTAGGCATCAAGATAAAGTCTGGGAAGGTAAGAACTTCCCACAGACTTAGGAGGCATATTATTGTGAGGTGCTGGCAAAGCTAAATAATGAAATTTTGCACCTGTACAGACAACACCTGGGGGTCAGATCTTGGCAGTCTGGAGAAACGACTGAGATGAGGTGAGGAGATTTTACACAATGAGGATGTTGATAAGCAACCTGAAGAAAGAAAAGGACTGTGAACAGGGACAAGAAGTGTGAAAGAAACAGGGAGCAAGACAGACAGAATAGACTGTGGCCAATATACAACAGTTCTCCTCTGAGCCCAGAAAGGTAGCAGTGATTCCTGAATCCTGCCATACCTGTGTTCACATGAAGTGTCTGTGAAACCTCCAGTTGCTTCATGCTGAAATGCAGGTGTACATCGAAAACTCCCTTAAACCCAGAGATCTGGCCAGCAATCCTCATTATCCTGTCCTAACTGTGAACACAACAACTGTCACTACCATGCTTGTGATTAAAAAGATTTATCTGAGTGATACTAAAAACCAGAAAAAAGGCCCAAAGGAGACTCACATTAGAAACTGACACTAGAAAACCTGTAGTGACATACTGAATAATTATTTTAGTTGCTCTGAAGTCATGATCCTCTGAAAAAATCCTAGAGGCTGTGGGAAATCTGATGTAAGAAAAATAACTCACAATTAATTCTGGTTTAATTTATGAATTGTGGAAAATATCCATTTGTTCTTAGTTGTAATTATATTAGTTTAAGATAAAATACTTCCTTCAAGACTCAGCAAGTTGGGCATTCTGGTGTCCTATTTTGTTTTCACTAAAATGATCTAGCTTTTAGTTGCACTATTTAATATTTAGATTTCTTGAGCACTACACTGTGTCCTTAGTCTCAGGCTCCAAAACCAATTTTAGTTAAAACTGTACAGTTTTCATGGGGCATTTATGTTCTATAGACTACCCAAAATGAGTGAAATCTGGCAAAGAGTAAGGTTAGATGCAATTTAGTTCAGGATTGTGTTCAGAAAATGCAAACCTGCTGAAACATGAAATGGCTGAGATTAAAATATAAAACACAAACAATTGGAGAGATAAAAAGATGCTGTAAAAATTCAGAACATTCAGTTCTTACTGCATTTTTATTCACTGCTTTAAAAACATTTGAGACATCTAAGGAGGTTTTATTTTTTTCCACAGGGCAGGCAATATCAGCAGGTTGGTAAATCTTCCTAAATTCCAGCATGACTATAAATAGCCACAAGAGAATCACTGAATATATCCAATAAAATGATGACAGTTTATCATATGTCAGTATCTACCTTCCTTATATTTTTCCATCTTACAAAGACCCACAGAGGTTTTAGCTAGGTAAAATCTGACAAATTACTTGATGGGCATTTGTCCTTTACCTAGCAAAGCAATTTGTGCTGTTAGCAGGCAGAAAGAAATTAACGTTTTTGATATCTAAAGAAATTCTAACATTTGTGCTCAGGCAGACCAGGTTCTGATATTAAGAATTAACTTTATGTATTAATTTTCCTTTGAAGTTATTTAATCCCTTTTATAATCTGACTAGAAGTTGACATCTTGCATAGAGGGTGTATTTTAAAATAATTTTCTTTAATTTCTACTTCTATCTTTGCACAGTTGCCTTCTATTTTAGTAATCTTCACATGTGAGGTAGTTTTAATTTTTCTAAATCATTACCTGGGGCAGAATGAGAATATCTAGTTGCTATAGGTACCTACATTACTTTTCTGTGATTAGAAAAACATTATGGATGGTCCCATTTTACATAAAAAGGGGTCTCTTATCCTTTGTGTCTTCCAACTTATCTTCATTTTTGAGAGAGACACTGTCTTGATACTGCTTAACAAAGAGGCCACCCTACACTTGTGTTTCTCCTGGATTCTCACTCTCCTGTTGTCTTGCTAAAATGGTTTTTTTCAGGCTTTGATTAAAGCAAAGTAAAACCCAAAGGATCAAAGGGCAAATCTAAATGATTGCTGCTTTTATGCACACTAAAGAGAGAGATACAACAGACATCTGTCATCAGGGTTAGCACAGAAAGGAATAAAGTATGCTTGCAAGTGTGGTACTAAAGGAAAACAGAACACCGGGGTAGTGCTTACTCCTAGAGATTTTTACCAAAGGTGGGATATCAGTGAGTGTAAGTGATATCCTATGAGTGGCACAAACATAACTTGAGGCATAGTCCTACAGATATTTCAATGAATTTATTGGATAAGGTCTTAAATATAAAGAGGAGGGAGGAGAAATGGTTAAGAAACACAAAGATATCTGATCTGTTTTTCTTTTGGGCTTTATCTTTTATGTGTCAAGAATAAGTGTAGGAAATAGAGATGCAATTGCATGGCAAGTAGACATGCTCATGTGAGCTCTGCTTCAGGGACCGCATGTAATAGTAGTAAGAATATACTGTAAAGGTTTGCTCTGTGGGTTGGCAAACTAAATATAAACTCCTTGCAAAACTTGGACTTTGCTTGCTAGCCCATATCTTCATTAGTGTGGCCTGTGCTAACCAGACAGAATAAGTTTAGTTGCTCTCAGCCCGAAAGCTGAATGAGAAATTGAGGAAGCTTTTTTCAAGTAGCTTTCCCTGCTCTGCCCTGCCCTGCTCAAAGTATTTATGCCTGCATATTAAATCCATATAGCTTTGCAATGCTGCGTAATACAGTGTTGCTTGGGTTTCTCACTCTCCTTATTTTGTATTTTGACTGGCTTAAGATCAGGACATTAGTTTTGTCATTGCAATCACCAAGAGGCAATATTAGTTCCTAAAATTTCTTGTTTCTGGCACTGGGTGCTGTTTTAAACCACGTCCTCCTTCTACAGCTAGATGATTAAAAAGAAAAGGTACCCCTTGTGCATTTAGGTCATGAGATTCAGCATAAGTAGATACAGACAGTGCCAAAGTCACAGAAAATTGGATGGGAAGGGCATATGGGGAATTGTCTTCTGCTCGCTGTCTCTGTCTCTGGTGCTTATTGATTTGCTACAGCCATGATTCCTATTTTCCGTGTTTCTTGTTGTACATTAAAATTCAGGGAAAAAACCCATCATGCCAGTACCATTCCCAAGTGTGGCCTAGGACATCTGATTATTGCTTTCTGAAACATATGAAGTGCCTTCTTCCTCAGTACATTCCGTTGCTCAGTTGCACAAAATTGTAGTTATAAAGTGTTACAAAAACAATAACAAAAAGCATTAAAAAAATCCCATGTGTATGATGACTTACCAGTATAAAGATTTGTATTCTAACAAGGTCATTACTGGCAAGAACTTCAATTCTAGCAATATTTATTTCTCAGTTAAAAAAAAAAACAAACTGATGTTCAGTTCAACAGGTGCCCATTTCTACGTAGTAATTAGACACATCAGTTGGTGAAATCCAATACTTCAAAAGAGAAAGCATTATAAAGACAACAGCAACAATCATGTTTTGCGTTATCATCCTACTGCCTAATTTTTCAACACTGAAGGCTTTAACAAAGCCTTTTGAAAAATTAATCACTACTTCTATTCTGCACATAGATAGAATGAGTTTGGGAAAATTAAACCCTGTGAGTGTCTCACTATTTAAAGAATCATTACTGAAAAGCATGGGATGGAATAGGTAGTCATGTCAAGGGAATACCCTTATCAGTATTGCTCTCTTTGTAATCACATGTGGTATGGAAATGCAATTAACCATTGTGAAGTTTTGCTTGGTTTTGTCAAAATTATTCTGTTTTTACAAGAAAACAGTAAACACGAACCACATACTTTGATTCAAAATATAAATTTCAGTGCAATGGAGAGTGTTTGAGCTGGTGATATTGAACATGAATTTTTACTTCAATTTGTTTTTAATGGTCCCATTTTCTTTCTTTTTATATTGATCTACATTTTTATGTTAATTAACTTGAACCTAACTTCTCAACATTGTATCAGAGAAAAATGTGCAACTTTAAGAACCTTAGAAATGTTTGGGCTGTATTATATTGGTGATTAGACTACAAATTTAGAAGAGATGATTTGGCTTTTCTATAGGAATAAACAGAGATGTGTTAGAAAAAACAGAGCATCACATGCATCTGGCTGTTTAGCACAGTAATGTTGTAAAAAGACAAAATATTTCAATAACTCAGTTGCTCTCAATGATTCTTATTCATATGAGCAAACTATTTTTAGTGCATGCCATGAACCACAAAAAGCTGGAGACAATAGGATTATTAAACCTATAGAAAGTAAGCTCTACCAATGTGTTTTAAATATAAATTACAGAGATTCACATGCATTCACTCTGCAACACACATCACCAGACACACACTGCAGTGGGACTGACTCTTACTGTGGCTATCAGTAAAAATTCCATCGGTGGCTGGTTTTTAGCAGTCAAGGATCTATTTCGTTGTCCATCCAAAACACATAGCCAGGTCTGACTGGAGGAAGCAATAGTAATTCAGAAAGTTAGCGACTGAGATGGAGGGACTATCTCCTTCCTCCTTCAGTATTTAACAAATCTCCTCTTGGAAAG
The DNA here is from genome assembly GCA_036023395.1 of Myiotriccus ornatus. Taxonomy (NCBI): domain Eukaryota; kingdom Metazoa; phylum Chordata; class Aves; order Passeriformes; family Tyrannidae; genus Myiotriccus; species Myiotriccus ornatus. The sequence goes on along the minus strand of JAYRBT010000082.1, from coordinate 86,750,083 downwards.
TTCTGAAAAGAAATAGAGCAAGGAGAGACAGGTGGGCTCACAGACATGCATGCTTTATAGAACCCAATTTCATCTTCAAGGGCTGGATCCTATGCATCTGCCTCAAGACATGCCTTCAGGATGTGAAAGTCTTTACAGCATGTAGCTTTCCCCTTGGCCAAGTAAAAGATATCCTTAAGAAAAAAAGAATAATCTCATTTCCATCTATGCCCTTTAAGAAAGGAATGCACAAAAATAATTTCTGCTGTTCCAGGCTTGAAAAGAGCTTTTCAGTCCTAAGCTCAAAACAGACAGCAGATATTCTAAAACATGAGGCTTCCTACAAGATTACACTTTTTTTTCCATGTAGCTGGTAAGCTTTGTCTGATGCTATGTTTGTAAACTAAATTACTGAGGCTCATGCAAGTAACTTAGTAACTTGAAGAGCTGATTAAATGGCTGTATGAATGAATTAATATAAATGCAGTGGTGGCATAGCTTGGTAAATCACCTCAACACTTCAATTTTATTTATTTCTTGTTAGGCTGAATGCTTTTGAGAAACCTACATGACAAGCCAGTACTGGCTTAGGCATCTCCAGCTGAAGACTCCTGCACCTTTGAGAAGGCCGTGATTCTCTGAGATGAAAGGGTGTGCTATAAGGAAAAAGAAATATAGATCCAGAGTGAGTCAAGAGGTACCAGTTTAGTTGCAGCACCATGAAGTATTTCCCAGTTCCAGCTGTCCACTGTAAATAGTACTCTCCCAAGTTCATACAGTAAAGTTACTGTGTTCAACTCATTCTCTGATAAACTGTGTTGTATCTCCATGGAAAACCATGGGGAGCTTGTTACGGTCAGAGCAGAGTCTGAAGGCTTTCTTCCAGCTGTCACTTCCAAGAAGGTAATAGTTCACGTGCAGTTAATTAAAGAGGAGTGTCTACTCCTTTCTTTTCTAATAATAAATTTTTCCACAATTTTAATTTAAGTTGTGCTCCAGGCCAGAGCCTACAAACTTCTACCTTGGTTTGATGCAAGTTTACCAAAGAGCTTTTTAAGACTGCTGGAGCAACGCTTGTTTTTGGATCAGAGTCTAATTTAGTGCTGAGTCACAGGTGTCTAAGGATGTCCAATTTTGTCTCACGTATTTAGGTTTTACTCACTTGCTTTAGTTTATGCAAAAATTGAAAAAAACAGCAGACAGACATAGCACAAGCATGCTGGCATACCTTGGTTGTGTCTCAGCATAAAATCTGGAACCATGCTTTCAGCTACATGAAGCCAACTTTCTGACTATATCTTTCTATAAAAGGACTTCACATACACTTCAGGAGGACAATGGGCTGCAGTTTATTGCTGAAGTGGAAATAACACTGGAAGTTGAACAGCTAATTTAGCTTGCTACCATTTAGGAGTAGTACAAGGTTCTTGACATCCTTTTTTTTGGTAATTGATGTAGTATCGACAAAGTGTTTGGGCAAAATGACGGCCATCCCTACTGGAGAAAACAGGTAAATGATAGATGTTACCTAGATACATCATCTCTTATCTAGACAAGATGAGCTGCTAGGTGAAAGACATGTCATGCTGAGGCTTTGCACTGTGCTGGGCATGAGGGTCATGTATGAATCTAAGTAGCAATGCAATATGAACAGCCGCAGTAATACTCCTCCTTTTGGCATTAGAATTTTGGGCCTAGAATGTGGAAAAGTCCACTTCGTTTTCCAAAGCAGAGCATCAGTAAGGCTTTCAAATGTCCCAGTAAACTTCAGCCAATGGGAAGCATAGCTAAAAAAATCTCATTCCTTATTTATAGCTTTGCATGTCTTACTGAATGAAGTAAAAGTCACTTAAAGTATAAGCAATCACATTTAGTATTACTGAAATACAGAAGCAATATACTGGTAACATACCTTCAAAGTAAACTTTAATAGGTATAGAAGTTTCAGGATGAACATCAGAACAGGGCTGAGTTTTGCTTCACTCTGAAAAGTCATCCATCTAATGGCTGTGCCCCTGAATCAGATATTTTAATCCTCTTAGAAGACTTAAAATGATCCACTCTGAGAGAGTTACTCTGCCATTTCTATATTTAACTAATAGTAAAATATTGACAGAAAATTCACACTTCACAAAATTCTAATAATGAATCTCTTAATGAGAGAAATTTGCCTATTTTGCTGGCAACCAAGGAAAGAAGACTTGTAAAGTTTAGGTTAAGACTGTTGAAGATGGGTGATAGAATTCCTTACTATTGAAAAATCTGAGTGATTTGATATATATATATAAGAGAACAAAATAAAAACCTGGTTGGACTTCTGATTTAGATATGCTTGACAGAACAGGGTACTTTTATAAGCTTTTAAATTTCACTGGTGTTAACATGGAAGTCACAAATGCAGTTACAAATATAGAATAATTACTATGGCAGCCAATTCCATGATCATCACACTTTGGCCCCAGAGTCAAGTGATAATTACTAGACCCAGGCATGCTGTCTTGCTCAGACTAATGGATTTTACTCAAGTACCTGTGCACCCTTTGTCATGTCCACATTGCTTGTGAACATTTACATGTGCACTTTTTTTTTTGCCAGAATAAATACATGACAAGTAGGACAGATTCAACCTGCAGTGCACAGGCAGCCTTGCAACTAAAATTTTTCTTCAGTCACTGGTACAATAGATCAAGGTATATTTTAGTAGCGTTTTCCTGGTTATACTGTCACCATGCAGACTTTACTACCACTTAAAATAGCAGTGTATGCCAGACTCCTGACCTACGAACCAGGACAGCGGTCCTTTGATTTTGCACCATTGATACAGTAATGTCATACTGTTATTTTTAAACACTTGGATCGTACCATGCCACCCAATCTGGTATTAGCAAATCTTGCCTAGGAGATTTCTTTTCTTCTGCTGCTCCACTAAAGCAGTTCATGCTGCTTTTTCTGTCTTTATCTCAGCACTAGCATTTGAGATACAATCAGGAAAAATGTGGTTTTGTTTAACAATGGACTTGATTTCTAGATATTTTTGAGAGTGATCATTAAAAATTATTAGAAATAGCAAGTATCTTTATCAATATAAAAGGAATAAGATCAAGATTAAAGGAAATCAATTTTCACCTCTTTAAGAGAGTACCATCTTAGCAATGGAAATAGGATTGCATTCAAAGAAAAAGGTGTAGCTTTTCTATGTCCCTCACTGAAGCCTGAAGATGCTGCAGAGATTTTACATATCAGCCTTCGAAAATAAAGTGCATGATCGTTCAAATACAGTCCCACAATGCATTCACATAATTTGAATTATATACTCATACAATTTCTGACCACTGATTCACAGCCAGATCTAGTTAAGCTGTTTTGTAATGACTTTAGCCACAGAACTGTAATACACAGCCCCCGTTTCCCTTCAATTAAAGAAGTCAAATAACCCAACACTTAAAACTAGTGTATGACTGCCAGGGCTGTTTAGCAAGCCTGACATCAGCCCCACTCTGGCACGAGTGGCAGAGCTTGGTTTCCTAAAGTGGCATCCTCAGATGCACTGAGTCATCTCTGAAACTGTGGGTGAAGATGATAGTTATGACAGTGCTCCTGAAAACATTTCTAATTCCCACTCAGTGAACAAAGATCCCTGTTTTGTTTGGCATGCACTAAGTGAGGTTATGCTGAAGCTCATGAGAAGGAGGCTCTGGAAGGTTGACATCTTCAGCAAAAATGTGTATTTTTCTTGCCATCTCAGAGAGGTTTTGAATCAGCTCTGCCTTCTGCCCTTAAGTGACAGAATGACTCTCTTGTTTATGCAATAAGAGGTTAGTGCTCATGCTGAAAGAACTGCCCTTGTTTTCCATTGATCTGTGCTCCAGCTGGGGTCTGTGAAGGGCATTTTCCAGACAAGGGGTCCAACAACCTATTTTTTTTTCTTAGTCTGTACTCACCATCATACCACCACCCTCATTTGCAGTGATGGGGGGGTGGGCATGACATGGTGCATACCAGCTGTTCAAGCACCACATGCGGCTCTTTGCAGGAGGTGAAGATTAGATATCTGGTGTGATGGGGCAGATGGGCATCTCAGGAAAGGGAGAGATGAACTGCAGAGAGACACTGCAGAGAGAGACCTTGTTATCCTTCTGCAGTCCTCTTAAACTCATCCCTTCTCATGAAATGGGTAGATCTCATTAGAAGTAGCCTTATACCACAGTAGTGGTTGATATTTTTCCACTCTCTTGGTGAGGATAGCAAGTCCTATTCAGTGGCTATTTCTACAGCAGCAGTGCTTCCCATTCTCCTGTCTTCTTGAATTTCTCATGGTGCATACTTCTGCCTGCTAGGCTTGAGATAGCTCTGTCTGATGCAGCAGTCCCAGCAGTGGCAGTTCCAGTTCCATGCTTTAAGGCATCCTTGCAAGCAGTATCAGGGAGCTACTTGGGTCCCTACGGACAAAAAAGACTACAATTTGAAAATCACCATTGTAGGTTTTAATACTGCACTCATGCCGCTTGCAAGCATGGAACTTATAAATGAATCATTGAAGCACAGTAAAACCCCCAGGGGTTGAAGAAATCTAGCAGGAGCTGCTGCAATAAGAAAAATCACATACTCTGTCATTTTACAGTCTCTACAGTTTTGTGGCATGGCACAATACTTACTTTAAAAATGTTTCCCTAATTTTGTACAGACAAACAAGCCACAGGTTTTTCTTGGAACAGAGCTTCCCAATGAGAATTTTGGAATATGAACCTCTCACATCAGTTTCACCTCAGCTATGTGAGACTCAGTTGTGAATCTTAAAGGGTCAGGTCTCTTTTTAGACATCTTTCCAGTAAAACAATTGAACTGTTGCAGAACTGAGATTTAGGTCATATGTGGCTCTACCATGTGAGTAGCTTCAGTATCCATCACTGCATTGACAATGGATATACAGATAAACTTGATATACAGACGTGCTCTGTTTGGTGAGACACCGAACAAACTGTTCAGGGTTATATCTCCTCTCTCTAAATTAGGGAGTTTTTCACACTTGGTCATATATTTAGTACTGATGGAGGAATTACACAGGACACTTAAGGTAAACAGACTTATATGGCAGCAGTAATTAGGGTTCCTGAAGTAAGCGTTGATGATGATGTTCCATGGGAAATGCAGAAATGTAGGTTACTCCAGATAGGGTACTTTCTGATGTTCTCTACTATTTCAGAAAATTACTAGATGACAGAATTCCCACTTAGCAAAGAAAAAGGGGGTAAAGAACATTGTACTTACATTTCCTTTTGAAAATATGACATGAGTAAAAAATCTCTCACTGCTTGTGCTTTACCCACAGGGCTTAATTAGGTTTGATGAAAGTTAATAACGAGGAATAGATAAATCTCAAAGTTTACAACATCTAGATCTTATCTGAATGAGCACCTTTTACTTCAGAGACCATTTATTCTGCTCTTCTAAATAGGTATTAATTGTGTGACCTGCTCCTAGAACAAATGGCTTGAGTGACCCTTCTGGTCAGCTTTGGAAGGGATGTATTCAAGAAGGTATCAGGAAATACTTAACTGCAACCTGCTGCTTTTTAGCTCTCAGGGAAAGGATTTCACTGCACTGCTGTGTCTGGTGAATGAGTTTTCTCACACACCTAGAAGATTTTAAGCATGTTTTTTAGATGACAAGGACTACTGTGTCCTTCTGCACCAGAATGACGAAATGGACCGTGCTCTTCCCTGCAAGAAGCTTTGCCTTTGAGTATTTTCAGGAGTGTTTTCTTTTCTAATCAAATGGCTTTTAGGAAACCTATTTTAATTAATTGCTTTCCTTACATATATACTGCAGAATGCCAGAAAGTAGATGGTGTCAGTAGCCTCCATCCTGGACACTTAGCACTTTCATCCATAAAACACTTCACAAACAGCAGCTAATCCTCATAATGTTCTTGTAGATAAAGAGCTAGGTAAATAAGTCGCTGCCAACAGTTTAACAAAGCACTCGCTTCAACGTTTTTTTTCCTCTCCAGTACACAGCTCTCCACTGCACTCTTTGCAGAACATGTGGAACTGAGATCTCTGGAATGTGTTCCTGAGGAGATATGGCACTATTTTATCCCTTGAACACACATGGAAATTTTATCCATCAGAAGTGAATACTGCCAGTGGTTCTTGTTCAAGTTCTTTGGGAAACCTGCATCATCTTAAGCATACTGGTTTGTGGATCAGTTGAAGAACTGCACGATGTTCAGTGACGGACTTCCCACTTTCCCCTCCCTCGTACCACCCTGCTCATGGCCATGCATTCCCACTACCTGTCTTGGGCTGGCTCTGGCAGTTGCCAGACCTGTCTGTGAACTGCCCTGGACCTCCCTGATAGCAGAAAGCAAATGCAGTGACAACTCTGGCTAGCTACCCACTGTGTTAACATGTTAAACTGGCTCTTGGAAAAGAGTGAAGAGTGCTAGAGCTGGCATGAGGAAAAATGAGAGACCTGGGAAGTCAGGAGAGAGGCCACGGAGTGAGGAAGGCAGGGACAGCACCAGGCAAGAAGAAAATGGCCCTTCTAAACATCTTCCAGTCAGCTCTTCTCTGTGGCTTTGGGAACAAATGACGTTTTTCTGTCATTTCCTTTTCACCAGCCAGGGTGAGAAGTCCCAGTGTTGAAAAGAATCATGGAGAAAGAAGGAAATAAAGTAAGGATTAAAAAAAAAAAGAGAAGGGATTATTGTAATATTTGATGAACAGGTCTCTTATCTCCTTTGTTAGAAGCAGGAAATTTTGTGTTACACTTTTTTTTTTAATTTAAGGAAACATCGGCATCTGCTATTTCCCATGATCAATCAATGCCCTCAAGCCTTTGCATTGTATCATCTCTGGTAGTCCTCAGACAGAAAATTCATGAATGCAAGACAGATGAGACAGTCCAGAGCTAAAACAAGAAGCCGAAGAAGAAAGTAGTGAAGCAGATAATATCCCAACAACTCCTCATCATATTGTGAATATAATTGAAAATCCAAAATGTAGTTATGCATAAAGTGAGGCCAAATAGCTATCATTCTATTGCTCTCTTTAGGGTTTTGCATGAAATTTTATTTACTTTTCTGGCTTATCAGCATAAATGCATGCAGAAAATAATTTTGTAAATCCTGGAGCAATTGCATGACAGAAAAAGTACTCAGTTAATTATATATTACTGGAAATATGTTGCTCTGGATTGATTGCCTTGTTTTGGAAAGCACTTGTACATGAAATATTTGATGAACAACAACAATAGGAAGCAGGCAATCCAAAACCCAAGAGAAGAAATAAATCTGAAGGAAATAGAGTGAGGCAAATAAAGCACAGAAAAAATAAGAGAGCTTTTGTCTCCAGGAAAAAATGGTGAATACTGTTAGTCAGTTGACTCATAGTAGATCAGGTTGTTGAGGGCTTTATTATTTGATTCAGGAGGTTGCTTAAACTTGTCCCTCTGCATCTGAGTAATTCTGCCAGGATGTCTTACATATTAAAGTTAAGCAAGTACTTAAAAGGTTTTTCTTCTGAAAGATATAGCGCATAAGTACTGAGTAACACTTCTTGGTGTAATGCTAAAACAGCCACATGTTTTTTGCCAGATGCAGCTCTTAGAATTGTTGCATCTGGTCACATATATACGTTCTGTTTTTTGTCTGCATTAGCAACATCTGCAAGTTTTGCTCCTTTTAGCTGGGAGTGAATCCAGTACTCTATTTTGGGAATTATTTTGCTGCCAAAACACCCCTAGCAAACTACCTCCATTCATAACAGGAGAGTTCATAATCTATTCTTCTAAACTTTTTCTTAATTATAAAGAGCTTAAAACTGTGAATGGTACTATTAAGTCATTGAATCTCACTATTTTTTAGCTAATTACTAACATTATTTCTATTTTGGGGGGGTGTATTTTCATCTTTGGAATTCAATCAGATTTTCTCTTTTAAAGCCAAGTTTCATCATTATTCTGTGCTAAAGGCTGAATTTTAAACCATGCCAATACAGCTGGCATGACATTGGCCTTCCTAATGCAAGGACACAAAGGATTACCCTAAACGATAAGCAGAAAAGATCACATTTGTTCTATTAATCAAGGTTTGGGTGGCTTGGTTTTTTTTGTTTTGTTTTGGTTTTTTTTGGGTTTTTTTTTGTTTTGTTTTTTTTTGTTGTTGTTGTTTTTGTCAAATATGATTCATACTTGCCTCACAGCAAGGACTCTGAGCAACTTGATGTTTCCTGGAAGCCCTTTGGTTAGCAAATGCTGAGCACTGAACCATGCAGTTTGTCACCTGCCACACTATTTACAGAGCCAATGGATAGGAACAAAATAGTGCAGAGCAGCAACTGTCAATAATTCACACAGTAGTGACTGCTGACATATAAGATATTGGCAGGACAACTTCAACAAATCCCATCATTTCAGTTCATATGCAGTAACGGGTTCTCTTTCTCTCAGTTCTTGCTTCTCCAACTACACATAAAAAAAAAAAAAGTTAAAAGAAATTTTTGGAAACAAGAATGCACTGTGTTCCCTAAAAAACTTGGAATTGTAATGCTTGGTGTGGCAGGAATGATGGAGGTCCTACCTTCAAGAATAGAAAAAACAATGGAGCAAGCAGTTCCTTGGGAAGAGGAAGTAAAAAACCTGGCTTTCAACATATCTGTCTTACACTCTTTCATTCTCTCAACTCTTTGAATCTCTGATTGCCTAAAAAAAATAAGATTGTCGTTTGATTTGTCTTTTTCACAGTGGGAATTAACAGCTCTTGAGCTTGTTACCTTGTTTTTACCAACTAAGAGAATCTTTGTCAAATTTCGTTGAAATTCAGCAATGTATTAGAAATCAGGCAACCAGCTTGTACCTACATGTGAGGAGTGAATGAGGAAACAACCTTCACTTCAATGGGAGATCAAGCTAACATCCTCCCACTCAGTGAGATGTTTCTGAAATTTTACTCCAGGAACTGAGGCAGTTCTGCTTGTCACAGAGAACACTTCCAAAATCAAAAGCAAACTAAAGCAACTTTTTAGTTCATTAACTGAATATAATGGGCATGAAAATCAGGTGATGAGAACTCACAGGCCACCTCACAGTACTCTCAAGAGAGTTTGTGCCATGTAGGGAGTGAGCATGGCTCAACACAGGTGAAAGGTGCAGGCTCCATCCTCTAGGGTTGCCCACAGGGAGTGTCTGAGTGGAGTACAGGTGCTGGAACTGTTTGAGGCTCTGTGCAAGAGAGCCTCATATATTCACACAAGACTTGCCCAACCTCACCCTCATTTTGTGACAGTCTTAGTTTAATAACGAATTTTAGAGAGTGCTTGAATGAAAGATGCTTTATAATATCCTGCAAAGTCCTGAGTGACTCCACTGAAGGTTTCCTGATGTCTTTGATGAAAGATCCCTGGCTATGTAAAAATCTTTCTGATTAGTGAAGTCAGCTGCTGTTGGGACGATTTGGGTGGATTTATTTCCTCTTTTAAATTCAAATTACCCCCAAATAAGTTTCCGAGGCACTGCCTATAGATTAAAGGATAGGAGGAATGTGACACAGAATATTTCAGTAGAAGATTTTACTCAGAAAACTAATCACTTGAGATTCTACTTATGTTGAATGAGTTATCTGAAGAGGCTCAGAAGTTTTAGCAATCTGACCCAAAAAGTTACTGAACAGAGTCAACATTCAATAGAAGGGAGAGCTCAACAAGGTCACCCTGTGCCTTGTAAGGAGTTTTTGGGATCTTGGAAATCAGATCATTTGCTCTCTGATGGTCCAGCCTTCCTCCTGCTACATCCAGGAGGCATTTTCTCATTTACACTCAGGGAACAGTGGAGGCTCAGCAGGACTCGGGAGGACTCATAGCTGGTTAGTGTGGCTGACTGTCCATTAGCAGCCCTCAGTCCCCCACTGACAGGCACCTGCTGGGGTGGGCAACTGCAGGTGTAAGTGGGAGGGCTTTGATGTGTGTGAGGGGATGCCTAAAAACAAGAAAGAGCCTTGGAAGATGTAAGAAAAGTGTAGTGGTAGAGGAGTGGGGGAGATAAACCTGTCCAACAGTGGCAAAGAAATGAAAGGAGGAGGCTGGCAGCTAGAGATCTCAGAGAGAGAAGATCAGGCAGAGGAAGAGCAGAGGAGCTCTGCAAGCACCTGAAAAGCAGAAAGCAGGTTTAAAGATCCACTTCTTCAGGGACTTGCATATGCATGTCTCAGGCTCATCTTGATTTTACATCTTTTCAAAAGTCAGAGCTTTGAATGAATTGCCACATGACTCTCTTCTAGCCTCTTGATTTATTTTGTTTAAAGGAGAGGTTTATAAAGAGGCATCTCTTTCAACACTTCAATATGAAACTGAGTAATTTGACAATAAGAGAGGGCTGCATTTAAAAATATATTTTAACTGGAAGGAAGCAGTAAATAATAAACATATCCATAGGTACATAATAGAAATATTGAGTACGTTTTTGTACAGGTTCAAAACGAGTGAACTTTCTTCTTTCATAAAATGTCTTCCACCAGTTTAAACACTTTTTATGAGCTAACTTTAAGGTTCTATGTAAATCTGCTCAGTATTCTGAGAAAGGAGAGGGCCATTAATCTGGAAAAAGTGTCTTTGCTTAGAGCCAGCTTTAGAATCTGTTTAAAATAGGATTTTTTAACAAGTGAATAGTATTCCCTTAGTTGCCCTTAAATTAGCTCTCTTTCATAGGTGCTGGGCAAAGCCAGTACAGCTTCACTCCTGGAAAAAATTTTTTACATCCCTGAACAGATATTAAACCTGATCAGCATAACATCAGTGAATCTGATGAGATTCAGCCCACACAGTTTGTTCCTCCAGAGCTGACAGAGCTTTTGCTAGCCCTCATATCCCAAACTAATAAAAAAGAAAGACAGAATGAGCTCCCATGACTGAAGCAAATAAAGTCAAATACCAGATAATTTTAACAAAAATAATAAGGTTTCAGTCATTAGTGAACATAGTATTCTGCTGAAATTAAATGTTCTTAGTGAGCCAAGTGCAGGGCATGTTTAATTCAATATTATTGCCAAATTTTTACTAGCTACGGGGAACCCTATCATCAGATCTTCAAATCTTACTAGTCTGCTCCAACCTCATGTAGGGATTCTGCCACTTACATTATATTGCAAATGTACCCACTTCTAAATGGTGCTGCCAGTGTCAGGTTTCAATGAAAGAGTTGCTGTGAATCTGAACACAGGTTATACTGATTAGGTGATTTAAAATTTGAGCCTATGAATATGCTAATTTCTTTTATGTTGTGGCATGATTTTAAATGTTTGATTGTTCAATTTACTTAGTGAAATTGAAATAAATTACATCGATTCTGTGCGAGTTGGAACATCATTTTAATGATTTAATTCATACAAGGCAGGCAAATTTAAAGCCTTTAGCTGTTCCTTTGTATCTTTGGCATTTGAGCCCACTTGTTTCCCAGTCTTGACAGTCATGGTGGTAGGTCATGTAAAGGTGGCTGTTGCATAATGTTGCAGTTTTCTTTTAGTTTCCCCTCAGCTAAAGCATATGTAAGAGGTAGAAATGTACCATGTCATAGCTCATCTCTCTGCTTTCTTCAGGCCAGTGCCACCCTGATCACAAAAGTCATCATGGAGTGGGAAGGCACATAGGCTTCCTATCAGCATCAGGTCTGTAAAGTCCTATGCAGAGTCTGACAGACTGGTATATGTACTTTCTGCAGTAGCCTTAAACTTAAGCCAAATAGCTCCTTTGCATAAGGCATGTGCAAAATGCTTGGATCTGATTCCATATGAGACCCAGGTCCTTTTGTCCTTATTCTTTATCTCCCATGCCCACATGTGCTGGTTTTGGCTGGGGTTTTGGTTATTTTTTTTCACATTGACTAATATGGGGCTATGTTTTGGATTTGTGTTGGACAGAGGGTTGATAATACAGAGATGTATTTTTTTCCTGATGAGCAGGGCTTAAACAGAGCCAAGGCCTTTTCTGCTTTTCATACTGCCACGCTGGTGAGGAAGTTGGGGTTACGTGGAAAGCTGGGAGGAGACACATCCGGGACAGGTGACCCAAAACTGACCAAAGGGATATCCCACACCATATGACATCAGTATATCAAGCTGGGGAAAGAAGGGGAGACATGTTTGGAGTGATGGTGTTTGTCTTCCCAAGTAACTGTTAAATGTGATGGAGCCCTGCCCTCCTGGGGATGGCTGGACGCCTGCCTGCCAATGGGAAGCAGAGAAGGAATGAATTTCTTGTTTTACTTTATTTGCCTTCCTGGTTTTTACTTTCTCTGTTAAACTATCTTTATCTCAACCCATGAGTTTTCTAGCTCTCACCCTTCTGATTGTCTCCCTGATACTGCTAATGGGGCAGTGAACCAGTGGCTGCGTGGGTCTTGGTGTCAGGCTGGGGTTAAACCATAACACCATGCTTTTCTATGCCTTTGTAGAGCTCTCATCCTTCATACTTTGTGCTGAACCAGTAGAACTGCCATGGTTAGCCTATGTTCAACCGTCAGCATTACTCTCCTAATCACCTTATACCCCTATTTAAACCTTTACAATGTTTGCCTCTCCAGTGTATCTGGAGATACACTGTCTTGTGATAATCTTTGACATTTCATTCAGGTATCCATTTCTGTTCCACTCCACAATGGTGACAGCTGAGACATTTATGTGTTTACTGTGTTATAACATTTAAAGAACACATCTTTTTTTGTGTTCCATCAACTTCACAAAGAAGTGTAAAATCCAATCACTTCTGCTCAATGCCTGGACCCAAGGGAATGGCAGAAGTTGCATCAGAGGAGGTTTAGGCTGGATATTAGAAAAAGGTGGAACAGGCTCCCCAGGGAAGTGATCACAGCACCAAGCCTGATAGTGTTCAAGAAGCGTTTGGATGGTACTCTCAGACACACAGTGTGACTCTTGGGGATGGTCCTGTGCAAGACCAGGAGCTGGACTTGATGATCCTTGTGGGTCCCTTCCAACTCTGCATATTCTCTAGTATGCAGATATGATTCTGCAATTCCTTTATCAGATATTTAAAAAGGCTATGGCTAACATATTCAGGTTTACTGTCAAATATATGTGGACAAGACAGGTAACCGTTGTTTGTCTAAGTTTTATATTTCAGAAACAGTAATTTTAGGGTGGTGCTGCATCTGTGAGGGGTAACATTCCACTTTATATTAAAAACCCTAAACAGGTTATCATTAAATTGTTGAAGATTTGCGTACTGGACAGGATTTTCTTCTCCTTTATTCCCAGTTGTAATATGTCCCTTTATGAAGGCTAGGTCAGGTGCAGCCCTTGGAGGGTAAAGCAGATGGTTCCTGTCTATCCAGCAGCTGGGCATATGTGGGTGGAAAAACTTTGCAAGACAGCTGAGTGTGGTATGTAGAAGAGTTACAGCATAGAGCTGGGATCCTGCAGCTCAGGAGGAGCAGACAGGCAGACTTCAGAGTCTGGAGGAAAAGACTTCCCAAAATCAGAGGGGATTAATCAAGTTTGGTACAAACTTAGAAAGTCACAGACTTGACCAAAAGCAAACCTGTAACTGAGGAAGATAAGCTTATTTATTTATAATCTGCTTGAACTGGTAATTTTGTGGATTTGGTTTTCAATTTTGTGGTTTTGGTTCAAGGTTTAATAAAAAATTGCTTTCTGAGTCTTTCAGTGTCTTTCAGTCTTCTTTGGGGATCTCATTAGAAAAAAAAGGTCTAGGTAGTTTCATTGCAAAACCTTGGCTGACTCTGGCTTCTGCCACAGGTAGAGACACTAAATATTTGCATTGCTTATATCCTTCAAACCGCTGATCATAATGAGTTACTTCAGTGCAACAAAAGACAGATTTTGGTGAAATTCAGTATTTATACCATTTGCACAACTTATTGATACTACTTTACAAGGCCCATATGAACTAAACTGTATTCAAAAACCTGTGAGGAATATGCTCTAGGGAACTGTGCTTGAGCAGGGAGACTGGAGTAAATGACCTCCAGTGGTCCGTTTCAACCACACACATTCTGGGATTCTGTGAACAAGCAGTAATTACAGCAGAACTATTTTTGGACTCTCTGGTCTGTTTGGGATTTGGAAGGTTCTGACCTAAAGAGGAATCTTAGTCAATAGTTTCTGTTCCTACTTAGATCACAGATCCTTTGTGGCTAGTGGTAACAAGTCTTCACTGTCTTCTCCCTAAAAACTAAGTGTAAGTAAACCCGATCCAGATAGGCATTGCCTAGACGTTGCTTCAGACCAAAAATTTGCCCCTGATTTGGTGTTTTCTCCTTGTCCTGGATCCTGCAGTGTTGACTTAATCTCCTGGTATTTGAGTGCTGGTAGCTTCTGTGTCTTGCTTTTTGGTTTCATGTATTCCTTGGTATCAGTTCTGATGGCCCAGCCAGAACCAGCTCCTTCTTATTTTCATGTAGACTGGAGGATCTGCAAGGGTGTCAGGATCTTGGGCATGCCACTCTGAGCTACACATTTCAGAAGGTAGTGAGTGATAAGTAGCTTTAAGTAAAAATAGACAAATAATAAGAATAAACAATACATAGTAGAAGTCTATGTTTTATTGTATGTTACAGTGGAACTTCCCCATCTGGTCCATCACTATAATATTTATCAAACATATAGAGAATATTTTCAAAAATAACACTCATTTCATTATGCACCAGGTTCCTTTCCCTCTTTAGGGCCCAACCCTAATGGGGAGTTGCTGATTCATTGAGAGAACAATCTCATACTGAGAAATTTTCAGACTGGAAGCTATCCTTATGGGTTGACAATCTTCTAATGTGTGAGTGAAAAAAGAAATGACCTGCCCTGAAATAATTAAAGCTGGGTTTGGTGCTCAATCTTTCAGCAAATGCTAAGGAAGATGATCCACAGAGACTCTGTAAACATTTGGTAAAGAAAAAAATACAATGATACGAAAATGGGAAACGATAACAGCAATGAAAATATCCAGGTGGCACATATAAAAATGATATGTTTACAGTCTTCTTTTATGTGAAGCAAGCCTTAACCGAAGGAAAAATAATCCAATCTAGGTATTCTGAGGAATAAAAGCAGCAAATGGGCCATGACTGGAAAGAAAACAAAACTAAACAAGTAAGTGCACCTGAAGAGTAAAGAGCTGTAATTGGTATTTAATGCATTTTGCACTCTGAGATTGATGCTGGTTGTGATCAACAGAGGAAACATTTCTCAGAACACAAAAGGATGGACTAAAAAAGTTAGGTAGGTGGAGAGATAGAGAGAGAGAGAGAGGTGGACGGAGCGATAGACACATACTTATATTCAGACATATATACAGACATATATGCAAATACATATGTACATACAGATACATCTGTCTAGATTTCTTAATGAGAATCTGATGTAGTGATGTGTCAGTGGTCTGCATTGTGTTAATAAAGTCCTACTGAGACATGAGAAGCACAAGACACCCTGTGTGCTGAGCTTGTAAGCATCCATATCGTTGGTTTGGAATATCAATACTTTCTAAGCTTTTCTTTGTTATTCAAAAGTTTATGAAGAGCCGTGCTGATTCAGACCAGAGTGCTAGTCCAGTACTAGTGGTCATAAGTCGATTCCTAGGGCAAAGAGTAGGGTAAGCACGCGATATTTATCCTCATACATTCCCCACATCCAAATACTTGTAGCTCCAAAGATTTTTTGAGATTGGTAGTCTTCAGTGGAGTTTTTTTCCAAATACTTGTTTAGCTTCTGCTTGTACCCATGTAAAGGTTTTGGCATCCAAAATGGTTTGGTCTTTCTAGAAGGCTTTTGAGTGCTCTGCTGCGTTCTGTGTGAAGAGCTACCTCCTTTGGTTTGTATGCATCAAGCTTCTGTCAGCTTTGTTTCATAACACCAGACACATCAGTGATGCACAATAATATTATAATTTTTCCTTATATATATATTTGCAATAATGCTATGTTTCTATAAAAAGCCTGAATTGAGTGAAATTCCCAGAAGGAAGGGGACTATGGTGGAGAATTGAACTTGTCTCTGGGGCCATAATGTTTGGGCCCACTGTGATAGAAGGAGGGTATAAGTACAGAGCAGGGAGGCTGCAGGTTGCTCAGGCAAGTTTTGCTGAAAAATATCCCAGGGACCAGGAGCTGCTAGGTGGATTTTGCTGCAATTCAGAGAGTCTCTGAATTGTCACTGAAAGTAGGTTTGAGGAAATGACTCACCTGCAAGGACACAGTAGGAAGGAGGAGTTATTTATGAACCTTTTAATTTCATTGTTGATATTTAGACTCCATCTGGCACAGTCACTTCAGATTTTCTCTCTTCAAACAAGTTAAGGATCTTAGTTAATACTGCAATAAAACCTGACTTGTCTGACTTTAAAGGCTTTTATCTTGCAGGGAGAGTTCACTGGAGATGAAAGCCTGGACAGATCCACCTCAAAGCTGTGGTCAGTGTCTATTTCCTCAATAATACTTTGTAGTTGTACTGTATCCTGCTTTATCAAAATTGCCCTATGTTCCCTACAAAGAGATCCCTAACATCTGTTACTTATAGCTTTTTCTTATGCCATCTCTGTGAAAATCTCCTCATAATAAACATGTTGTCAATGTTTAAAAAAGGCCAATGATCCATTCTCCGTGATTTCTAGGATTTTTCCAAAGGCTTTTTTTTTTGTGCTGATTACGCTCCCTCTTGATATTAAGCAAAAATTCCCCACATTTGCATTTCTCCATCAATGAATCTGAGTGCCCGATAAAAGATTAGAAGTGTTATTTTTGTTTCCTGGCTTGTCTCTCCCTTTTCTTTCACAAAATAATTCAGCATTTTGATGATTTGTAGGGGCCAGCAGGCATTTTGTGTCTAGAGGCAAAACCATCCATCTCATCTGCGACCTACCAATTAGTATAAATGTCAGTGATGACATTTTAACGTGGCACAAATATTTGAAGTGAAAAGTAATCACTGGGTGGTTCCAGCCCAATAGAAAAGTTTACTGTTCAGTACACCAGGCTGTTTCCAAAATACCTTGTCTCACAAATGCAGTTTCCACATTTAATCTATAGGAAGGTGAAAGGCCAGCCAAAATGTATAAGAATGTAAAAGTGAAAACTTCACAAAAGATGGTCAGTAAAAGAGTCCTGAAAAAATCTGCAACTAAAATATCGTAATGTGATGCTTGGTTGTATAGATGGGGATATATATGAAGACTCAGTGCTGTTTGTGTTTAATGGGAATATAAATAAAGAAGTGGTTCACAAATGTTCCAGCACTAACAGTTCCAAACCAATCTGATACCAATTCATATTTTTATATCTTTTCTTTTTCATACATTTCTATGTGCTTTTCTTTGTTACCAAGATTTCTAGAAAGTGAGAAATCTTTCTCCTTTATATGGTTATTTGCTGAAACCATGGCTACTCTTTCCTTTTTTATTTTTATTAGAATATCCTTGTTTGCCACCTTCTTGGCTGCCTGCTCTTCTATAAATAAACTGTAATTGGTATTCAGTATATTACATGTATTCAGCCCAAGAATTTTTGAAACAATTTCAAACTTTTTGTTTTCAAGAATGTACCTTACCTGTATGCCCCATTCACATCCATCCACTCTCAGAATGATTTCTGCAAAGCATCATTGTTATAGCTTTCCTTATGCCTATGTTTTCTCTCCAAATCGTGCACTCTGACTTCAGATATCACACTCACTTGTGAGATTTCCTAAATGTCAAAGCTTCTGGATAGTATTCCAGACAGTGGATGTGACTTTCTTTAGAGCAATTTCTACAACTAACTGTTGTATTTCATAGATACATATGCCTTTTTTTTTCTCCTTAGGTGCTGTCAGTGAGGATGTGGGGTAATGGTTTTATTTCTTTGCAGAGAGAGCAACTCTGCCAAATGCAGGTTAGTGCTCCGTTCTGTGCTTATCACTCTCCCCTTGACATTCTTTGTTTCAATCTGTAAAACAGTTTCCTCTTGCAGGTTCACTTTTATTTTGCTTCTAAATATTCCTGGGTTTTGTTTTATTTTGCTTTTAAACCTAGTCCACTGTGGCACCAAGGAGCCAAGAAAAGAGAAATCAAAACTTGTAATCTGATCTGCGTACATTTTGTAGGCTGCGAAATTTCAATTTCTTATTCTGATATCTTTAAGCATGTTTTCAGAAGTATTTTTTTTATCTCTGTTCCATGTCTCTGAGGCCCATTACAATCTGATCTTACTTTAGAGATTGTACAAACCCTACAAACAGCATGTCAGATTTGCCATACTGAAGTCTGCTATAATGCTTCAAAAATTTCTCCCTTTTTGATTTTGCATATGAAGCCAATTTTCTTATAAGCAAGGCATTCTTTCGGAGGGTGGGGGAAAGTATTTTCTATATCTGTGTCATGGCTTGTTATCTTTCACCGAGTTTTAGGCTGGTGAGTGAAACATTAGCTCTGGATGCTGCAAATATGATTTGTTTGACCCCAATATATTAAAATACATATAGACCCTCATCTCACTATGTCTTTCCATAGTTTTATCTCCTTTCAGAAGAAAACAAAGTCCTGCCTGAATGAATTCTAAGAGTTTGTTGTATCTGAGGAAAATTCTAGATGCATTAAGTATGTTAATAGTTAATATGATATCGCATTTTGTCATTTGACACCTTTTGTCTAGTTTCATCATGCCTTTCCTCCTCTGCTGAGCATGCTAGCTAACAAATATCGGTGCCAATTTATAAACAGTCAGTGTCAGAATATGCAACTAATATTAGCTGAAGCTGGGGCTGGAGCCTGGGCTGCAGCTGCTTTGTGTGTGGATTTGTGTGTAGCTCACAAATGAGCTTCAGAAAGGATGGACCACTTTGTCAAAATTCCCTGACATCCCAAAACACACACCACAGTGGTCTCAAAGGCACAGGCATTAATGACTACACTTGTCCATAGTCAAATGCTGCGTTAATAGCTGTCCAAGCTCTGTAATTAGCTCACTGTAAGGAGTGGACACTGAGAGCCTCATCCTGTCCAGAGAACCCCATTATATACCTCTTTGAGCCAAACTTAAGAAAGGACTTTTTTTTTTTCAACGAGTGAGTAGAGAATTAGGCAAGTCAGGAGACATTCACTCCTCTTTAAAAATAAACCCTCCCAAAAGGAATAAAAAGTTCTTTTTTTCTAGCAACTATTAACCATTGTCTGAATAACCATGGTCAGCACAATGGCTTTGATGAGACTCATCCCACACAATCTGTTCCTTCAGAGCAGACCAAGTTAACTGCCAGCCATTTTGTATTCGTTATATCTCAGTCTAATAAAAACCACTGAATTAAGTCAAACTTATGATTGATGCAAATAAAACCAAATGCTGCTACAAGAGAAATAAGATTTTAGTCATCATCAGTCACTGTGATTCTGCTGAAAGGAAATACTCTCAGCAAACCTCATGCAAACTGGACCTAAGCCAGAACCTTTCCTCTTTTTTAATTTTTTTTTTTTTTTTTTTAATAATTGCTCATACAGTGTTGGAACTTTTTAAAGCATCCTTCATGTAACACAAACTATTTTGTAGCGTGTCCTGCTCACTGCCGGTGTCAGTATGCCCAGTTCCTTCATCTCCATGGGTGATGCTTTATCCAAGTTTTCTTTAGAAATTGTAACATCAGTACCTAAGCATTTTATGTGGCTCTCTACAGGTCAGCTCAGGTTCAAGTAGGGTTCATATTAGCAGTGGAAACTCAGGCATATACTTGTGTGATTTGAGCTAAAAAAGAGCAAGGTAACTTTAGAAGACTCTAATTCAATCCCAAAGCATGTTGTCAACTTTTTTCTAATACCCTGTAGGTTTAATGTTGGGCCAGAAGGATTTGACTAGAGGGAGAGTAATATCTGCTAACACTGTTGCTAACATATTACTTTACTCATGGGTAATTTCACTTTTTATTTTATTATCACTGGAGAAGATAGCACTGCCTACTATTAAAATTGGTGGATGTTGCCCCTGAAACACCGCTCAGTTTCTTTTAACTGTCAAAGTTTTAACTACTGATGTTTAAAATTTCCTGCTGATAAGGTTTCTGCCTCTGTGTGCTTTTGTAGGTCTTATTTAGGTATTTATTTTCAGTACATTCCAGTTGTATTAAAGAATAATGCCTGACAAGCTTTGGTTATTTCACACAAGTTAAAAAATATAACGGTACGTAGCAGTCTTTTTCTTTAAGAACCAGTAATTTTTATTTTCCATTCCTCGTTATCTAAAGTAAGGTCAAGAAGTTTGGTGAGGAGAGACTGTTATGACAGGGAGGTACATCTTGTATTTGTACAAGGAGTAAGCTTTTTAAAAAGGATCTTAACGTATGGTCATTGCTAATGGGCAAAATTCCCCAAAGGTCCTATCTCTGGTGAGCACAATCCACTGTGATGCTGTACAGCATCTGGCAAGTACAGCTTCAAGCAACGGCTTTTTTGGCTTCATTTGGCCAACTGGACTGAGAGTAAAAAGGTTGTTTCGGAGCTCTCCATGTTGTTGTACCGGAGCTCAGAAAAAGAATCTGGTTCATCTCAGAGAAGAGAAAACCAAGACTGGGGAGAAGAGGGGAGTTTGTCAAGGAGCTCCTTAGGAAAGAGAAATAAGGGAGGAGGTTGGTAAGTAATAGGAGAAAAAGATGTGATGAGTGGGTTGCAAAGACCGGGAATAAGGACCAACAGAGGTGGATGAAGAAGGTGAAGGAGGCTGGAAAATAAATATGGTGAGGAAAGTGGAAACTGATGAGCAAAGAAGCAGAAAAAAAGAGCCCAGACTGGCCAGCTTGAAAAACAGACTATATGTGTGTTAAAGTGCCTTGTGACATTTGCAAGATCTAGTTTAACCAGCTTGTATGAAATTCTGAAATTCCATGATTGGGACTGAGAGGTATGTTCTGAAAAGGCAAAAGAAACCAAAGAAATAAAAAAATCCAAACATTTTTCAGACTAAATTGGGGGGAAAAGTCAAGTGACACATTTCTTACTCATACTGTTCAAAAATGTTGACATTTATCCCTTTAAGCATCCCAAAAAATAAAGTACATCCAAAATAAGTGATTTTTAATTACAGGTATTACTGTATTATTCTGAAACTATGGTAACCTAACATTTTGTAGTTAAGAAAAAAAAAAAAATTCAAAGCACTTAAGCCAGCACATTCCTCAAAGTTATTTCCTTTCAATACATCATCAATTTACAAGAAAAAAAAATTGTCATACAGGAAAGTGTCATCTAGGTGTTTTTCAGTTGACTGGTGGTGTGCAATTTTTCTAAGAATGTGGCTTCCTTTTCTGTAGGATACCAGTCACAGAATTTGGGAGACATTCAGGATTTGGAAGAGGTGTAGTTAATGAAAAAAGGCATCACAGAAAGAAAATGCAGCAAAAGACATTGAAAATCATATAAAGCAGATATTTTACTGGTAGTCTTTTTACTGTGTTTTCTTCATTTTCTGGATATCTGAGTTGATACCCCAGGGTCCCATTTGCAGAAATAGTGATAAGTTTCAAACACTGTTGAAATCCATGGAAACTGTCTTTTGATATAGTTGCTGTATACAGTAAATCCTTTGAGAAAGTAGGTCCTGGGTGTTTCAAACACAGCAACCAGAATTACTGGATATTTTTTACCTTAATCTCTCTGTGTTAGGATTTCCCATCTGTAAAACGGTGATACAGATACAGGGATGCTAATGCGTGGCAAATGTGGTATCTACCTCTTAGTGCTGGAGTGCTGAACTGTAAAACTTCAGCAGTTTTCTTTCAATTCAAGTTTTCTTTTCTGGACTGAGTATGAAAGAGTAATTGCTTTCTTTCTGTGATCATAATTCAGTGGGAGAAAGTCATGTGAATAATCTCAAACCTCTAACAGAGGAGAATTGGAAAATATTTTTAAACTACTGAACTCAAGTAATTTAATCTTTTTTGCTTACCGCAGTGTATTGAATTTTTGAGACCAAACAGTGTAGACTTCAGCTAGCTTTATAGTCTTGGTTGTTTATAGAGCATTTATCTAAAAAAAAAAAAAGAAAAAGTAATGCAGTGTAGGTGCTTCTTAAATTTACCATAAAATGAATAAATTTAGAGGAATATTAAGAATAGATATGTGAATCCATTGGATAATGGTTAATCATTCTCCATAAATGACTAACATTTATAACTTTTATTCTCCAGTTAGACATATACACGCATAAAGAAAAAATTGCAAGAGATCTGCAAACAAAATATTTAACTTAAATATGAAATAAGAACCTTTCAGATGTCTAACAATAGAAAATTAGCAACTATTTTTTCGGAAAATGTAAACCTGAAATATAAGAAAACATTTCAGCATTGTATTTCTCCCAAAATAAAAGCTGCTGTGAGTTGCTAAAAATAAATTATACCAAATGCTGTTGTCATAATTTTTCTTCTTATTCTACCTCTGTAATGCACTAAAACTATCAATAACGACTCTGAAATTGTAAGAAGGAAGGCTAATTTGTGTTTATTAGGCTCATCATTTGCACAGATTGTTGATACAGCTTAAAGCTTTTTCAGCAACAGTCCATATTTTCTGCAGCAAGCAATGAAGCTGGAGGTCTGACTGCTTCTGATTTATCTCCCAGTCCTTATCTTTTTATTCCGGTGTATCTTTTTGGTTGCCTTTAAAAAATCTCTTTTGATTTTGTGTCAGCACTCCTGGTACCATGTGAATGTTAGTAAGGATTCGGAGCAGCCGTGTTACCTGAAGTAACAGCAAAGGCCAGCTCTTCAGCTCTCATCAGCTAGGACAGGACCACGTAGTAGCAGTACTCTACCTTAAAAGTGTTTACCTCTCTCAGCAAATTGAAGCTCAGTGCTATTGTTTCCCCACCATCTCCAGGGCTGGCTAGTGTTGCAGTGCAGTCACAGCGTTGCAGAGGTTTCTAGTCCTGTCTCAGGTGATGTAGACATCCTGATTCACCAAGGGGGAGGTCAGCATCTGTCTTAGCTCATATTTACTGCTCCCCTGGAAAAAGTGCACAGGAGAGCCTTGATTTATCTCATCTGCTCCTGTGTTGCTAAGACAGTTTCCAAGACACGCCATTTATTATTGGTGTTTGTTTATTTATCGTGTAATTTTAAGAAGAATCCAAATGAACAGACTCATTTGGAAGAGGAACATCCAAGCAGTCATCCAAGCAGTCAAAGCAAAGTTTGTGGACAGAAAGTGCACAAAGTGATAAAATTACTTGCACACAGTCCCAAAATAAGTTCAGGTCAGGGACAGAATCAAGGATGTCCAACAGCTGTCACTTTTATTTACCATCACACCACACTGGCTAGTTTCAGACGATTTGAACTTCTACGTGTTTTTTTATGTAAAACAACAACAGAGCAAAACAAAGACAGCTGAATAAGTGTAACAAAGATATGAGGTTTGCTGAATAAGTGTATCTGGGAACAGAATGAAGTTAGTTAGGGCTGGCTGCTACATTGGTACAATACCTACTGCAATTGCTGCCTGGAGAGAGTATGTTTGCAGAGTGTGGCAGCAACAGCTTCTGCAAGACAAAGTACTGCACATTTGACCGCTATGGTTGGCAGTTTTTCTGTCAGGTAAGCACTGTCAGAGAATGGAGTCTGAGAGCCAGACTTTAGACATTTTATTCCACTTTCAGCAAGGGTCTGTGTTCCTCCATGAGCTGCTCAGTGCAGTTGTATTAAAATTTTCTTCCATTAGGACACTGCCTGTACACAGTAAAAGCAAAACACAGTGCAAGTCGCAGATGACACACAGACAGCCTGTTTCAACTCTTGCGATGACCTACTGTAGCATCCTAGAATTGCTAGAGAGGTATTAAAAGACATCTTTTTTTCACGTACATCCTGAGGTCCATCACATGTGCAGCAGAACATAAATCGACCTCAGGGCAAAAGAGAATGAGAGCCATTCTCTCTGTCCCTGACAGTTCCTTCGTGATTCTCACTTCTTTGGGGAGAGACTTCACGTACCTCAGATTCCAGAAAAAAAAAAGTGTGGATGCCCCCGCTGAGAAAAGAAGGCTCTGTAATCTTCTCATTGTGGACAAGGAGAACTGGTTAAGGCCAAGCCATTCTTGTTTTGCCCACATATTTTGGTATGGCTGAAGTAGTTTCCTTGCAAAGGTGATTGGCAACTGAAGGGGTTCTCTGTTGCTGGAACTGGGCTAGAGGTGATCGCTAAGGTGAATCTTTATTACAGTTATAAGGAAAACTGAAAAGTGAGTGGATACAGGCAAGGGAGAAAGAGAGGATCCAAAAGTTGTCCTTTCCTTCTGCAATTTACACCAACTGACACAAACAACAGCTGCTTCATACCTCAATATCTCTCCCATGGGAGCTGCAGAGGCAAAAAGCAGAGATTCCACAGCAGCAGTGAAATCGAGGTCTGTCAGTTCTGAGCAGGAGGCAAGTGCTGTCCTGTGAGCTGAGCTTGCCCTGGGCTCCGATACATGCTCCCAGGACACAAGGCTCTCATTTATCCACCCTGGCACCCATTCCTCCTGTGAGTGGGCTAAGCTCTGTGTATGTTTGGGGTTCCTTTCTGAGGAGCTGCTTGTTTAAAATTCTTGACAGAGCTTACTTCTTGTAAGAAGAAAAGTATTGTTCATTTTTGAGCAGCTCCCCATTGTTGTTTAGGTTCTTCGGTCTGTAGAACATGAGCTAAAATTTCAGTCTCTATAAGGACTCAAAAAAATTGAGCTTATCTCCTTTTTTATGACCTAGCTGTTCCTCTGGGCTGTTCTTAATAGAATTTCAGAGGCTGATTAGACTTCAGTGGATATATTCCAACTTGGACAATGTTTTCTAAACTGCCTATATATATGCAAAGATCACTGAAGGTTTTTTAAGGCTCTTCCAATTTTTCTATTCTGTTACTTTACCCCATAATACTTCTATTTCTGCCACTGTTTTTCTGCCTCTTTCCATCATTTTGACATGTCTAGCTACAGAAAAGAATTGAGTAGGATGCTTATCTCTGAACTAACAGCAGAGTTCTTCTAGTCAATTCTACTCTTTTACAAATGTACTTAATGGAAAACAATACAGGAAAAAGAAATATGCAGGTGCATGTTTTCTGATTCCATATGAGGAAAAAAGAAATATACTTGCATGGTATATGATTGCTGATGAATGCTTTGAGAGGAGACTACACCTGAACACGAATATTAATGATGTAGGAAAGCATTAGTATAATTCCTTTCAGATTCTTATGGACCCTCCTTTAGGTCATACTATCTTTCTCTGTCCACTTCTCTACATTAATACAGTTAATAATCCTGATCTCACATTCATCTTTTGTAGAGGAGAGTAGAGATCTCAAGGCCATACCTGCACAGAGGCACAGCTGATTCATTAGCAGGGCTTTGACAGAGTACCTCCCCCTAAGAATGTTTCCTAAAGTGGTACAAAAGAAATGGCTCTGTCCTCTGACAGTAGATGATTTCCTTAGATTTATTCAGATTTGAGATCTAATGCCCAGCACAGAAAAAATAAATATTCAGCTTACAAAGAAAGGGGTTCAGGCCTGATCCTGTTGTTTAGTAATGTGAATCAGGAAAACCTGAGTGCCATTACCCACACCAGTAAAGGCTTTATTTAGTTTAATACTGAGTGAAACAGTATAGATTTCAGAGTTAAAACAACATTCATTGTGGTCTAGGTATTTTAGATATGTCACATGACTGGGAGCAATCCTGCCAGGGAAGAAGACTAATGCTCCATGGTTGGCTACTACATGGTATAACGCCTTGCATGTTCCTAGAGGTGGACTCAGATGCCTTCAGCGAGAGGACTGAATTTAACCGAGGTCTCCTACATCCAAATTTTCGACCTGCAGATCTGCTTTCCAAAAACTGAGAGCTGCCTTCCATTGCCTCTTATTTTGTACGGAGCCCAGCCAATCGGGCAGCATCAACAAGGCAGCTCCTGGTTTGCAGAATACAGCTGCTCAGGGCATCATCATGGATTTGTGGGACCTTAGCCAATGAGACGCTGAGCACCTCTGGGCTTCAGGTGTCTTCAGGGTGAGTTGGCAACTTAAGCAAGATATGTGGAGCTTCAGTTATGGATGTAGGTGCTTGGCAGACCCTTTCGTAGATTAAACAGCGTCTAAACTCTGAGAGGCTTGCCCTTTGGTGGTACCACTGAGACTGTAGCCCCTGGGGTGGGATGTGCCATACTGAGATTGTGGGCAGTTAACACAACAAGACAGTTTGTCCTTGTGTGCATCACGGCTCATAGCCTCTGCCCAGCTGCCCTTGGGGCTCAACATGGTGCCTCTCTCTTCAGGTAGGCTTGAAGCTAGGAAGAAGATTCCAAAGCCGTGCAGGGCTATTACTGAAGTTTCAGTCCTTCAAAGATATGATCATTGGAATTCAGTTGTATTTAATTAAGTACCTCTATCCACACTCCCATATATAAATCAGCCAATATCAGCCCATGTGTTAGATGCTGCTGGTGAATAACATAACTCCAGACACAGTGGGGATTTTAACCTCCTGTTGATCCTGCAGATCAAGGCCTCCAGCTTGACTGTACCATGTATAGCATGCAACAACCACAACAACAATAGATTTCTTCTACAGGTAATGAATGTGCAATATTTTGAACTATTTAAATCAATAACTGTATTTTCAGCTTTGTCTGATGCATCCTTTGCTTCAAAGACACATCCTCACGTTTTGTGTTTTCCATTTCTCTCTCTTAGAGAAAGAGAGACCCATTAAGCTGACCAGGTCTGCAAAGAAGAAATGGAAGGCAAACCCCTGACTCAAAAGACTGCTTATAGGTGGGGAGAGGGTATTTGGGCAAGAACCTCATATTTGCACACCACAATGCTACAGCTGCTTTGTGGCATGTGGGGAGGAAGAGCTGAGCTAGGCAGCCCAGCTTTATCTGTGTCCAAATAGACTTCAAACAAATCTCACACTTGTAAAAGTTGGCTCGACTTCCACTGATCTTAATAAGAACTAAACAAGAACATCAAAAGAGAAGAATTTGGCCTCACAAAAGGCAAGAAATAACCCATTTATGGGTCTCATTGTAAGGTATTAGCAGTTTAAAATTACAGTCATTGTGTGGCACAAAGAATATTCTGAACAATCCATTCCCTTATGGATATGATTTAAAATTAATTCATTCTTCCGCCTCACTCCATTATTGCCAGCAAACCAGTGATGTGGAATTACTTACTTCTAAGCCATATGGTCTTCCGAGGACAGATACCTCCTTAGCCTATTTTAATTAAAACATTTAATGTATCAGAAATTCACTCTGATTTTTAATTTTTCATTAAATAACTGAACAAAAGAAAAAATGGATTTTACAATTAGAGGTTAGGGATGCTTTTTGTTATTTTTCTCATTTCTTATTTACTTTAAAATCAAAAGGAATGGCATCCTGGCATGTCAGTGCTTTCTAGAAAAGCATTAGAGTATTTTGGGGAATAGATCAAATGGCTTTTAAACCCTATATTTGATTTCTATGCTTCCACCTAAAAATGTAATTATTTAAAAGGATTTCTTGTCTCAGACACTTCTGCACATGACTGCATGAAGAGCAAGGATCTAGATCTTGCTGACTCATTTAGCAGAGAGTTCTTGATTTTCTTAAGAGCTCAGGTTTTGGTTCTATTTTTATTTTGTTGTTCTGTTTTTGTTTGTTTGTTTTTTTCTCCCTGCTGTTTAGTTCCCTGCTGTCAAGAACAGAAAAAATTTAGCCCACTGTGCTTCATCTAACCTATACCCAGCTGAAGAAAATAGAGTTAAGTGTAGTAAGAGAGTCAAAATACTACTTTAGCAAGGTTTTTTGTAACATTTTCAAAGAAATTCAGTTTCTTGAATTGAGGAACATTTTAAACTGTTTCCTGCAATGTATTTTTATGCAAAAAAATATATCTACATGAGACTTGTGTGGAATTTGGTATTATAATAATTGATAAGAAGTACAGAATTTTAAAATAGCAGTGGGTGCGTAAACTATATCAAATAGGCCCCACATGAACTCATATATTTCCTTTCAGATGTATTTTTGCTACCATTCCATTATTTGATATCTCATTAACTGAGTACTGTTTCCATTTTCCTTTATCTATGTGATTTCCCTCTGTGGGAGTATATTGTTCCACAGAAGACCTGTCTCTGCCACTGGATAGTAGCGACATCCCATTTTGGAGGTTATGTCTACAGTTAGAGGAGGAAAATGAGAGTTCCTATTGGAATTGCAAATGGACTGCAGTCAGGATTCCCTTCACTCTTTTCTCACCTTTAAAACAAAATGTGTTTGATGTTTGTCTGTATCCACAACACACTGGAAATTGGAAAAAAAACCCCTTCCATACAAAATCTGTTGACTTTCACCACCAGTGAAAAATAAAGCCCTCAGAGGGCACAAGAAGTATGCAGAGGTTTGGATGCAGGCAGACATTTTGGACCTCTCCACAGTCCCGCATCAACATATATTTATTTACTTACTTATTTACTTATTTTAAGCCAATCAATAGTTCTGCACACATACAGAAAACACTGAATTTGTGACCCACATGAAGACATGAGATATTACTTAGTGGTCACTTTCTCTAACCTTGGCAATTGCACTGAAGAGGATTGAGAGCATCCACTCAGTCTGTTAACACAAGTCATCCTTGCAACTCATAGCACCCTTCTCAGAAACAGTGGCTGCTGATATCACTTCTCCAGCAGCTTTTCTGGTTAATCCCAAGCCAAAAATTTCTCTCTGAGTTCTGAATATGAATGCCTGCAGAGAGAGTTAAAGGAACAGAAATAATGCATGCTAAATTTCCATTCTATCTGATAAGGGCATGACCTCCTGACATAGACATGGCCCTATAACACATCCTCTTCTTTTCCTGCCAGCCCTTTGCAAAGACTTTACAGCCCATGCCTTTTGGCTATCATCGCTGCCTCTAATAATCCACTCTCCCATGAGGTCTAAGAGAATACGATGAACTCGGTACTAAGAAAAAAAAAACCATGATACCAGCACCTGCAGAGAAAGAAATAATATAGCTTAATATGTTTGGATGTCCAAGTGATAGTATCTTGGTTACTCTGCTACGCTGCATACACGTGCATGTTTATATTTGTTAATATAATTCCCTTAGCTGTTTAAAGGTTACAGTTAGTGCTCCACCTTTCTTTATAGAATAATTTATTTCTAGCCATGAGGCAGGCTCATGAAATAGCAGACAGTTTTCTGTATATCTGCAGCAAACTTAGATCATAATCCCATTTTTAGGAAGCATCTGTACCAATTTCAGTGTGTTCATGATGAAGAAATAATTATGTTAGTATTAAAATTCACCCTTTGCCAGTAACAAGCTGCAGAACTCTTCAGTGCTCCCTAGACTAAGGTTCACAATCTGTTTAAATTTACCTTTCATTGCACAAGTAAACAGCTTTAATTATCAGGGCAAATAATCAAAGTATTCTTAGATCTGGAGGTGGGGTCGTATTAATCATATCTTACCTCTAGAGAAGGTCCAATCCTATCAAGCACTTCATGGAAAAACAGAAGTACTCACTCCATAATAACACTTATTAGCCTTCACAGTTTATGAAAATATTATGGGTGTCATAATGTCAATTCTGTGAAGCTGGAGCTTCCTAATAGCAAATTACTGAGGGTCAGTTTATACCATCCAGCAAAAAGAACTGAATATATATGTGTACCACTTGCCTTTATCACAAATAAGAGCTGGCACTGAACAATGTGCTTATGATATAAATGTCTGTGGTGCACATCACATGCAAGAGGCAGGCAGAGCCTCAGCATAACTGGTAAAGTAGCTTTGGACTTACCCCAAGTCATCCGAAAAAGAGAGAGGGAATTGCACCACTGAGATTAATGGCTGAGACTAAAAATCCTTTCTCAGTTCTCTCCCTTTCCCAGTAAATCTGCCCCAGAACTCATTTGCACAATACTTAAGCAGAAGAAATGACATTGCTCAACAGGTGCTATATCAAATCTGAAATTTATTGAGGGCTACATTTATGGGTTTGCCTTGTCAAAGGCTTCCCAATATCTAATGCAGTGCTATATTTACTACATTACAAGTCCTCTATAGCTTTCCAGTTACTTCTACTGTGTGAACTCTGAGGAGAAATAAGGTAGGAATAAATATACTATCACTTTTCCAGATTAATTGCTCAAAATGTTAAACTTGCCACCCGAAATTTATGGCACTGGGAACTGAATTGCATGATAATATAAATTTGGCAACATGGGGTTTTTAGCTTCATGTATAGTGATATACTGCCTTGACAACATCCCTGTGGAGTTAAAACAATGACCATGTTGCTATATTACCTGTAACAACTTTGAAAGGAAATTAAATGAAATGTAAATGCAGTGTGTTTGAATTAACTTGATTTATTAGAAGATGCCTTTGTGACTGAAAATAAATGGTTGGGTGAAACCTGTTTCCTTTTCCATTTTTTCTTGACGTTTTCCATGACGTTTTTTCATGACGTTTCTGTGGGACAGAGATCCCTATTTCCTTTAAGCCAGATTTTCCACAGAACTTGTACTCTTTGCTAGAGACAGATTTTCAAAGTATTTCAGAGCTTACCTGAACGCCTAAGAAAGAGTTGCTCCTTCATAGGTGCTTTCAGTTGTGGTGACAGACAACACATGGAGATGGGAAGAAGCACTGAGTTAGGAGGGTGTTGAACAGCCCCGAGGATGCACATCTTTTCTGTGTTGAGCTCTGTAGTCTGCTGCTTTTTCCAGGATTTTCAGATCCTCTGTTCCCTGTGTGTAATGAGAGCATGTACAGGCTATGATTCAAGTCATACCGAATGATTCAGGTGTATTGCTGGCTGTTCTTGAGCTCCTTTCAGTTTGATGGACAGTCAAATCAAAGGAAGAAGAGCACACAGGCACCTTTGGGCACCTGCTTTAGCCACAGGGCAGAGAGGCAGGAAATAAAAACCCTGAAATGAGTCTGTGAGACTCATTCCTTTCCAGTATGACCCTCATGTGCCAGGAACCTGGTGGGATAACAACCACCTTTGGGAAGGCTAGGCTGCACGGGTAGTCCACTAGAAAGAACTGTGTGTGTGGATGTGCCTGCTGCTTCTGTTTCCTCTTCCACCCCAGCTTAGTTCCACAGAAACTTATGGATGTTATCACAACTACAGAATGATATTGGGTCCCCTTCATACCACTGGGGCAGTGGTTGGGAAAGACCTTACTCAGGCTGTCAGGAATGTCTTGCCCCCTCAAGTCACAAAAACAGAGGACAAATATATTTTAAAACCCCACAGCCTGATATGATTTAGATTTTTACAATTTCAAAACTAATCTCATGACTACTTTGAACCTCTTGGCATTTGAATATATAGAATTGGCACTTACTTGGGCCTGAGCAAGGTTCCACACAAATCAATAGAAAAGAGACCTGGGACTTAAAAAAAAATTTGATTCAGAGTGATGAGAACATAGTTATTAGATTAGTAAAAAGTGTCACACATGTCAGATGTGAAAAACAACAACATAATATAGATTGGTTATTATTCAACTTCTGTCTTGTTCTAATGACTTTCCTTTGCCCAGTACCAATCCAAAATGGACCATGCTCTTACTTCTTATTCTTAAATAGTGAACTGTCCTGAAGCGGAGGGAATAAGGAAATTGAGCCCATCTATAACACATTTCAATAAAGCATGAAGGTGGTATTGGTTCTGTCACCTGCAGATTAAAGTAGCTGGTTTCGCTATAATTTGATAGCATTTTGTTCTTGTTCTATTATTTCACTGTATTTTATCTAAAAGAGAATGAATTGAAGATATTTAAAAATACATTGCCATTGTAGAAAAATGCAATTACATTAGCCTTCTGCTGATGTACTCCTCTCTCAATGTCAAAATTTCTCAGTTTTAATGTAGGTTTTACTTTCCACTTAAGAAAAGTGGGTATAAAATATCTTTATATCGCCTGTAGATTCGCCTCCTTTTGTTTCTGTCCTTGCAAGTTGCCACCATAGGAAATTAGTCTCAGAACCAATGATGAAATGCCCATTTATTTCAATGGGACAATAATGCCTGGGTTTAATGTTTGCTGCCTGACATCCCAGAGGTGTCTAAATTTTGTGAATGGACAAAATTAAGCATTTTATCTTTGAAGAATAAGCTGGTGATTTGGTTTAGTACTTTAAGCCTCTTGAGAAATGCCATGAAGGGCCTCATCGGAAAACCTCTTGAAACAAATGGCAAGACTCTCCCTTACATCAGCAAACTTGAGCCCACCCCTCACATCTGTTAGTAGCTTCAGAAACAGTACTAGACCCAGATTTACAGAATCTGGCATTTCTGAATTCCCTGCTTCGTATTTCCAGTTACCTGAGTTGTTTTTTTTTCCCTGTGTGGCATATGAGAAGTTGAATCAAACCATTGTCATTATCTATTCCTGTAAATTATTGATATATGAAATGCTGATGCTTCAGGCTGTGGTTACAGTAAGCATTAAAGCTTCCTGGAGTATTATTTTACTTACTGGCTTTTGTCCAGTATTTTGGACTTGTTCACTTCTAGAACAAGTAGTGATGGAGATCAGTCTTGCTCGTGAATTTATGATTATTTGCATTAATTTCAGGAATGTCAGAGAAAATGCCATGTCAATTATTGATTTCATGCAGGAAAAGGCAATGCTTTCTTTCAACAACAAACGTCTCTGCAGCTACAGTTAAATTTTAAAGTAAAATTTTAAAGTGTGTGTTTACCTATCTGCACAAATCCAGAAATGCTTTTGTTAGAATTCATTAGCAGCCCCACCATTCTTCTCTCTGCTGTTCTGCTTCCCATAGAAAAGCAGCAGCTGTGGCATTCTCTGCTACTAGTGGGGAGCAGAGAGCAGTAGGTTTTAGCTGGCTGTCTATGTCTGGAAGGAAGGAGCTGGATTTCATTCTATTAGGAACAGAACAGCTGCTGCAGATCAGGGAGGATTCTCCTTCTCACCAAAACAAACAAAGCAGAGATATGATTTCGGAGCCTTTCTGAGGTGTGTTGTTGACCTCATATGGCAACACCCTTAGTTCTGACAGAGTGTATCAGTACTCTTCCATGACGTGGAATACTGTGCGTGTCTGAGAAACCTGAAAGCACAGTAGTAAACTACTGCGTATACAGCTTCTGGGACAGATTACTGAAGCCTATTTTCCTGAAGAATTTTATTATCTCTTGTAAAGGAAAACATATTACAGAAACCCAGGACTCTGTGTGTTTGCAAACCTCTCCATTAGATGTAAATATTGAAACTTTGGGGATGGTAGGATACTAAGCAATCCATTTCACCCTGTTCACATCAACAGTAATTAAGAATGCTTGGATCTCAAAAGCTTTGGGTGATTTATTTGAGGTCATACTGAAGCCTGTAGGTGAATTGATCCATGATGGTTTTTATGAGGCTAAAGCTGGTGCTATTTTAGTTTGTTCTTTCCCTGGTAACCCACACTCAGGGCAGGGAGCTCTGTCCCTCTCCCAGCACAGCATTTAAACACAGTGTGGAATATGAACACAAAATACGTAAAGATAGTGCTTGCCTTAATAATTCCACGGGGATTCAGGTTACATGTGAGCTTTGCGGGAACTGACATGTGATGGGATCTCTGTTTCCTGATTACAAATGCAAGGAGAGATATTTACCCTCCTAGGAGAAAGCACGAAATTGGCTCCAGAATGCTGATAATCTCCCTGGACGTTTCAAATGTTTTGAAGGTAGTGAGTTGCTCATGTACATGCCTGAAGCACCAGCAACGTCCTTGCAAATACAGCATTACTGACTGAGGCTCTCCATATTTTCTTGTTTGAAGCATGCTGTTGCCAGGACAGTTTGGATCCTTCCCTTGGCTTCACCCTGCCTCCCGCTCTCCCGTATCTTTCTGCCATCTATCCTGATCCAGAAACCCAGTGAGCTCTGTCTGTGGGCTGCAGGGCAAGGGGAACATTGCTGTGGAAGTAACAGCTCCTGACATTCAACTCAAGGAGTGGGAAATCTGTCACCACACCTTCTGCTAACACAGAGAAAGCTTTGAGGCTTGAATTACACCCTCAGTTCTGAAAGTCAGGCTTGAGCGTCCTGCAGGAAACTGACCTGGACTACTCCATTGTCAGAGTACAGCAGGATGTCTCACAATGCAGCCATATGCTGAAGTTGATGTACTGGCTTGTCAGACAGGTTTCTCCCTAAGTAGAGTGGCAGATATCTTGAATGATGCCTAACAGTAGCCAGTTTTTAGCTTAATATTCTTGCAGAATGCTCACTAAGTCATGTGTTGCTTTATATGATGTAGTGGAGTCAGCTTTTAGCTCACACTGATGATGCCAGCTATCTGTATATGCCAGTCTCCTTTTTGTCTACTTTTTAAAATATTCCATGCTGTTCTTTTCCTCTCGTAACTTGCTCACCATTGCTCCTGTATACGATTATAAAAAGAATTTCCTTCATCTTCTATTCATCTTTTAGCTTACAAGAGCCAAATATACTTAAAAGGATCAGGGTCTCTCAGCACTAAAAAGGGGGAAAAAATGATTATTATTTACTACTTTTCTGATATCAGAATTAAACTGTGCCTTGCCAGGCTTGCTTAGCTGGCACTAGGAAGATTAATACACCCACATTTGGCTTACTCGAGTTACAGACTGTTTACGCTAACAATTTGGAGAAAATGACACCAGTGGTCTCCAAGAAGTGAAGTGCCAACACAACAGATTTTCAAATCTGCAAGAAATAAAAAAAACGGGGCTCAGTAAGTAACGAAAGCCTTCCATGCTGGATTAATACAGAGGAAACTGTTCACGGTATATAAAATACAATGTGTGTACAGGACCTGCTTGCTAATCCAAAGCTATACCGGAGCTAAAAAGTTTTCCTTTTTCCATTGCTAAATATCTAGGAAACACAGACACACCAGTGTATTAAAATGTTCCTTCAAAATGTCATTTCCTTGCATATATAAAGGTCCTTTTCTAATCAAATCCGCATTTAAATCCACATACTGCAAATGTTTCTGCACATGCCTAATTCATCTTGTGTACAGAAATGCTTGCAAGATTATGGCCTGAAAGTATACGGTTTTTACCCTTTTAGTCCTGACCTTACATGAGGGCAGTGTGGGATTTTTGAGTGTGCTTAAGAAAGTGAGGTATGCAGTTCTCCTCATTTCTCATATTGAGGGCCTGATCCTAAAAGATATCTTGAAAATCCTGACCAGAATATTTGAGAGAGCAAAAGAGTGTCTACAACTGCAAGCATGGAGACACACAGTTTTTAGAAAATGACAAATGTACTGAAAGAACCATCAAGACAACAATGATTTAACAATTGCGACTGCAAGACAGAACGACCTGGAGTTAATATCACAATTGTACGTGCCAAGTACTCCAATGCAGAATGTTTATTTCTATATCCATGCCAGGAGGGGAACACACAGTAAATTATTCACCCTCACTACCAACGGCTTGCCATCTTCACACTGTGTTTTCATCTCAATTACTGTTATTGTTCCAATAGTTTCTAAAGGACATGCTCTTTGTGGGTGATGACACAACTAAAATAAGAGAATGCGAAGGATAGTTATAGAGTTAAAGATTTGTAGTAAATTTTCATCAAAGCTCCAATTACCTGTTTATCCATAGTGTCCATATCACTCATGTTTCAACACTATTTTTTATTTATGGATGTTGCAACCCACCCTGCCAGGCAGGAGTAGCTTTTGCTTTATTAATGTATCCCTTGGAGTGAATTAAAGTGAGTCGACACTAGATGATCGGTGTTTACAGATAGATATATTTGGTTTATTTTAGAACAATTTGGTTTCAAAGAAAAACAGGCAATATAAAAACACAAAGATATTGCAAAGAAAAGCAGGTATTTAGCCATTTTGTTGTAATATAGCAATGTAATAGCATAAATATATCACCCAAGAAAATGTATAAGGGAAAAGAGAGAAAGAGAGAGAGAGAATAACAATTAACACAGAGAAGAAGATTAAAAAGTTCATAGTCTTCACTGAAAAGTTGCCAGTGAAGTTTGTTGTTGTCTGTCACTGGTGTCTTGGTCCGTCAGGGAGTGGTGGGGCAGAGAAGCCCATGAAACATAGTTTGATGGGTTTAGATACCCTCAGAAATCCTTCTGATGCCTCCACCATGGGAATGGCAGTGAGGTAGTTTTCGCAGAGGCTAGAGGCTGCTAAATGACTTTTACAAAGTAATTTAGGCTTGGAGGGGAGTGGGCCTTGGAGACTCCCCTGTTAAAAGCCAGGGGTGTGTGCAGAAAGGGCCCATTTTGACACAGCTTGGCTCATAGGAGATAAGCATCGCACCCCCAGAGAGTCACTGCTGGCTTTCTTTAGACAAGCATCATGCACCTACAAAAGCATCACACACCAAAGAGTCACCCTCGGGCCTACAAAGTTAAGAGTCTGGGCCATGGACTCCTCCCCTTAGCCTTTATCCTCACTCTCCTGGCAGGAGGCTTGCACAGTTCTCTATAGTTACAATATTTTAAGGCAATTAAAAGTGTCCAGTTCCTCACAATGGCACAATATTTAGCCCACTGGAGGCAGTGAAAAGATTTTCACTGAGAACAACAACTCCTAACCTTGCAAATCAGAGGTCAAGTTGTTTCCCAAAAAAATTCCAAGGTGGGAGGGTGAGATAGGGGTGGGTGGGTGGAATAACGTTTGTCTTTTATAACTCCTAAATTCTCCTCTCAAGACCATGAAAACCAGAGGAACATGCAATAACATGCCATGAGCCTGTTTCCAAGATTTCTGAAAAAGTCACGGAAATCCAAGTCTCTTCTAAAAAGCCATTGAAAATTTAGGAACTGATGCAACCTGCACTGACAGTGATTACAGGGCTAAATGTTCTCTAGCAGTGGAAATTTTCTCACAAGATTCCAGGTCTATTGTGATCTCAGTCATTTCTGAAAACTACTTTCAGTGCCTCACCACTGTGCTGATCTCAGAGCAAGAGTGCAGCCCAAAACACACATTATTGCCCTAGCAATACTACTCAGACAGAGCTACCTGGGGAAAGGGAGACCTTAAAACAAAATGCAAGCAAACACAAACAGTTGTCTCAATTATAATGGCGCAAGCTGTGATGTTTGAATGATTATCGATAAGGTAAAATGGGATGCTGAGTGTGGTCCCTTAAAACCTGTCACTTCTCTGAGCAAGTCTAGTAAATACCAGTAAAACACTGACATTATGTCCAAAAGCTGGCAGAGAAGCTCCACAGGGATATGTTCGTTCGAGTAAAGTCTTTAGCCACAGTAAAGAACCATATGATACAACAGTTCCCTTTAGTGAATTAGCTGGTCATTATGAGTGATTCATAACAAGAAACGGATATAAAAGCACAGGTCTCAACCTCTACCTCATATGTTGATGCTTGCAGGAATTTTATGGAGAGAATATTTTCAGTAAATTTTAATTCAAAGGAGAGCTGCTTTTACTAATTCTCTTCTTACTGACCCACACAACTTCATGCTGTATGAGGTGGTGGAACTTCATGTACCAACAGTCTGGTCCTGTGACTTTACTTGCAGGAAACAACTATCATCTAAACATATACAGTTGGTAGCCAAAAGATCTGAGGTGTGATCCTCCACACTGAGCAGCAAGTGGAGTGCCCAGAGGCTCTGACATCCACTTTACAGCCCAGAGAGTGCAAAGATCACAGAAAATGAGCTCTTTTTTTGTTTAGCATCATTGAAAATAAGCTCCAAATGTCTTGAAACAGCATTAAGCATATATCCCTGTCTGTTTAAATACCATCAAACTGGAAAACAGTTAGCAAAACACCCACAGACTCTCAATTTCAGCAGCATCTTGCTGAAATACAAAGTTGGAGAACAGAATGAGGACTGAAAGCAGTGAGAATACACATCAAGGTGGAGTTTAACATGCTTTGGGAGATGGACTGAAATACAAACTGTAAGATAGAGTAAAATGAAAGTGTAATGAAAACTTTAAGTGTATTTCAGTTTGGAAAAATAGGAACCTAAAATACTCCCTCTTCCCTTGATCTAAGTTCAGAATTGTGCATTGCTGTCTCTATCAGCTAAGTTCACTGGCAAAAATAGAGCTGGAGTACATTGCATGTCAACAAAACTTATTTCCTTGGTTAGAACCCACAGAAGCTGGTTGAGTTTACAAGACTGGGATTTAATACCAATAATATGATAATCTAAAATTTAGAAATTGAGACAAAATAAACAGAAATGTCTGCCATGCCCTGTTAGGTTCCTCTAAACTCCAGAGGAACAATCTTACTTATTTACATATATATAAATACAACTTGAGTGAGGAGGTATGTTGGCATATTTCAATTAAGTTCTAGGGAAAAGGTAATTAATCAACACAATAAGCCCACATAATTTGTTTGGGCTTTATTTTCCAAAATTAAATTTGCCTTTTTTCCCTGGTTTACATATATTTAAACTTCGTCTTTTCCATTTGGTTTTCCCCTTCTATCTTCATCTTTATTTCCTACTTCCTTTCTAAACAACCTTATAGGTAGTAGGTCTCCCACATCCTTGTGGTTCTTGATGAACTGCTGTATTTTTTTGCTATCATCCTTTCAGTTCACTTATAAGACAGTGTGCTCTCTCTCTAGAATCAAATCCTGACAACCAATTGCACTGACAGCTCTACCTGCAATGCACTGTTGATACCTTTTGAGTTTCAATCAGCCATAAGATACACAGTGACAAGATGTTTGAGCAGTGAGGATGATAATGGATCAAAACAATACACAAATTCTTTATCAGCATAATATGAAAAACAAGAGTGATATTTTGACACACTGTCAATTTTACAAGTAAGAACTCATCGCTCTCACTGAGTTCCTCACTTGATTATGGGTGCCACATTTTTTGAAAGACAGACAAATTGAAGAAAATTTAGAGATACCAAAGCATCAATAAATTATGTGTAAAATAAGAATATACAAGGAAAAACCAGAGTTGTGCATGTCTGGTCAAGAAATAAATTGATCCTGGGGAGATATATAATCTCTATATTAAACATGTTACAGTCATGGTTGATTAATCTAAAGAGGAAGATAAGAAGCCAAAGGCTTCAAGCAGAAAGGGAAAACTTAACTTTAATATTCTGGAAAACTTTCCAGTATAAAACAAAACTGAAAAAGAATAAACTGTCAGGAAAGAATGCATAATTGTTATCATTGCAGAAGCTCAAGGTCAGAGGAGAGATCCTCATCTGTTTCATGTCAGTTAATGACAACTGAATTATACCTGCCCTTGAGGAGACAACCCAAACCCCAATCTTGTTCCAAAAGGTTCTCATCCATAATCCTTACAGCTAACCTGTCTTGAGTTTTTGTCTTAATGTCAGTCACTAGCTCTGTTTAGCATAGGATTAAATATTAGGATCTTTAAGGCTTAAAGAAATTAGAATATTCTCTCTACCAGTATGTAAGGACCAGTGAAATTCAGATAAATAGGAAACTCTTAAACACTCAGAAAGAACACTCAGCAGTTGATGGACATGCCCTATAGAAATTCCTCAAGTTGCTTAATGGGGTTTAACTACAGACAGCCTTGCTGATAGATCACACCTGACCATCCTCTGAGCTCTAATAAAATGCAGATGCCTGAGAGAACATTATAAACGCTGGTGGTGTTCTCCTTTATCTTTTCAGCTTTCTAGGTCCGCTGTTAGGTTTTGATAGTTGTATTATTTGGATGAAGTTGCTGCTCTGGTACTCCTTAGTACACCAACTGCCCATCTGGATAATGTTTGGTTTACTGCTGGGATTCTGTCTTCCTTCAGAAGGTAATAATTCTCCTCTCAAACATTTTTGTCCCTTCTTCACTATCATCTGACTTCAATGGACTTACAGGAAAAGGGTAATAGTGTCTTTATATATCAATTCAAGCTTTATGATTCTGCTTAAGCTATGTACACTACTGTCACAATTTTGAGGCTCAGATATAACTTCTGAAAGAGGAATAGAGAGAAATGTCCTCTCATTGAAGAAAAATACATAGGTACAAATGTAGTGCTGGCATTTAAATATATGTAACAATTTAGGAAGCACACCAGCAGAGGAATTGTTTAATAGCTTTTGCATAAATTATTCACAGAACTCCAGCCACCTCTTATTATGTTATTTCTGTGCACTGAAAGCTTGTTTACAAAAAAAAAAGGCCAATCCAAACCAGGTGGAATATGCTTTTGTTTAAACTGACTATGAACTGTCAGCTAGTTAGTGTAAACCCTTCCTAGTCCTGAGGTTTATCTCTGCATATGTCTTTCTTAAAAAAAAATTAGAAGTCTGTCCTGTGTCAAGTTAAAGCAAAAGGTTATATGTGTATACTGAATGATATATAGCACTGTCATGGCATCCTTTCTTGCCCTTATAGAAAACAAGTTTTCTGTCTAGGTTTTTTTTTGCTTTCTTTAGGCTTGAAATTGAGTCACACAACACGTGATGTTTCAGGTCTATGTAGTAACAACCAGCTACAGCAGGATGGAACATAAATTCTGCAAGGGTAGAAGAAAGTCACAAAATGTTAATGCCCCAAAGGTGTTATAGACCCCTTTCCAACTGAATCCTGTTGACCTTTTGAATGAAAGTAGGAGGAGCAGAAGTGAGACAGGTGGCGTTGAAGTTTGTGGTGAATAGGAATGAATGTAGATTTGCCTAATCAGATGGCTATGCGTTTCTGATGCAGAGATTTTTAAGAACAAGTTGTTAAAGGTTGTGCAAAGAATTAACCATTTTGCAAACTTAATTAAGGGGTAAATATTTTGTGCTGATGGAAATATTTTTGTATTGCAGATGAATAGTTTGAATCTTAGTGGTGGTGGTGTACATCATGTGCTCAGCCTTGTTGCTCCTCTAGCACTCTGCCCACCCATTTAAGGTTAAACCATCCTGTACCGACTGCTGTGGCAGAATTCTGCACTGCAGGCAGGGTCAGTGTATTAAGGACATACTGTTGTTTGCTGTTAAAACATGCTGTACACCTGTAGTTGGACATCTATAAGTGATAATTAGTGTGATAGCAATTGTGTGCAAACACAAGAGTCCCACAAACTGTTCTATTTCTTCTCTAGAGAGAAAAAGGCAAGTTCTCTTCAAAACTCTGAATTTTTCTGTTGGGTTTATAGGCTGATATCTCTTCTTTTCCAATGTACTTTTATGAACTCCAAGGTCAAATCATGCAGGCTGAATTAGATAAGTGTCTAGAGAGAGGATGACTCAGTTTATTTGGTCGGCACAGTATGAGCTGCTCATAGTCCCAAGAGTTCCTCTCAGCATGCCAGGGATTTGCAGGCAATATTTATGCTTGTCTGTTTCCTCTTGTAGATTTTCATACTGGAAAAAAAAAAATCTAAATCTTCACCTGGTTTATTTGAGGAGAGGGTGTGGGATTTAAGCAGCTGTCAATAATGATGGAGTGAGGTTTCTGGGTTTTGGAGATAAGTATTTCTTTTATTTATTGTTGATTATTTAATGCACTAACTCAATATTTCAACAGTCTCATAGCATCTATCTTTTGAGTAGTGACTGTGTGATGGACACCATGGGTATTGGGGGTGATGCCAGGTGTGCAGGAGTGGATTGTGTCTTGTAGTGAGGCTCCCTTGGGTTCAGCCTTTCCAGGTAGGTGATGCAGCCCTGCTGAGTGCACAGAAGCAGAGTGCCTGTCTCACACCCTCAACTCGTGCACCAGACTGATGTGACCTGCTCTGCTGGTGGAGGTTGGCCTAGCTTCCAGAGAGCTTGAAATGAAGGGCTGTGTTAGTGCACAAGCAGGGTGGTGCACCTTCCTTGGGAGAGGTGGCAATGCCCTGCAGCAGGGACACAGTGGGGAGCCACCTTAGATAATCATGTCAACTGCAT
Organism: Myiotriccus ornatus; assembly: GCA_036023395.1. NCBI lineage: Eukaryota > Metazoa > Chordata > Aves > Passeriformes > Tyrannidae > Myiotriccus > Myiotriccus ornatus. The sequence goes on along the minus strand of JAYRBT010000082.1, from coordinate 86,708,209 downwards.
TTGCTGAAAGTAATTCCTGCTTATAGATGGAGGCAATCTGCATTAATACTGGCTAAAGCATCTTATTCCCCTTTGTGAGACAGACATAAGATTTTTTTTTTTTTTTTTTTTTGTGGCTCGTGGTTGCTAAATGCAGAGCAGATGTCAGCTGCCTTCTCACTCAGGCCAATGTGGAACTTCTGTTTAGCTGAACCTAACACAATTAGAAGCTTGCTGATGTTTTTGTTAGGAGACAAGCATCTCAATAAATAATCTGGAGAGTTGCTCTATGATAGACTGAGTCACTGCTTTCTGAAATAGGCCAAAGATCATCTAATTTATATGCATGATCTTCCATCTGGCTGTCTTTAAAACATTTTAAAACTTAGACTGCAAGAGAAAATATTCCTGATCTTGTCTCAGTTCTTAGCAGAGAGTTTTGATTCCTGGACTCAGTTGTGCCATTAAAAAGAGCATGCAATATTTTTTCATGATGGGATCAGAAGAGGTGAAAGGGTGGCATAAGTTTATTGCTACTTTTTTTTTTTAAGTCAAGAAATGCACATCTGTTAGTTTGTATTCAGAAGTTATCCAGCCATAGGAGTAGGTGAAAAGAGAAAACCTGTTAATTGAATAGTTTATTTGCAACAGCTTGTCAACAAGTCTTCAAATGCCCTTTTCCACTACTGACAGTCATTTTTCTTGTGTCTGCAGTATAGTTTCCTCTTGTAAAAAATTTTAAGCGAGGTTGAGAGACTAACTGCCCTTACATGGCATTATCTATCTGATGTATTTTTTGTGACCCTGTGATTGCCTTTATCTAAAAAGGTATGTTTAGAACTGTATTTTTGTAAAAGGAATCAATCATAAAAATTTCTCTGGAACCGTTGCTCAGAAACTTCTTTACCCTGTCTCACATTTTCTGCAGTAACTTCTGTGATCTTGCTAAGTATATTATGAGGGGCTGCTTGTCAAAAAAAACAACAAAACACACACACACAAAAAACCAAACCCCAAACCAAAACGAAAAAAACCAACAACACCAATCCACACCCCCCCCCCCAAAAAAAAAAAACCAACAAAAAACCTACCACAACAAAACCCCAACCACCCACAGATATCATGAGCTTTGGAAACTTTGTCTTTGTGAAAGTAGTCTGTTGTGATTGTAGCATTCAAGGCTCTTTCCACAACAGTCTGTTGGCATCCTTCATATTTAGCTCCAGTGAATATATGAGCAAAACATAATAAAACTGACAAATCTACTACATAAGGAAACTTTTAGAGAATTAAGAAGAACTTTAACTAGCTGATCTAGCTCTTCTTTTGTCCATTTTCTTATGTAGAGATTATTCTTATTATTAGAGAACTTATATAGAGATTAGTCAAAATGGATTTGCTGGAACGTATGTCTGATGTAAAAACCTAGTAACTCATCCCTCAAAAAAAAAAAAAGTGGGGGAATCTTTGCTAAATCACTGTTCTGGAGGATTAACTGTGAGCTCTGTGCATCTCTGTGCTGGCAACACAAACTTCTTCATATAACCTGGATGAGTAGACTTTCTGACTGTTTTAGTGGGGGTAAGGTTTGCCTCCAGCCCGGTAGGCCAAACTGACACTTTTTTCCCTTTCAAAATGGATTGTAAGTTCAAAATTAGATTTGTTTTACTTATGTGGTTAAAAATGTTATTCCCAAAACTTGAATAGATAAATTGCAAATACAGAAGACATAACCTAAATTAAATGCACTGCCCACTTTACCCATGAATACAATACTCATCTGGAAAAGAGCTGTTTTAAAATCGAGGTTCAGATTTTGTTAGATTTTCTTCACTACAATTGTCCAAGAAACTCTTCTGAATAGAAGTGTTATCTAATTATGAAGCAGCCTATGGCAATTTGCATCATGGAACTCAAAACATGTATAATTTGGAGGAAGGAAACGAGAAAAATAGAAAGGAGTTGCTTTTTAAATGGTGAAGTTTGAAGTATATACCACTAGCACTTTCCAAAACTGCAAAGTAGAATAAAACCAGATTTTAAACAAACTCATTTATTATGCCAACAACGCATCTGACCCAGTTTTAGAACTTTTCCTTTTCTTAGTAGTTCTGCAGTGTCAGAGCACCAGCAGAAGTCAGTAAAATGATTAAAGCATTCTCTCTAGATTTCAGGGGATGACTGAGGTATACTGCAGTCGTGATGGACAGGAATGATTTGTACCAGCTGTGATAAGCTTGATGTGAAATTGGCAGGACAGACTTTGATTGGTTGAAATAAACCACAAAAAAGACCTTAGACAATACTAGTGTGGTCCTGAATGAGAGAAAAGGATGTTTTTTCCCATTTTTGTAACGAAGGAGAATATTCTCTATGAAAACTAGCAAAGAAATCTGGTATCTAAAAAAAAAAGAAAACCAAAAAATTTTGGCAGTGTATCTTGTAAAATTAAGATTGCTTTCCCTCATGCCACGTAGACTTTTTATACACTAAGCAAATCCTCTCTTTCCTGTTACTGGCAGAGCTGCTGCAGAGTGTAACTCCATCTTTTAATTCCTCTTGGCATGCTCAGAACCATTTTTATGAAGGATCCACAATGCAGTGCAAACAAATGTGTACCCCATAATATTTTGAGAAAATGAAACTGGGAATGAAACTAAAACAGGTTATTGTTATTTACATTGCTTTGTATGTTTAGTGCAGCTGTAAGCAATTAATACTAGAAGACTCCTAAATTTCATTGATAGTTTGCATTTGTGTTACATTGTTTTAAAAATTGATTTTCTCAGTTGCATAAGCAGTCAAGACATGGACTAGCAAAATAAATATCCAGTGATATGTTCCATAGATTTATTTTTTTTTCCCTTGAATAGTTAATTGAAAACAGTATATAGGTATTGACTGGCACACCTGGACACTATATGTTTTAACAGAGCCCATAAAACCAATAATGATTAAGTTTAATGGATCAATATGAAATTTACTGAAGTTCTGTTAGGCTTTAAGCAGGTAAAATCAATAGATAACCTACTGTAAACATATACGGAGAGGCCTCTGGCTCCCAACAGAGTTAAACATCTCCTTTTGAAGGGTCAGTGGATAGAAAGCTCTTTTATGTCAGTATATTTGTCAGTATCATGCTGTTCCTGGAGATCTTATTACGAAGAAATGCATTTGTGAAGTCCTGTGCTGATCTGGTTTTACAACTAAAGTGTATACAAAGCTGTGGGCACCTGCAGCATTTTCAGGTTCAACCACAGGTGTTTCACCTTGCTTGCTACTTGGTGTTCTGTGTACGATGCCTCTCACACTGTGGCTGCAGGTCTCTGGTCAGCTCCCCATGCTCTCACTTCTGGATCTTTAAGCTGAACCCATATCCCAAAGTGACACATCACCAGAATCTGAGGTTTGAATTTGGATTTGAACATAGTAACTTAAGGACACATCTATCATTTGTGCTGAGTTTTAAAATTTATTTCCAGACCCTTTTTATTCCTAAAACCCTAAATGCTTGGAAATGCTCACAGCATAACTAAAGCACTGATAAAGTTGCACTTTTTCATATATTGACAGCTGCTGCACCTGGGTAGTTGTGAAAGATGCTGTTTTAAACTAGGGTGGATGCCTGTAACACTGCATGTTGCAACCCAGGCTTCCCTGTGGTCAGCAAAGAACACTCTGAACTCTGTGTTACCACTATTATACCAGTGTTGGTACCTGATCTCCTTAGTTTAAGGTTGGTTTGGTATAAAAGGCTTGCAGGAGTTCCCTCCATAGGTTGCAAACTGAATATGTCCATATTGGCATATTAAATAAAATACTTAGTTGTAAGAATAAAGGTGATGTAATATAGAGACTTTACTAGGGAACAGCAATGTTTTTTGGTTGTTTTTGTTTGGGGTTTTTTTGGGTTTTTTTGTGTTTTTTTTTTAAGTGTTAGATGAGTGATGCTAAGGATATATGTTGTCCTATGCCCTGCTGGAAAAGATGTGTTTGCATTACTCGGTTAGTCATCTTTCTAGAACTTCTCTCCCAGTATGTTCTGGAGATGTACACTTCAGTAACACAAATACTGTTCTGATATGCTGTTGTATCAGCACAAACTTATCAACAATGAAGAAATCATGGCTTGTAACAAAGCAATAGGACTCTCCTTTCTCCCTTGGTGTTGGGTGTCTTACAGTAACTGGAAGAGAAATTCTTATTCCCAGATGCATATTAAATCTTTATAATAAAAACATTTTTCTCTGGTTAGTTACAGCTTAGCTCTAAAACAAAGCCCTGACACTAATCACTTTTACAAATCCTTTTTCTAGGGCTTGAGTCAATTCCCTTTGAAGTCAGTGGAAGTCTTTGAATTTACTGGGAGTTAGTAGAGGCCCCTATATTATAAGCAAGACTTGGTTGATTGGATTTTTTTTTTAAAGCCCACTTATATTAACTGCACTTACACACAGCACTAAAAAATTTCAAATAACAGCCTTCTAATAAAATCTTAATTTCTGAAACATGTGAGCCTAATTATTATTCATCTTTGCTTGCATGCTGTGCTACCTCTTCCAAGGCTTTCTGCCACATATATCATGTTGTAATTAGTAAAGTGGGAAAACACATTCATCTCTTCTTCAAAGAAAAAAAATCACACTTTAATCTTAAGTACATCATAATTGGCAAGAGAGAGGAGGAGTGGGGAGGTATCTCAAGTGTACCTCAAGGATCTTGCCTGTCCAACCTTCTTAGCAGGGAATTGTTGCTGTATAGCTTCCCCCCCCCCCCCCGTATTATTATTGGCTAGAGAAAATAAGGGAGAGAGTGACAAGGAAAGGAATGCAAGGACCCAATGCGAGGATGAAGCATCAAAACAAGAAAACCACCCTGTACTGGGAAAACCCTCTCTCCCCTCTTTTTGGAACAAAAACCTGAAAGCTGTCAAAAGTAGTAATGCTATTGATATTACTCATAAGACTGTCTCCCTAACAAATCTATCAAGCAGTGGTGGCATAGCTTATGCAACTGTACAGAACAGAAAAAAAATATTTTTCTAAATTATAATTTAGATAATTATGCTGTACTGTGGATATCTTGAGAGTACACAGAAGTCCATTGTTCTAATGTTGGGAATCCCTGGTAAAAGACTTGTCTCTTTGTTAAAACAGCCAATAAGACAAAAATGAAATGCATATTTTTACACCAATGAAACAGGAGAATGAACAAGTCTGTCCCTGTAATAAGCTTGAATATGGTCAGGAATTCAAATATATAAATCACTTTTGGCTACAATTCAATGTTGTTAATTTTTCTTACAGTACTGTAAAATGATCAATTATCCATCTGAGGAGTATTCAGCTGGGCTGAATATTTAACAATAAGAGCATCAGCGTTATATATTTTTAAATAGTTTAAAATGAATACAAAGTTAAAAATTATCAAAATGGGAGTAGAGAGTGATGTGGTATGCTTCCCTGATGTCAGTTTACTGAGGATCCCAGAACACTTCAAGCAAACTTCATCTGAAGCTTCAGCTCATAAACTCTGAAAGCTTTATAATGTGTTACTTAGAAAAATTTAAAATAACCTTGAAAGCAAAGGAAACTGCCTAGGAGCCTAGTTTAGCTACTAAGGGACAATGTTCTTGTTTTAAGTGTCTTGCCCAGACTTAAACACAAAGTTGTCTCAGACGGAAGCAAGATTTAAGATCTGTTAGTCTTCCCCTTCCACCATGCCAAATCCTGGAAACCAAATGTTATGGGGTAATGCAAAATAGTACCTGTCTGTGGTTAGTGAGGTTTGTTCTGGGATTTTTGAAAAGAAACAAACTGCAGCAGAGACAGTTAAATGTATCCTTAGCATAGACGATGAACTGTCTTTTTCACATTGTAGTGAATTGAAAAAGCCTCCAATTTAGACATCAATTTGTCTACATTTTAGCTCTCCAAATCAGCAATTATAGCAAACTTCCATCCACTGTGGATCTGGCATAGTGTTCTCAAGCTCTTAATCTTCTATCTACTTAAAAAAAAAAAAAAAAATTACATTTGCAGTCAGATTCTTCTGGAAATAAGCCATTTTCCACTCAAATAGTCTATAGAGCAGAAAGAATTGGGCAGAAACTTACCCAGAGGGAAAGCCTCAGCAGAAGAGTCCCGAGGAATTGGCTTGCTCATCCTCTCTGCCTGTTTAGTGTTTCTTTATAATAATCAGGACATTGTGCTTTTAGGGTTGAATTCTCCACATTGGAACTAAGCATACCTTCTTGTATTTACTTTGTTTGGACATCTATGATTTTGGGTAAACTACTCTGCTGTTTTGCAGCCTGTATGGAAGTGGTGGGTGGCATGATATTTTGATGTAACAGAAGGCACAATTCTGTGAAGGAGCTAGCATATGATAGGTATTAGCTGTGCACTGAGGTTGATGAGAAGCCTGGCTGCCTGAACTCTGAATATCACAGTATTATGTTTCGTCTAGTTTTCTTTTGCTGGACCAAGGTGAATAACTTGTGTTTGAAAGGTATGTTGCTTTGTTGAGTAGCATGCTGGACCTTGCTCTACCTGTGCTTTGAAATTGTTGTAGGTAAGTCTGCATCATAGCAGCAGAATTCTGAGGGGTGTTTCTAGGGCAGCAGTCCGTAGTGTGGTGGTGGCCTGTGTGCTCTCTGGAGGGTGGCAGGCACTGCAGAGTGCCTCCAGGCATTTCCTCTAAGCAATGATATTCTGCTTGACAGTGATAACAAGAAAGGGTAAAGTCATGTCTCCTTGAAACTCATTCCAACAGTTGATCAATTTTCAAAGAACATCCTAGTTCAAATATAAAACTGCTGAGTGTCGTTTTCCAGGTATTGGCAAAACCACCATCTAAACCGTTTTTTCTTTACCTGCAAAGAAGATAAGACTACGTTGTGAGGCTATATCTTATGTTTCTTTCTGATAGTATAAACAGATGGAGTTCTTCATTGAAGGGCATTTTCTCTCATCTTTTGGTATTTTTTTTTGCTTCTTTGTCCTAATTTTTTCATTATGCTTTTTAGCAAGTGGACACTACAATTGGAGAGAGAGTTTTAAAACAGGAAATTAAGCTTTTTGGTTATAATTCAATATACACTAGGTTCTACAGTCAGGAATGTAGCTGCTAAGAAAGAAACACAAAAAGGTATAAGTTAAAATATGCAACACTGTTTTTCCTACCTCGCTAGTCTTTGCTGTCTTCATGATAGGTAACTTGCTTTGATCATATATCCACTGACTGAATGCTAAATTATGCTGCTATGCACATAGACTTTAGTTCTTGGCTCAGTGAATCTTGGTTACCAGGCTTAGCCTTTTAACGAAATGAATCTCATTGCATATGAATATCTCCATTCAGTAAAATAAAATGAATCAGTAAGTTTTAGCTCATTAGGCAAAATGTTGTATAAATGAAGAGAAAATAACCTATTTGCCGCTATAAATATTTTCTGGGGAGTAAATGTTAAATTGCATCTAACATTTAATAACAGTAACATCAATTTTTTTTAGACTGTGTGGTATAAACATACTGAGAGACAAGATGAGCAACTTGGATTTCAGTCTACTGTGAGATGTAGAAATGAAAAGCAATGTCAGCAATGTACAAAGGGTAAAGATATGCATACCATAACCTGTGCTTTAGAAGTACAAGGTATTTTACAGCAATTTAGGGGGCATAACCTTTTTTGGATACTTAAAATATTTTGAAAGAATTTTCAGGGAATAATATGCTAAATGAACCCCAGGCTCAATTCTTCACTCAACTGGCTTTAATCTGTCTTTTCAGAATGCTTCAAGGGTTCACAACCATTATAAATCTATCAATATAGTTTGGGTTAAATAGTGATGGTTTCAGCTTCCTCAGTCTTGTGGCTTCTCTAAGTGGGTTTCAAATAATGTCAGGATTCAGTGATCATGTCATAAAATCTGGACAGCCTTGAAAACGGCATTTGAGATCGGTTGAGGCAATGGGTGTGGATAGCCTTCACCTAACTGTGATAAACTAACTGTGCAGGAAATAAGCTCAGAAGATGCACTAAGACAGATCTAAATATTCCATAACGTTTTCCTGGGGAGCTGGCTTACCAAATGGAGTCTTTTCCTAGAAGTGAATATGGATGTTGTTTTTGTATGAGGGGCACATTCAAGTTTGATCAGACGTCGATTCCCTGCACAATGTTGTGAGCTCAAGGAGTGTAGAAACTGGGGCTGTTATGAGTGCAGCCCCTCAGCTTCGCAACTTTGTAGTAGGTATTTCAGAGGATTTCTAGATTGCAAGAGTTATCATGGAAGTTAACTGAAAGCTACAAAACAAAACAGCACCCATGCTATTGATTTAATTTATCCCAGATTTTCAAAGAAAAAAAAGAAAAAAACAGCAAATGTTTAGCAGATAAAACAAATATTAACACAAATTGTAATGGCAGGTTAATTTCCTCCTGGAGACATAGACACTATAGATTTGTCATAGTGCAAATCTTTTCCTAGAGTTGATAAGAAATGCTATAGTTGTGCAAGAGTAACACATATATTGTTTCATGATTGTATTTTTTTTTTTAGAGAGTGAGAATTTTCCTTAGAAAGTGGCACCACAGAAACATAACTGAACACTTCTTAGTAAAGCTCAGTGATCTTCACCTAAATCTTGACTGAGCTGTCCCATCCTCCCTTCTGTAAATGGAGTTTTCACTTCATTCTTACACCTCTACTAATTATTTTACCTTCTAAAATATAAAATTTCCTTCCATCCTACTGTGCCTGAACAAGGTTTTAGAATCAGATAGGCTAGTAGCTAGCATTAGTTTCAGCTCCAAAGCCTAGAGTCAGCCTAATCCCTGAAGTACCTACATTTCTCCACATTTGCTGCTGGACATAATGAACACAAAACTGGTGCCGAACACCTCAGCAATTAAACTCATATAGAAATCCCCAAACCAGACAATGCTATGCTGGTGTCACCTGTGAGATCTGAGTAGGAGTCCATGAGCCTTGCACAAAGCCATGCAAGGACTCCCAGGTGATGTGTTCATCCATAAGATAGCAAACTCCTGTGCTGCTTTCCATTTGGGATGAGAATCTAAGACAATCATCTTTATTTATTTACACACCAATTTTTACACACCAATGATCTGGCTACAGTGCTTCAACAAGACCGCAGTGACTCGGTCTCTCCTGCTGAAGCTCTCCCATTTCACTTGCTAGGAGCCTGGATTTACCCAACTGGACAAAACAAAACCTGTCTGCTTTTTTCCACTCAAGCTCATTAACATGGTGTATGAACATGGAATTCTTCCACAGTGGGGACTGAGAGTGCAAACTCTCTGCTTTCCCTGTTTCTTCATAATTAAACAACTCCTCTCTAAATTTCAGTGCTTAGGGTGAAGACTCTGTTCCAAAATGAAGTCTCCCACAGCCTGGCCATATGCTCTCACAGCTGGGTCTTGGTGTGGGTGTTTAAGAACAGGCTGGAGTGAGCTCTGTCCCAAAACTGTGCAGAGCAAGCCCAGAAAAGATTAATTTGGCTTGGACCAGAAACATCAAAGGTGTATCTGTAACTTTAGATGTTCTCATAGGCCTGTCTAAGATAATGGTCCCAAAGGGCACCAGCATCTAGTAAATCTCTCCCTTTCAATCCAAAAAGTCACATTACACACAGAGAGCAAGTTGAAATGCTATTTTTCAGATGACTGACAGATCATTACAGTTTTTGAAACACAGAGTTATAGCAAGCTGTCCTTTGTTAGTTGATAATAGCGATGCCCCCCCATATGGTTGTTGGAGTTCAGTTTTGTCCTAGTAAGATATAAATCAGTTGTGAGACTTTTTTTTTTTTTTTTGTCTCTCAGTGAGTTGCTGTCACTGAAAAGGATGATAAATGATTATTTCTGTTGACAATAGAAGATAACTGAAGTGCTAATCAGATCCCACATTCTGGGATCAATATTGAATTTCTTACTATACTGTCTTTTACACCTCTGTGCATAGTCAGGTTCCTGCTATCCCAGACATCACTTGATACGATAACCAGTATCCCAGTAAATTAGTGAAATATGTTCCTGGCATGTTGCTTCCTTGCCCAGTGAATGCTTCTGAAATGAACACCCCTCTCCCTAATAGAAACCTTTATGGATTTGGACATCACTCTTTTGAAGGCTTAATATAACTAAAGATACCTGATCCCCTTAGTGATTTTGGAATAAACATGATAGAAGTACTTTCAGTGCAGCTGAATGATTGACAGCAGTTGAATTTTCACTCACTCAGAGACCTTGATAGCATCCTGCTTACCATCCCTCTGTCTTAGTTTTTCCAACCTTTTTTGTTCATCTCTCTTGTTCCCTTTTTCCTCAGTGTATTCAGTGCCATTGCTAAGTTATGAGTTTTAAAGTCCCCAAATTGCTCTCATTAAAAATTCTCTCACCACTTCGTCTCTTCATGCCTTCCGGATTCTGTCTGCCCACCCATACTGTGGCCTTCAGCCAGCTCTGCCCTCATTCTCATGACTGCAGCAATCTAGAAAAGCACGTCAGAGGGTGTGCATCCATCCTTAGGCCTGTGTTTAGGGAGGTAGTGCTCAAGTTGTCTGTCCATGGAAGCTGGTACACTGATAACATACCTCTGGTGAGCTTCTCCTTCCTGGCTCTACTGCAGCTTGCAGTGTTTTTGCACTTGCCCATCCATTTGCTCATATTCCTGAGCATACCAGAATGATAAAAATTAGAGGCTGGAAAACAGTAATAAGAATACTGACCTGAGACCATGCTGAGCACAGAAAATGGCAAAAGCTTTTCCGGTGAGAAATAGTTCGTTCATGTAATTGAAACTGCTGTTTTGTTGTTCCTTAATGGCTGTTTTATTAGCTTCATCCTAAAGGCAGGTGGCTGCTGTCTGCTTTGCCTCCAATTGAAGCTGTCTGCTTTAAACAATTTTAAGTGGCCCACTGGTTGCAGTTTTCAAAAATCGAAGTGACCAGCTAAGGAAATCCCTCTGTGCATGAGAATGCACATACTGCCTACTCTGGCGTCTGGAATATAAATCCAAGTGGTACATGCTGGAAGGAAGCTGACTGAAAGACTAGAAGGAAGAAAATGCCCAGTAGCTGATTTTACATATAGATGCTTTTCTTAATCTAGCAAAATTTCTTTAGTATAGAGGAAATATACCTAATCTTTGATAATATAGTTCTGCCACATGATGGACTGCTGCTCGCCAGACTGAGACATGCTTATTTTCCTTCCTTTTTAAAAGAAAAAAAGATGTATCTTGCCAGTTGAATGCTTTTTGAATTATTATGTTTTTTGCATGTAAAGTAGTAACACAGCAGCCAGACTATAAGATAACATGTTCAGTGTGCCATAATCAGATGGGACCAAATGTATTCTTGGTACAACTCTATTAACTTTGATGGGCTTACAGGAGAGAAAAGCACAGACCATTGACATTAAGGGGGAAATTTTTCCTGGATAGAGAGCTGCAATATCTCTATAGGTAATACTGATGTGATTGTTCCGTGTCTTGGAGGCACAGTCATTACAATTAATGGAGTGAGTCAACATGATATACAGCATTTTGTTGTATGTCTTCTTTTCATTTAGTAGGCTTATACTACACCTTTACGTGTACTATTTCTGTTCAAGAATAATAGCTGTGATTTCATGCTCTCACTGCTCAGTGTGCAGTCTCTGGACTGAATAGTAGAAATGTTTCTAAGGAAATAACACTACTTGGGACAGTAGCTGCTAAGCAAATGGTACAGGTGGATGTGATTTGCTGCTGACCAAGTCTCATTTGAACTGTTTGGCACACCTCTAAATTAACTGAACAGATGGTTTTTTAATTAGTTCTGTCATTTCATTTTCTGCATTCTTAATACATGTCAGGCTGTATGTCAGGGAACATTAGCATCAATTTCAAGTGATACAAAAACATTCATAGCAAGAATAAGCTGATAATAACAATAACAAAACATAATTAGAGTACAAATTGGGAGTTCTGTAGCTTTATAAACACTGTACACCTCGATTTATGAGACTTCAGAGATTTCTTCAAAATGAAAAATACATGAAACGTGCATCAAACCAATTAGTTATGTACAGTCCTAGAGCAGGGTTTTCTGGCTTCCAGTTAGTGGGATGGGCTTAGCTCATGTGAGTTGCCTGAGAAGAGCTTCTGAATTTATGCAATTGATTTATCTGATTCCACCTCCCCCAAAGAGCAAAATCACTTCCCTGGGCCTTAAAGTGCTTTTAGCTTCAGAGATGGTAGTAAAATATTTAGTTTTTCTTTCCTCCTGACCAAAGCAATATTTGTCCAAGTGCAAAATCCTTTCTTTGCCATTTCCAGCCAGGCTAGTGGCACTGTTTCCAAGGGCAAGGCAGTAGCAGAATTATGTTCAAGTATAGTTATATGGCAGCAACAGTTGGACTCCCATACCAAATTAAATGATTGTGACTTCTGAGCACAGATAAAGCAGCACAATATGATATACTTTTTTTACTAAGAAACTCTATCAGAATACTAATGATGTTGTTTATATGATGGTAATTAACAAGATGAAGTGTAATCTGCATAAAACCAAATTCACTTGATTGCATAGAATTAGGATGGCACGTTGTTCACATAGTTTAAGCTATAAAGATTGCTTTTTATGCATTTGTGACTTTCCATGGCAAACTCTGGGTAAAATGCTCATTTCCTCCAGATTTATCTCTGCAGGAAACACTGTAGAACTATGGCAGGCCATACATCACTAGTAGAATGAACATCTAAGTCAAAGCAAATAGTTTTAATCATAACTCTCAAAACATTTTCCTCTTTGGATTTGCAGAAAATGACTAACATGTAAACAGGCCTAGTCAGAGCAATAAGGTTTCCAGCAACAGGATCCTAGAGGAATTAAACAGGAGACTACTCATCAGGGGGAGATAATGATGCTTGATAGGATCTCCATCCCCTGACACTTCTTCAGCAGTGTTACACAACGTACACATAGTGGGAACTACTTTAACATACAACATTAAGTCTGGCATGACTCATATATATTTAGAAGTATCTTCCTTTGATGACTTGCAACTAGCTAGTTAAAACCTAGACAGAAAAGTAGTAGGACTTCTTTTCCCCAAGAAGAAGGAAACTATTTAAGCCTGAGTGACTTTGTGCATGTGCAAGTTATCATCTGGTTTTCTTATTCAGTCTTGGCCCATTTGCTGTCTTTTGAGTGAAATCTCAGCATCTCATGAAAAGCAATTGTCTGCAACAGAGCTTCTGTTCACAGAGCAGGCAATATGCTGGCTGCTAAGGAAACACTGGTTAAAATATCCTCCCCAATTCAGAATTGTGGCAAATACCTAGGCTTTTCCTGCAGCCTAATCATAATCACTGGCTCTTCTGTGGTGGGGTTTTTGACTCCACCTCTTTTGCTTTGGCCATTGGTAGCATCCTGAATGTGCTGCAGCCAGCTTTGTTTCTGTGAGGTATTCCATTTCAAAAAATGTCTCCTTGCAGATTCTTAGAAATTTATCCTTGAAAATTTTTCAGTCAAATCTGAAGCTGAATAACCTTAGTTAATACTTGATATTGTTAAAGAACATGTCTGGGAGTCTTCAAACATGGGAGAGGGGTACACTGACCCAGACCTGAAGACTTCACATGTATTCAGGTCTTGATAGAGTCATAAAATAGATTGGGTTGGAAAAGACCTTCAAGATCATCAAGTCCAACCCCTGATCCAACTCCAATTACTATATCATATAGATGAGAGCCCTGGGCATAGCTTACACTTACTCAGTTGAACAGTCCTAGGAAACTCTTTTCAGGATCTGGACTACTTCATAGTTGATGCTTTAACCTATAATAATAGTGCAGGATCTGGTCTTCATCAGCTTTGCTGCCCAGAGGGTTTGACAGATGGATCTGTGCCCGTTTATGAGTGGGTTCAGGTGGCTCTGCTTTGCCTCCTTTGCAAGGAACACACCGTGCTTCTGCAGAGCTCTTCAGTCTGCCAGGCATCCAGAGTCATCCTGAGAGGACCTGAGATAGCCTGACTTCCTCCTGGGGAGATAAATGAGTGGGGTTATTTTGGAATTTCGCATGCTTTGCAAGGAGTGGTGTTGCTATGAAACCTGTCTTTGGCCTTAAGCATGACTAATGTTGAAAAGCAATGGTAACAGTCCTCATATTAGAGCACCAGGCAGAATCTCTATTACCTTTTCTCAGTCTGTTCTTGTACTGTCTATTTCCCTTTGGATAATAGAGAGATGACAATTATCTCATTGACAATATGCATTTTGATCTAATATTTATATATATATACAGATATAAAACATATGTATATTTTTTACAGGAATAAAAGGTTTGTGTATACAAGGACTACAGGACATCAATTAAAACTAGCATGGGCCAGGTTAATACCAAACAAAGATTTGCCCCATGGCAAAGCCTGTTGTTGAGCTGTGGAATGCCCAGCCATAGAGTGCAACAGACAGTAAAGTTTTCAGAGTTTGAGAAGGAATTGGGCATGAAACGCTAATTAAGGTTATTAAATATTTAAGGCACCATCTCCGCTTCAGGAAGCCCTTAAAACAGCTAGCACCTGAGGTTAGGAGAGGATGCTGGGCCACTGTTGCTATGTTCCTCCCCTAATTCTTCCTTTGGTGTGAGTTATTATCATATGACTGAAGGCTGGTGCTAGGCTACCTGGACCAGTTATCTATCTCAGTACGGGTTTTCTTATGCTTTTATGTATTCTTATGAGTACTGATTTCCAAAGCAAAATTTCAGGGCAGAAAAATCTGTTATGTTGTCAAGTAGAGGAAAATTTTGGAGAAAGCAAAAAACATTCCTATAAGAACATGCAGCCTCTTCTCACAATCTATTAAACTGTTACGAGCAAAAGGACAACCAGATGTTATGAAATGGAAGTAAAGGTGAATTAAGGAGGAGTTAAGAGGTGCTGGAGGTGCATGCTTTCTTTTTTTAAGTTCCCAATATGGTCAGAAGCATTTTCATCAGCCTGCTAGCCAGGACATTGATGTAAATAGCAGACATCAGAACTAGCAGATGGCTGAGGTAACAGATTCCTTAGTGTAGGTGATTTTTCATCAAAGGGTTCTTACCAGAAATGTGATGTGTTATTAATTCAGTATTTGCTATTTATTGTTTTGTCATCTTTTGTTTAAAAAGTTTCATAACTTTAATCAGGAAGCACAAATACTGTCTGGTAACTCAGGACTAGCTACGTCTCAAAGTCATCAGCCCTTGCTCTTGTGGGTGACTTTATCCTGCTGGATATCTGCTGGAAACTCAACACAACAGAGAAGAGGCAGTCTAGGAAATTCCTAGAGTGTATAGAGGATAATTTCCTGATCCATCTGGTAAACGAACCTACCAGGGGTGGGGCCCCGCTAGACCGGCTGTTCACAAAGAGAGAAGGGTTAGTGGGAGATACAGTGGTCAGAGGCCATCTGGGGCACTGTGACCATGAAATAATAGAGTTTTCAATACTCAGGAATGCAAGGAGGGCCATCAATAAAACTTCTACCCTAGACTTCCACAGGGCAGGTTTTGGCCTACTCAGAAGTCTGGTTCAGAGAGTACCTTGGAAAACAGCCCTTGAAAACAGAGGGGTCCAGGAGCGATGGACATGCTTTAAGAAGGAAGACTTGAATACACAGGAGCAGGCTGTACCAGACTGCAAAAGGCAAGCTGACAGGGAAGACAGCCAGCCTGTCTGAACAGGGAGATTTTAAAGAAATTAAGGGGAAAAAAGAGAAGTTACTGACTGTGGAATAAAGGGCTGGCTACTCATGAAGAATTTAGGAATATAGTTAGGTCATATAGAAAGAAAATTAGAGACACAAAGGTACAGTTTGAACTCAATCTTGCCACTTCTGTTGAGGATAACAAGAAGCGCTTCTACAAATACATCAATAGCAAACGGAGGGGTAAGGAAAACCTCCATTCTTGGTTGAACATGAGTGGGAACATAATCACCAAAGATGAGGAAAAGGCTGAGGAATCTAACACCTTCTTTGCCTCAGTTTTCAACAGTAAGACAGGTTGTCCTCAGGACAACTGGCCTCCAGAGCTGGTAGACAGAGACAGGAAGCCGAATAGCCCCCCCGTAATCCAGGAGGAAACAGTTTGCGACCTGCTGAGCCACTT
Organism: Myiotriccus ornatus; assembly: GCA_036023395.1. Lineage (NCBI taxonomy): Eukaryota > Metazoa > Chordata > Aves > Passeriformes > Tyrannidae > Myiotriccus > Myiotriccus ornatus. The sequence continues at coordinate 86,692,064 of JAYRBT010000082.1, read as the reverse complement.
GGATCGTCACAAGTCCATGGGACCAGATGGGATCCACCCTAGGGTGATGAGGGAGTTGGTGGAAGAGCTCTCTAAGCCGTTCTCCATCACAACAGTCCTGGCTCACTGGGGAGGTCCCAGATGATTGGAAGTTGGCGAATGTCACGTTGATCCACAAAAAAAGGATGCAAGGAGGACCAGGAAACTAAAGACCGTCAGCCTGGCCTCAGTGCCTGGGCAAGGTTATGGAGCAGATCATCCTAAGTGCAATCACACAGCATCTACAGGATGGACAAGGGATCAGAGCCAGCCAGCATGGGTTTGGGAGGGGCAGGTCCTGTCTGACCAACCTGATCTCCTTTTATGATCAGGTGACCCACCCAGTGAATGAGGGGAAGGCTGTGGATGTGGACTATCTGGACTTGAGCAAAGTCTTTGTCACTGTCTCCCATAATATACTCCTGAAAAAGCTGGTAGCCCAGGGCTTGGACAGGGGCACTCTGTGCTGGGTCAGGAACTGGCTGGAGGGCCGGGCCCAGAGAGTGCTGGTGA
>JAYRBT010000082.1:86673198-86691433 GCA_036023395.1 Myiotriccus ornatus | reverse complement strand
AGAGAGGGTAATCAAGCATTGGAATGGGCTGCCCAGGGAGGTGGTGGATTCTCCATCCCTGGAGGTTTTTAAGATGATACTGGATGTGGCACTTACTGCCATAGTCTAGTAACTGTGGTGGTAGTGGATCAAGGGTTGGACTTGATGATCTCAGAGGTCTTTTCCAGCCCGCTTGATTCTATGATTCTATGAACCATGAACAGCAAGCAGACAAAATAGAACAGTTTGACATAAGAAATGGCATGTCTGAACTATCTGGCAAGTATTTTCCATCAATGAATATGTTAGTAGAAATGATTACTTTCTTATAGTCAGTTTGAAAAAAAAAATAAATTCATTTCCAGTCAATAAACATTAACCAACTTTTATTTAAATATTTGTATGGAATGATTCTCTCGTTAGCTGCCCTGGAAGTTGTTCGTGAAGACAAACATGCAACATGGGAGATAAAAAAGACTTGTTAGGAATATTCACATGCCTCCAGGGCTATAACTGGGAACAGATGGATTCTTTAAGAAGGACAGTCAGTGGAGATGAAGAGAGGGTTTCACCTTCTATGTCAATGACCAGCTGGAGTACATGGAGCTCCAGGTGGGAATGGATGAGAAGCTGACTGAGACCTTAAGGCTCAGGATTAAAGGACGACAGGGTGGCATTATAGTGGGAATCTGCTACAGGCTGCCTGACCAGGAGGACAGAGCAGATGAAGCCCTCGTAGACAAAGAGGAGTGGCTTCATATTCACAAGCCCATCTCTACGGGGGACTTCAAACACGCTGATATGTGTTGAAGGGACAACATACCAGGGCATAAGAAATACAGAATGCTGGATTATGTATGCAGCACTTTTTACCATTCTATAATTTTTCCCTCCCTCCCCTCCTGTTTACTCAAACCAGCATGTAGCAAGACTTTCTCACTTTGCTAAAATAGGCCAATGGGAAGTATCATAACAGGGTACTTCTGAGGCTATCACTAGACACAAGTGAAGTCACTGAGAAAAAGTGATGCAGTACTACACTTTGAACAAACTGCCAAATGACTTACAAGAACAAAGCAATCAAAGTTCTGCCTCTGGCAATGAGAGGCATGAGAGGCACGTGACCTCAGGGTTCACTGTTTCTGATGTTGACTTTCCTCTCTGCTGTACCGTACCAAGCTGATGATGAAGTACCAAGGATATCTGAAACAGCTTATGATAACCTGATCTTTCAGCCTTGTGATTAATCATCTCCCAAGTTCCATGCATACACAAGCAGCAGCACTGTGGGAGGTGCTGGTAAGCATCTTTTGTCTCTTTTTGTTTGTTTGTTTTTCCTTTTGGTGATGAATGCTACAAAATTCTTTGACTTTGAGTGTATTTTTACCATATAAGAAAAATGATAATAAGAAATTAAATCTTCCTCCCAGTGAAGGATCAGTCTCTCTGGGCGTATTTTGAAACTTTATTTTCTCTATTACAACTTTCATTTAGAAGTTACCTTTGTGCCCTAGTAGAAAATAAGGTGCTGTCACCTTGGGAACCTGCTCTTCAGAAAGGAAATTATCTTTCAGACACATTCTTTAGCTTAGTTTTGCTGTGATGAAGTTGTAAAGCAGAGGTGTTGGTCAACAGGCATTGAAACCACAAATCTAGCTGTAACATATTTGTTTGCAAATTTAGAGACTTGTGAATAGTGGAAGAAGATGCAGCAACTCTCACTGCCTCTCACTTATGCTGGCAGTGCTTTTAACTTACGGTATCCCAGTGGTGGTGAAAATGCAACTGCTGTCAGAAACAAGAGTTTTGTGGAAATAGTAGTAAATAAGTATAGTTCTTAATGTGAGAAGATAGCAGAGTGAGATAATACTTTGGAGGAATTACTTATTCAAGTGGCATCTCCTAAGGGTCCACAGTCTCACTCAGCAAGAATGCAGGAGGGTGAAGGGGGATGTGAAGATATCAAATTTCCCCACTACTTGCCAGACCCAAGCAGTGAATAGTCAACAGGGTTTTATTAAATAATAGATTTGCTACTTATGCAAGCTCCTTCCTCCTCCAGCAACAGAAATATGGCAGCAGTGCCAAAACCAAAAAATGTTAATCCAAGATTGACCAATCACAAGAGTATCTGCCATCCTCTTTGTATAGGGAACATGAACACACTTGGAGATTAGAGAAGGAAGCTAAATACAGTGATAAATTTAACTCTTTGAGAAAGTGACCTTCAGTATATACTGCAGAATAACCTTTTAAAGGGTTCAATTTGAAACACTATACAGGAAAATCCAACTTGAAAAATACTGTACTATCTACCCAAGAAAATTTGCAAAATAGCTTTAATATTACCTTTATTTCTCAGAGTTCTTGCAGCTAAGGTCAGTAATTGTGTAAAGCAAAAAAAAATCTAGAGACATGGTTTGTCTCTGGGATGAGAGAATATCATATATGTGCTATACAGAGACACATTCAGACTGAATTCAGATGGCACACAGGAAACGAAAAGGCATATTAATCTTGTATATTTTAATTATTGTTTTACTGACTCATATTGGCAATAATGTCTTAATAATTCAATAAGTCTCAATTCAGTAGTACAGTCTTAAATCTTGGAGAGCTGGTAGAGATTTTAATAGAATTCAGCAATTTAGTCAATATATGAGTACTGAGATAAGCAAATTAAGATCTACCAGAGATCGGATATAAAATTAGAAGCAGTATAATTTTTGATGGGCCATGACCTCAGCAGCTAGGAATTGCCATTTCTCAGTGAAATTAAATGAACCGCTAATGAGGCCATTAACTTGTGAACTTTGAAATGATAAACAAATAGTAACGCTGCAGGACAGGCAAAGTAAGTTATTTCCAACATCTGGAGAACCTGATACAATTAATCTATAAATTCCATATAAACTCTTAGAATCTGCATATATTAGTATAAATAAGAGTAACAAAACTCAGGGATGATTTGTCTCCCAAAGGCATGCACATTTCTTAGTGACACAAATATGTATAAATAAATATATCTATAATACATTACTAATCACAAGCCAACCAAGCTGTCTTACGATTTATGTCTTGAATTCAGGTGGCAGAGTAAATAACTTAATCATATTTATCCCAGTGATATCTGAGATTAAATACACTGTGTTTTCCTTAGCCTTCAATGAAATGACTTCTTCAGCAGGAAATTAAGAGCGTCACAAAGAACTGAACACCCTTGGGCAGTGACTCTGTGAATATGAATTCTGTTTGCCTTTCTTTACCTTGGGCATAAATGTGTGGTCTGGAGATTCCCTTTGAGCTTTTCTTGCCAAAATCTAAGGTGCCAGGACGATGCTCTGGTAAAGCTCTGACTGATGGGACAAGTTCCATCATGGAGGGTGAGAGAAATATGTTTAACAAAGGACAGAATAGGCAATTAACTGCATTTTATCCTATGGGGATTTGGGTAATACAGACTTCATGCGTTTTTTTGCTCTATGCAGCAGGTGATTTTTGATTGTGCCCAAAACTGGCAGAAATATGTCAATTTTATTGCAAACAGATGATGATTTTGGCTGTCTCTGTAGGCATTTCCTCTGAGTATTTGGAAGTCCCTTACTAAATGTGCACGTTTATATAATCTTCTTTAGTGCATTATATGCTCACTTAATGAAGTGTGATTTTTTTCAGTAGGTGCTTATGATAACTATTTCTCCAGACAGACAGTAACATATTTGGGTGCTAAATTATATTTGCTGTCCATATCACTCAGCTCTGGAGTTATTGAAAAGGTGCAAAGAGCTGTATTATCAAAGATGTAAAAAGTAGTGTTATATAAATCCAGACTATAAACTATAACCCAATTGTAAAATGAAAGATCACTGATAGCAGGTTATTTCTTTGACTAGGAAAGGTGTGTAGAGTGGGGAGGGTATGGACAACATTGGGAGTAGTGGAAGAATCTTTATTTGCTTGTTCAAAAACTTACTTTCTCATATTATGAGCAAAACAAAACAGAAACTCAACATAGATGCAGACCAAACCAGAATCTTCTCTTCTGAACCCCTTCAGTCTTTAAGAAGCTGGACAGTCTCAAAGTTCATCCATCTTTTTCTCTAAGAAAACCACAGATGAGGGGAGGGGAAGCAAAGTCAGCATCCAAGGACTTAATGTCTATGTTTCCTCATTGTGCCTACCTTAGTCTCTTGGAGTATGTAGATACAGATGTCAAAACAGTGTAATACAGGGGTGAACTGGGTCCACAGTTTCTATACATGGTTTGGAAGGTGTTTTAAGATTATGCACATCTGTAAATCAGGAGTAATGCCTCAGAAACACAGCTGCTTTCTGTGTGCTTCTCTCATCAGAGAAGCCTTTGCATTTCCATGCTGCTTCTGCTTGCCTTCCCCAGTCCAGAAAGCATTTAAGGTGAAATTTACCTTTACTTCTACATTTGGAAAGGCTTTGAACAGAAGCCCTGATCAATGGAATCACATTAGAAGAAGACAAAAATCTATCTAATTCCAGAGTTTCCATCAAACACTTTTTAGGCTGCTTGAGTTAAAGGAATAAATCCTTTTCCTATTCCATCACAAAGAATCAGAAAAAGAAGGAAAAGCTGTTTATCCAGAATACAGACAGACTATGCTAAGATGGTCATGCCGGAGGCTCTGCCTACATTACTTACTCTCAGCAGGGCCAGATAAAATATTCTGAGAACTCCCTAAAAGCTCCAGTGAAGAAACACCAAGTGGGATGTGGTTGGGGAAGAATTTGGTGCCTTTGAGAAACAAAGATTAGACTTTTATCAATAATCAACTCTTAGGCATTTCTGCAGACCTGTTGTCTTCCAGCTTTCAGTTAAGAGCTGCACTTGCCATCACCTCCCAAACAGGAATCTTTCCTACTCTGTCATTTTAAAAGGCTTTTATGCTGTGTTACAGAAAGTACCTGGAGTGGCTAAGTATAAAGTGGAGAAGTTCTTACTGGCATTACTAAAACTTAGTCAAAACAACATCAGCAAGTTTTAATACTATCTTACATCGTTGTTATTGATTACCTTTTCTACTTGCTAACTGTTTATTAAAGGCTAGATGTCTCACACAGTGAAGAGAATGGGAAAAAAAATCACTTATTTTTCTTTACTTAGCTTTCTAGTTATTTTACTTATAATTTTCATTCTGTCATGGTGTTTTACTTCCTGGATTGCAAACATTCTAAATCATCATTTGGATACAAATGAAGCAATCTCTACTCATTTTCTGATACAGAACACACCTTTGGTACTGTTGGGTCTTGAAAAAGAACTTAACTTTGAGAGTAAAGCAACAGCACCATGTTACTGGAAACCGTATGATGAATATACTGCAGAGGAGCTAAAAATACAGAGTAGTTTAGAATATTTATCTTAGCAATACTGCCCTTTTTCTAGGGAGATTTTCAGTTCTATTGCATCTGCCTATATCCATTTTTACCATACTTAGCTCTGTTTTTAAAATAAATCTGGCTCTCTTATTCGGGTTTGTTTTTATTCTAACCCCTAAATATTTTATCCATTTGGTTGCCTACACCTAAATCCCATTTATGTGAAGAGACCTATATTACCCTTTCGTTAGGGGCAGTATTGGAGATTTTCCCTATTATTTCAAAAGTTCAAGCTACAGTAGGCTGTGCCTATTTATTTCAGAGTTTCAAAAGTAGCTACATTCTGTTCAATGAAACAATGTAATCCGTGGGAACTTTACTACATAATCTTGATATCCAGTTGTTTGCATCAGTATTAAAATCCTTCCTTTATGTGGTACCATTCTGGGTTTATGAGCATACAGATGATAATGAGGATAAAGAATTTAGAATCCAGTCTTTGGTACACAGCTCCTGATCCTTGCCCTGTGCTGCTTCCTTCTTGAATCACCTCTCTTTCATGTTTTTCCCAATTATGATGTGCTGACTATTAATCAGTAACAGAATAATAGATATTATACTAGAATCTCAAGTAACATCTCATGGTGGATAGTTTATGGTATGAATTTACTGTGTAGACAAAGAGAATCCACCACCTAGCTGGGCGGAAGGGAAGGAGGCTCAGTCCATCTTCATTGCCCACTGAATTACTTTGTTTCCTATTCAAGTGAAGGTATAAGTCTTTACCTTCCCTTCCTGGTTACAGTGATGGCCCTTCTGATTAGGAAGAGCCTCCTCTCATGTTCAGCTGCATATATATAGCAAATACAACTTGTAGTTAAAGAAACTGGGGGGAGCAATCTCAGAAACTGGACATCTTGGCTGCCTGGTATAAGACTCTTACAATAGGAGCAGTGTGAGCTGAGGGGCTGGTGGGTGGCAGGAGAGGAGGACCATACTTTCTGAGGTGTAATGGGACTGTGCTTTGCTCACAAGGAGATACAAATCTCCTTCACAAGATATTTCTTAGAGTAGTGAGATGAATACAGTGAAGAGCAGGTGTACATTTTACCCTTTGCTACCTGAAGTCTGTACTCCTCAAGACATCTGGCCCCACAGTATCACTGGAACTGAAAGTTGTTTTGTGCTGTTCCCAGCTGGTTTTCATATATACTGCTTTTTTGTTGACTCAGTTCATTGGTTTGGAGTTTTTTTGGTGGGAGGTGGGGTGGATTCTTTTTTTCTAATAAGGTAGGCACTTTTCCACCTTGAAAGAAACAGGAATAAATAATCCTGTGATGAGCTGGCATGCAGTATTGAAAGGAATACTTTCAATAGGAGGAAGAAAAGCCTCACAGAAACCAAGTGTGTATCTGTATATAAGACTGAACATTACTCTGATTACAAGATAGGGAACAGAAGAAAAGCTACTTCTTTTTTGAATCTATAATATTGATTGAACAATCATAATTGTAGGCTGGTGATGTAGCAACTGAAACTCCACAAAGTATTGTAATCACAGATGAAGGAATACACCAGGCATTTGAAATACTATCTTCACAAGTAAAGCAGTATTATAGTAGATGGCCTTTGTTACTTCAAAGGTTTTTTTTAATATACCTAAAAATAAAACAAGAAATAAAGAAATAAACAACAGATTAAAATACCTTTATCATACAGATACCAGGCTTAGCAGAAAGTAGATGTAGGAGTGAAATAATGCTGGATCAAATGTTCCCCTCTGCTTCTTCATGGCAACAAGCCCTGCCAGGCTCTGACTTCCGCTGCCCAGAGCAGACACTGAACATTAGCAGACACTGTGGGTCCACTTGATATGTGCTATAGCAGAATGAGATATGTTATGGAGGGCAAAGGAATGTTTTGTGGTTGTAATCATCTGACTTTGTTTTATCCTCTGAAAATAGAGCAAGCCATTTAGACTTTTTTTTTTTTTTATAGGAAAATCTAATTCTACTTGCATGTGAACAAGTGGAATTGGGAAGAAAAAAAGGCAAATTACTGTATTTCGACAATTTGAGGTCCTGCTTTCCATTTTCAGGATATATTTAGTGAAAAAGCATAGGGCTTTCCAATCATATGATTTTTTCAAGAGTAGCAGGAAAAAATAGAACACAGTAAGTGTTCAAACTTTAAATAATTGAGAACCTGTACCAACTGAGCTGATGTCTGGTTCATAAAAATTATCTTTATTTTTGTGGAATAATCCCTTAAATTTATCATGAAACGAAGATTAACTGATTCAAATTTTAAATTTAAGTTATCTAATGGTTTGGATTTGTGGATTTGTGCTGAACACAGGATTGATAATACAGAGATCTTTTTGTTATTGCTGAGCAGGGTTTACACAGTGCCAAGGCCTTTTCTGCTTCTTATACTGCCATGGTGGTGAGAAAGATTGGGGTGCATGGAAGGTTGGGAGCAGACACAGCCAGAACAGCTGACTCAAAATGGTCAAAGGGATACTCCAGACCATATGACATGATCAGTGGGGGGAAGAAGAAAGGGGGGGATGTTTGGAGTGATGGCATTTGTCTTCCCAAGTCACCTGCTTGTCCATAGGAAACAGTGAATTAACTCCTTATTTTTCTTTGCTTGTGTGTGTGGCTTTTGCTTTCCCTATTAAAACACCTTTATCTCAATCCATAAGTTTTCTATCTTTTCCACTTCTGATTCTCTCCCTGATCCTGATGGTGGGGGAGTGAGTGAACAGCTGTGTGGGGCTTGGTGTCTGACTGGGGTTCAGCCACACCAGAAATGTATTTCTCACCTTAAGCACAGTGACTAATTGGATTCCACAAGCCCCCTGTGCCTCCCACTCTATCCTCCCCTTCCCCCCCCAAATGGTTTGGAGCATTGTAAAAACTTGCAGAAGGCAGGTGGCAGGCTGCTTCATAACACACACATGGCTGATAGGACATGAGGCTGTTGGTTTCTCTAACCTAAGAAGAGCAAGGTCAGCTCTTGAAACAGGAAGAAAAAGGAGTATTGGCATAGCCTAAACTGTGTATTTTCACTCCTGATCAGACATACATGAAGAGAATCTAAGGAACTGAGAATAGAAATTACTACAGGAAAAAATAAAACTTATAAGTTTTGTATTTCTTAATAATTAGCAATTATGTATTGTTATGTATAAATATTGCCTTCCTCATGAAGGCATATGTAACATGAGCTTGAAATTTTGAATTTGAATGAACCTGGATTTCCTTGTGTGAGGATAACTTTCAAATTGAATGACGTCCATGCCAGTAACAAGAGACAATGCCTAAAAATTCCATCCACAAAGACTCCAGGATGGATCAACTGAAACCTCTGTGTTAGATTCAGTCCTTTATTTTTATGCCAGTCCTAAGAAAATTAAAGGAAAATGCCCCAAATAAAAATTATTCTATAGTTTGAATAGAAAAATTCTCTTTAGTGTGTATTAATCCCTATTTGTTTTCCTATTATGGAAACTTGTTTCCTAGACAAGTGCCCAAAAAGCACACTTGAAAAGTTTGAACCTTTAAAAGAAACAATGTTTTCCTCAAACAATGCTTTTTAATGACCGTTAAGAATCCCCCAGGGAAATGGAAAATTAAAGCTACACAAAACTGAAGATGCATTCAAATTCTATTCTAACTTGAGTGTTTCTAAAACAGTCTTTATTATGACATTTAAATACTATACATGAAAACCTTCACGCACTTCTGCTGGAGGTGGAAATAGACGACATCTGTATTAATGCCTACTTATTCCTCTAGATCTATAATGAACACTCCTATTAAAATCAGAAAGAATTCACTAAATCTAGACCATATTAACAAAGGTAGTACAAATAGATGTGCAGTTGTTTTGCTGACTGTGGGCTTTTCAAGGTTTGCTTTGAGGCACTCCTTAAGCATTGCCTCACATGCTTCCGAAGTAGGTTGGTGTTAGTGTTGGAAAAATTAGATCAGTCTTGAGAGACAAAAGAGGAGTTGTCTGCTATGAGAGTTCTTTCAACTGGAAAAGAGGGAGGAGAACTGGGTTAAGCCAGCTCTATGTCCTTGCTAAGAGCTGCAGACAGATCATCAGCAACTGATGACAGAGCCATAGAAGTGTTGATTATTAGGCCCCTCAGAAGGTTGTCTTCTTCAGCCACTGCCAAAGCATGACCTATTTCAATCACTTAAAAGCATGTATCTCTTCATATTTTAGCAATGATTTTCTGTAGCCAAGTAAGAAAATCCTCCAGAAGTCATTATCATTTCCAAAAGTAATTTATTCCAGTGCTGTGCTGTTCTCCTGTTGAAGGAATTATTTCTGTTGTACCATTCAGACCCCTCAAGCTGAAGGTCTTGGCCACTTCCCTTTATTTTATACTGTCTGTCATTGCTGAGAAGAGGTTGATTACATTGTCTTTTAACTGTTTACTGTGGTTGTAGACTAGTAGCAAATTATCCCTTAGTCTTCCCTTCATCAGAGTAAGCCCAGCTGTCTTAGCAGGCAGCTTCTGAGGAGCAGCCCGTGGCCTCAGCTGTCCTGACAGCAACCTACTGGACCCTCTCCAGTTTGTCGGCATCCTTTTTTAATGGGGAGGCTGAAAACAGGACACAGTATTGCAACTGCAGACACAAAAGGAATGAAAGTTCCACCTCATACATAAGCTCAGCACCAGTTTCCTTCATTGATAGTGACAGCAGAGAGTTGGCTTGTTTGATCTAGTTCTCACTGAAATAGGTCCATTTTAGCAGGGCTGCTCCTAAACTAGTTCTCTTCCAGCTGTGCTGACAGGTGGGGTCACCTCATCCCCAGTGTAATACTTTGGGCTTTTTGCTGAGCTTCTTGAGGCACATGTTGGCTCAGTCTCAAAGTTTCTAAAGGTCTTTATGGATGGAATCTCCTTAGAGATGTGCTGAGGGTGTGCTTTCTTACCATCAAATCTGCTGATGAAGACTTTGAACAAAAGGGGCCCTACTACTTAGCTGTGGTATACTTTGCTTCTTAACCATCAGCTCAGCAACAAATTATTGGTTTTGTTTGGGTTTTTTCCTCCATTGAACTTGTTGTGGTGCAGATAATTTATAATCTAGGGTTGATATCAGTCAGTTAAAATACTGCCTATGTATTGTCTCTCTGTGTAGCACAACAGTGATATTTCAGTGGTGTCAGATGTGGTAAATCACAAAATATTAAAATCTGAAGACTAACCAGAGTGGTTCAGAGTGCAGATTAGTGCAATTAATTTTCACTATTTTCCTAGTTTTTTAATGCTCTATTATTTCTATCTGAAATAATGATTAAAAATGCTCTAGTTAAGCTTCTTCAGTGTGCTTATTACCAGACACCTGTCCAGATGTCTCAGGACTGCTGTGATGAGGCAGGATATGAAATGAAGCATTCCTTACTGATTTTAAATAACATGATGAGGTGAGTTGCTTGCTCAATTACTCAATTGCCCTCTGCTTCATTTCTTCCAAGATGATGAACTGGGCTTTTTCTTCCTCTTTACTGTTGCTGGGACAGAATTCAACCATTCACACCAAATAGGATGCTGATACCATATTTAACACTATTTTTTGCCAGTAATACACAAAGGTCTCAAAGCTAACAGCCCTAAATTTTGCCTCATATTGACTATGCTTTTCAAATAGGCAACGATGAACTTCAGAAATAGTTGCATTTGCAGTATTAAGTATCAACACAAACACTGTTCAGAGAAATTGTTTATCTGTGTTTCCACTTTCTTCTGTACTTCTACCTGCTCTTAAAAAATTGCAATCTATTAGTGTAAGAGTAACTTTTATGAGCCAGAAGATAGTCACTTAGATCTCAAAAACCACTTGTAGTGGGATAGAGTTATTTTAGCTAAAGTATAGTGCTTTTCTGAAATGAACCTAGGTTTAAAGGGGGGTTTTTCTCACTGTATTTCTTGTAGAGCAGATTCCCATCTGCTAATTTGAGTGACACAAATACACCTTCACTGTGCTTTATTCCTGTTTGCCCTGCAGAGGTACCACTGCTGAGAGATGCTTTGATTTCTTTTTCTTGCACTTTATCAACAGAATTGTTAAAGAACCATTCATGGAACATATCAAAGGCAACTGAAAGGGTAACTGTCACAGAGAACACAATCAGAAACCTTTAGGCCAGAGAGAATACCTCAGGATGAGATTTAGCAAAAGACATTTGAAAAATGTGTGTTCTTGCAAAAAAGCCTATCAGGATTATGAAGAATTTAATATTTCAAACCAAAAAAGTCTGTGATGAACAGAATTACTTTTTTTTTTTTTGGGGGAGGGATTTTTTTTGTGAGTAAATGTGCATCTAAGTTTTGTGTGTGTCTAAAAACAAACTGTTTCAACTGTATCAAGATGCTCTGATAAATTTTTGTCAGCATTTTATAATAGTACTACATGACATACATTTAAATTTCATTGACTTGGCATCTTTCAGTAGAAAACTACTTCGCTGGAAATTGTTTAATCAACTCACAGATCAAATAGTGCACTATAAATGTTTTTTGTTTCTTTACATCCTTCTCTGCATAGTGAGTGCTTCTCTCATCAAAATCAGGGAACTTGAGTTCTTATCAATACTAGTGCTCTCTTTACTTTTCCCAACCCAGACCACCCTAGCAGCCTGCCTTACCCTCCCAAATGAGACAGAGAAGATGAAAAAACATTAGGGTCATGGAGTAAAGCTTTCTAAGAGAAGGCATTTAGTGAAAATGTATCAACAGCTCCTTTAAGGACACTCATAGACCTGAACTATTCCCAGAGGAAGTAAGCTTCCTCAATTTAGCCTTTAAGTGATACTTTATTTTAACATAAAGCTGATCCTCGAAAATGAGGATACAGAGCACAACTTGGGTGCAGTAGGTTTGTTTTGTTCAAGAGCTTGTCACTGCGGATGTTTTTGCAGGTGCTGCGGTCCATCAGTGCTGGGCACTTTTTAAACATCACCTCCTAAGGCCACCAGGAGCAGGCAATTCCTGAATCGTTGCAAGTCAAGCAGGTGAGGCAGAAGGCCAGCATGGCTGGGCAGCAATCTTCTCTTGGAAATAAGGTGAAAAAGGAAGGTGTATGCCCAGTGTAAGCAAGGTCAAGTGACGTGGGGAGAATACAGAAATTCTACTTGTGCTGTAGAGACAAAATTCATGCAGTCGAAGCTCAGCTGGAGTTGAAGCTGGACAGCAATGGGGGGGACAACAAAAAGTTTTCTTCAAATGTATTTATGGCAATAGGCAGTATAGAAATATTATCATCCCTTTACAGGATGAGGATGGTCACCTCACAAACGGGGACAGAGACAAGGCAGAGGTGCTTAATGCTTTCTTTGCCTCTGTCTTCAACATGGATGACAGACCAAGGGAGTCTCAGTGCCCTGAGCTGCAGGACCATGGCTAGGAGAATAATCAACTCCCAGTCAGCCCTGGAGATGTGTGGGATCTGCTGCTCCAGCTGGATCCCTACAAATCTACGGGGCTGGATGGGGTTCATCCAAGAATCCTCAAAGAGCTGCTGATGTCATCACAAAACATCTCTTGATTTTTGAGTGGTCTTGGGAATCTGTAGAGGTGCCAGCTGACTGGAAGCTGGCCAACATTGTCCCAGTTTTCAAGAAGATCAAGAAGGGGTACCCTGGAAACTACAGGCCTGTCAGTCTCACTTCAGTGTCTGGCAAATTTATGGGGAAGATTATTCTGCAAGGTATTGAAAAACACCTGAAAGACAATGGTGTCATTGGTCACAGCCAGCATGACTTCATGAGAAGAAAGTCCTGCTTATCAAACCTGATTTCCTTTTATGACAAGGTAACCCCATTAGTTGATTGAGGGAAGCCAGTTGATGTAATCTTCCTGAATTTCAGTGAAGCTTTCAATACTGACTCTCCCAGGATCCTTCTGGACAAAGTCTCCAGCACACAGCTGGATAAACACATCTTGCAATTGGCTCACGGTTTGGGCACAGAGGGTAATATTGAAGGGGTGACATCAGACTGGTGACCTGTCAGTAGTGGGCTTCCACAGTGCTTCGTTTTGGGCCCAGTGCTCTGTACCATCTTCATAAATGACTTGGATGCAAGACTGGAAGGGATACTAAGCAAATTTGCAGATGACACAAGACTTGATGATCCTTCTGGTCCCTTCCCACTCAGCATATTCTGTGATTCTCTTATCCTGCCGGGCACTGTTTGGAGTTCCTGGAGTTCCTACAGGCTCAGAAAAACACTGAAATAGGAGGCTGCAGGGATGTTCTTCCCCAGATTGAAAACCAGAAATAACTAGCAAAAGGAAAGACTTTAACCTTATAGCAACTAGAAAGGACTTTTGGGTTTTAACTTGCCACAAGGCTTTTTGTTCCTAGGTATGTTAAAAGCGCTCATTCTCTTCAAACCAGGCTTGGAGGTTCATGACTGTGCCACTGGCATGGGTTCATATTAACATTTCTGCTAATGTTTCTGATGCCTGGTTCAAGGAGACATTTAGATTAATTTAGAAACCTCTTCAGCCACGAATTTCCTGGAAGCATAACTATTAATAGACTCAGTATTGTATTTTATTTTCTATCCATAAAATTTATGTAAAATATTTCTTATGAAGCAGCCTTTAAAGTGAGTTGGAAGATGAATGCTGTGCTAGATGGAATGATAAAGGTGGCATCAAGATGACATTTCCTAAGGGTTCTTATTGCTCATGTCTGTTTTTTCACAGGCAATAGCACGAGAGGTCTTTCCTACAGAATAAGCGACACTAAGCTTGCAGGGAGTTTACCTGAATAGTATCTCACAGTATTTAACAGAGGTTTGTATTTATGATGTTTTCATTGGAAAATAATGATTTAGAGACACAGATGCTTCTTCAAATATGGAAATTTTGCCTATTGAATTAGGATCTTAACATTACTGTGAGTATTTTCAAAAATAGCGGTAATACTTGATTATATTTTACTATGATAGAGCTGATCTGTTCTTTAATTTTTAGCCATGAGGTCATTGAGAATTGGAGCAACTTGCCAAAGATGTTTGTAGATTGCCCATAGCTGGAAGTTGGCGTATCAAGATTGTGTGGTGTTTCCCCCCCCAAAAAAATCTTATTTAGACAGAAAATAAATTAATTCAGGGGATTCCTCTGACCTGCATTGCACAGTGTGGTTACAGGATTGTAGACAGTTACTTTTGGTCTTATAACCTATTACTTTACAATATATTTCATGAACCTATACAATTGGCAGTATGCACAGGCCTCCCAAAAAGCCCCCTGGTAACTTTGAAATGTGTTGTATGGTAATAAAGTCCAATTCCTCTTACTGGGCAATTGGGATGATGCTCACAGTGCCAGCACTCACAAAACAATTAAAAATCCTTGGATTGGATTCTGTTCCTATAAGTAGGGCAGGGGTATAACACAGCTGTGAGTAATGCAACTTAGTTATGTGCGGTTATCGGAAGCCTGAAAGCTGTTTGGAAAAACATGCACAGAAAATGGGTGAGAGGACATCTTGATAACAGTCACCTAATTTCCCAGTCTCAAGGCTAAACTGGATTTACAATCACCCTTACTTCGTGTTGGCTCTGTTACCTAAGTGGTGGTGACTTGACTATCCAGCTTTCATGCTCCAGGCTCAAGCGAGAGATACTGAAATTGTAAAATGTCATCTCCAGTTTGTCTTTCTATTGGTGTTTGAAACAAAAATTATTCCTATGGAAAAAAAACCCTGAAGGTAGACTATTCATTTTAAAGGACTTATGATAGTGTTTCAGGGTAAGAGAGCGGAATGACTAAACCCTGTGTTGTCAAGTTTGCTTGTCTGAAACAAGGTACCTAAATGTGTGCCTGTATGTACACATAGACAAGTAAACAAATAGATTAGTGTTCAGAAGTGCTGAGCACATTCAGAAGTAATTGAGCTCAGTGGGATTACAAGTGCTTGCTACCTGCATTATTATTTTAATATCTGTTTTAGAGACTTTAGGAAAATTTAACATCAGGCTTTTATGCCATCTGACCATAAGCTTTCCTTGTCACATTGTGATTATACTCCCACTCATCTTCCATCAGCCTAGCCAAGAAGTCTCAAAAGTTACTCTTACGATGTAGTCCCAGGAATGGTCTTCTTCCCTGCCATCTGAAAAGACAGTCCTGTGTCTTCTGAAATATTTGTGTCTCAATCTCAAACATTTGTCAAGCTTTCTGGAACAAGTTGATTTTTATAAATGTGGATTTCATTAGCTTCAGTATGAGATGAGATGACTTTTAGGATTTTTAGCTTTTTGTAGATTTTAAAGTAGCGGTGTAGTAAATATAGGGTTTTAGTATGATTGAATAGTCTCTCACACTTTAGAATAGTAGATAAAACTTACCAAAACTTATTCCCCCATTTCATATTGAATTTTCTAAATTCTTTAGGGTTGTTTAGGCTCCTTTCAAGGCAGGACTAGAGTAAACATATTTTGTTGAAGAACACATGCACCCCAGGCCTGAACAACAAGATGCCGTCTCAGTCAAAGCAACCTTCAAGCCCAGAACCTTGGAGAAGCTCCAAGACAGTGCGTGCCATGAAGAAGAGGAAGATGAGGGGTCTTGGGACCCCTGACTCAATCCCAGGGAGGCATGCCAGGGGGACAGATTTGGGGAGCATCTGGGGGTCAGATAATTGTTGGATTGGATGGATTGCACTATAAAATTTTAGAACCACTGGACAAGCGCATGCACCTTTGCACTCTTTAAGCCAGAAGGCCTTCATTAAAGACCTGCTCTCGATCTTATCTATACTAAATTCACCTGGAGTTTTTTTGCTCCCAGTCTTTAGGCAACAACACTATTACTCTGTACTGCCTCTACAATTAAAGCTGTTTTTAAGCCCTGCAGTGGGTTGTCCCTGGCTGGATGCCAGGTACTCACTATAGCTGCTCTCTCACTCCCCTCTGCAACTGGACAGAGGAGAGAAAAAAACCCAGCAGAAGATTCATGAGTTGAGATAAAAGCTGGGAGAGGTCACTTACTTATCACCATCATGGGCAAAACAGACTCAAAGTGGGGATATTAATTGAATTATTACTTACAGGGTCAGAGCAAAAGAGTGAGAAGTAAAATAATCTTAAAAAAACCTTCCTCCACCCCTCCTTCCTTCCATGTTCTTCCCTTCTCCCCCCCCCAATGGTGCTGGGGTATGGGGTTTACGGTCAGTTGTTGTTTCCGCTGCTGCTTAGGGAGAGCAGTCCTACCCCTGCTTCCGTAGGGTGTCTCACATGGGAAACAATCCTTCACGGACCCCTCCAGCGTGAGTCCACCCCCAGGCAACAGAATCCTCCAAAAATGTACAGGATTTAGCTGATTTTTAGTAAACTTAGCACTGACTTTTAAATAATATTTCAAGGAATTGTTTCTTCCTGGACAAAGTGGTGTAACTTCCCAACCTGATGCTGGAGTCTTTGTTGGCAAGCCTCAGCTTGCTGCATTTCAGCCAATGTCAATAACAAAAGTGCAAGGAATTGCACACTGGACAAGACTTCACCTTTTCTAAGGTAGCTTGATGCATGTAAACATATGCAAGTTCATACGAATGCATATGTAATATTCACCCTCTCTACATTTGTGGATAACTGGATATTGCCATGTTATTTCTCGTGCCACATTTTGACTGCTGTTCTATTTCAGTCATAAGAAGCTTGGGTTATGGGCCTTAGTGCCTGTTAAAACTAATTACCCTTACCATTATGATCAATTAACCCCAATTAACGTCAGACTGAAATGCAAAAATGTCACACCATTTTCTACAACTCAGTATAGATGAGTTCAGAGGAACTGATAATGACATCTTCAGGCTGTGCATGAGAAACTCAGTCTACCAAAAAAGTAAAAGCTTTCTTTTAGGTTTTATACACACATCACTTGAAGACGCCAAGCAATTGGTTATTTCAGACACCAGGTCACCCAGGTCTTGGGATGGGAGGGAATGTGCGTTAGAGCATGCACTAGCAACATTCTCCAGGATGACAGCTTTGGCAGCTTTGCCAACAGCCTGACATGGAGGATGTACTATAGGTACAGCCTTTGTCACTTGGCTAATTTTTCTCTCTTCTGCTATTACTGATTGATTTTCTCAGTTCGTGGCAGTATGCTGCACGATGCCGATTTTGTCAATCTTACAGATGTTTAGTCTCTAATTAAACATACATTATTGAGACTTTTCCATTTTAAATCTTGCACTTCCAGGCCTGATTTTCCCTTTCTGCTTCAGGCCATGAGTAAGGAGTAAGCCTTCTGCTTTACACTACATTGCATTGGAAATGATGGTAGTGTCCTGGTCCTCAGTCCATTCTTCATTCCATTACAGGAAAGGAACTCCAGTTACAAGATTCTGTGTGTGTAGTGAGCACCTGCTGAGGGGAGGGCAACAGCTTGCAGGTAAGGGCAGATGTATACCAGGAATAAGGTCAGTTAAGAGTTGTTGGAGTTGTGATTTCAAATAAAAATGAAGGGATAGCATTAAAAAGAGAAAAACAGATTATGCCAGAGAGTTGCTCCCCCAACTTGTATAAAAAATTTAATTAAGTAGCTTGCTCAACGATAGATATTATGACGTCAGCGTGTACAGTTTAGTCACATATGCTTTTCAGACATAGCTTTGTAGTTAAACTAAGAATGAGGAATGGAGTCACTTATCCAAAATTAAAATTATGATTTTTTTACAGTAGTCATAACTAATAGTACAAGTGTATTAATGTTGTTGGGTCATGAATGCCAAGATTCTTACAAGATTTGGAATTGTCGTGGTTTTGCTCTGGGTCAATTTGCTTACACACCCCCACACAATTACTTTAAGTAGAGAGAAGGTTTATGCAGACAAAAGAGACTGGATTTAGGAAAATAACATGAACA
>JAYRBT010000082.1:86658917-86673098 GCA_036023395.1 Myiotriccus ornatus | reverse complement strand
TGGGTTTTGTCCGGAAATCTACTTGGGCAAAACCATTCACAGCCCCAGGGACGGGCTGGTGGGCAAAACCACAACAGAAGTCCTGGTTGTGGTTCTAGGGCTGGTGGATCTATGAAAGGAGTTTGTTCACAAAGTTCAAATTTTCTGCATCATTTCCTAAATCAGTGGCTTTATCCTGGCTGCCACATGTAGTTTGGAAAACTAGGACAGAACTGCACATTAGGGGGATAAAGCTCTTTTCAAAATCCTCTGACTGTGTCTGCCAGTATACCTTCTCAATATCCTCACTTTCTGATCCTTTCTATTGACATCACCTGCACTGGGATTTGGAAAGCTTTCAGTGATGACTATTGCATGTGTGCAAGCAGTTGATTGTTTTTCATTATTCTGTTAGGATGTAGTCTGATACTTATGACAAATACTGTGACAACTAAGTCTCTTGTTATTTTAGCAGATTTCATTCTTAATAGAAGGTGAAAAATGTCCTTAATCTTTCACAATGCAGCAGTGAATATCAGTAATTTAAAGAAATCAGTATTTTTCTAATTTCAGAGTGTCATTTAAAATATAACCCAACTTTTTGGTTTTTATATTGGTTCCTACTTCAAGAATGGAACCTCTTTCAGTACACAATACAAACAAGCAACATGCTATGTTAAGAAAGATTATCATAAGGGAATAATATACACATCTTTGAGGTATATGTGTAGCAATGTTTCAGTTCTCTCTATGCCACAAATAGCTCTGGTTACAATATTTGGCACCACAGGTGTGAAACTGCTGAATGGCATTGGGCTTCAGGGAGAACAAGTGTGATCTACTGGTCAAAATATAGGACTGAGAAGGGGAAAATTTATACTGCCTGTCTGTGTTTGTGGAGGTGCCTAAATCATTCTATCCGATCAACTCAAAGGCAGCTTGGTTATATACAATGGTATCTCAGCCATACCTCATGGCTTTCCTGTCTAAAAAACGGAGCAGGAACAAAAATCATTATCTTATTGACCACAACACTGTTGGGCCCTTGAGAAAGATCGGTAATATATGTGCTCCAGAGAAAGGCTCACGAACACTAAATCAAAGAGATTTTGAAATAATTTAGAATTTCCCCCTGCTGTTCCTTTTGCCTCACAGTAAGGCTGGCTTATACTGTGGAGTACTGAGGCTTTAACTCCCTTATGAATGTTAAGCTTTGTGAAGTGTTTTGATAACTTCAGATGAGAAGCACTATGTAAGCCAAAGTATTATTATTATTAATTGTTTTATTATACAGTGCTCATACATGTCAAGAAATATAAATACTGGAGGCGGGGGGGGAGCGGGGGCAGTATTTGTCAGCCACAGGTGTAGAAGGGTTTATGTAACCTTGAATGACAGGCTTGGAGCTTTTAATAATTTTTTTCAAGTATTGTTTGCAGAAACTCACATTTCAAGATTTTCAGTTTTCAAGTACTTACAGCAAGAAAGATATTTCCTTCTGTATTCCTGAGACAAGAGCAACTCTCTCTCCTGACTAGAAAGAGAGAAAGTATGTGAAGTGAGGAGAGAGACTGGCTTCATCTATTACTACCATGAAGTTGTCTGTGACCCTTGAAACACTTTTTTAAACATTTTCCTACTGTCTTGTGTAACAATAAGAATCCCAATCTTGTATTTTGTTGTGTTTCCCTACCTGAAGTTACCAAAGAGTAAACTGATGTTAAAATTTCAAAATTTTGGATAAGTCTCAGTCTGCATTTCATAGAATTTTACTTGTCTCTTTGCGTAATATTGTCTTAAACTGCTCATAGCATAAATGGGAGTTTACAAGAGCAGAACAAAGCTACAAGTATCCGCTAAGCCTTTGATATTTTACTAAGTCACAAAAATATACGTACCTTTGCTGTGATAAACAACCTGTTCTGCTCTTGAACGTCAACTTTACCATTGACACGGCAGACATGCTGTTGTCCTGATCTTCATTCTTCACCATCCCTGAATCCTATGAATCTGTACATTCTTATGAGAGAGGCAATAGTCCTTTTAACTCTTCCATTTGGCTTGCTTTCAGTTTGCTAAGAGTGCCTGTAAATGATTTTTGCCTTCCATAATCCCTATTTTAAATTTCTGAAAACCATCATAAGTTTTTGTAGTATTCCTAGTCTCTGATGACTTGGGGTAGGTGTATAGCAGAAAAATGAGGTGCCAGGGCAGCAGGTTGGAGATCTGGATCTTCTAAGGCTAAATCCTTCCTTTAATTCCTGAATATAAGGCCAGGGATGTTATTAGTTTTGTCTTTATGATCTATACATAAATAAATGGTGTACCCCAATGTAGTTCATGGTAGTTTTTAAGTCATTGCTTTTCTTAGCAAGAAATAGTTAAAAATAAGTCAGTAGTTGCTTTTGAATTATTTTTTTTGTTGTTATGCTTTATGCTTGAATGTTTATTTGTTACTATCAAAGGCAAGGTCTTGATTCAAAGAGATTTATGGTAATTGCATGACCTAATTAGAATCAAGCTTCTAATCAAACATATTTCATAAATAAATTAAATTACTCTGCACATTACTTTCTTCAGCTTTTGGTTATGTATCTGGAGAAAAAATGTTAAGCATATGTTATTGCAAATATATGATCTGCTTTGCCAATAACAGTTTTGCAAATGTTGGCATGGTGCTGTCTCTTTTGCTGTTGGCTAATACTTCTTTTTATTAACCATACTAAAAATTAGGATGTGGGTAAGTGGCATTTTCTTTATTTACACAGTTTTAATAAACAAATGTAACTTGTTATAATTTATAGGATTTGCATGGTGTTAGTTCTAACTAGATGCAGAGGGGTGTATCAATGCTTTTATTAACACTAACTACTGCACAGTTGCTGTTACCAAGAAATTCTTAGACTACAAATTAACACAAAAAGCCTTGGTTGCATCTCATTAAGCAAAGTAGATTATCTTTTCAGTCAGTACCTAGCCACAGACTTCTGACTCAAGAACTCACATGATGTGCATAGGCTGATTTTGGATGACTTGGCTGCTGAAAAATTTGAAGCTGTATGGCAGCATTTTTCTGAAGTGACAGTAACTTCTCATTATAAATTCAAGAATCTCTGATTCTTAGAAATGGTGAGCTTTTAGTGTTGTCAGCACAAGGCTGTGAGTGCTGCTGCCAGACCCACGCAGCATTCATACAAAGATTGCCAGCAGAGAGAGATTTATCTATCCACAGTTTTGGCTAGATATGGAAAAGCTGAGATAGTCTTTGGTACGTCATTCAAAGAGAAATCCCAGAAGAAGCTTCTTGATGCTGTGGATAATAGGTTTA
Organism: Myiotriccus ornatus; assembly: GCA_036023395.1. NCBI lineage: Eukaryota > Metazoa > Chordata > Aves > Passeriformes > Tyrannidae > Myiotriccus > Myiotriccus ornatus. The sequence goes on along the minus strand of JAYRBT010000082.1, from coordinate 86,669,791 downwards.
GATTTATATTCATTATATTGATGTCATAACCTTTATGAGATTGACTTGATTTCCCTCTTTGTCTTATTTACAAAGCTTCCCTTTCCTCTTATTTCTTCATTTGCTACCATCTCAGAGGCCTTGTAAAGACAAAAAATCCCGAAAAACCTGAGCACTCTCAATGTAAAAAATTTCTCAGACTTGCCTGTCAAGGTCTGACATTAACTACTTTTCCTTGTATGATAGTGGGCAGGTAGGTACCTGTTGTTTGAAAGGGTACTTGCTTGATGCTTCTCCCTGCCCTTGCACTTTTATACAACATTCTCTATTTCTTTATGTTATTAATATGAATTTCTATGAATTTGAAGGAAGACAGAAATTACTCCTTTTTCACTTCCTTTTCACAAATTCCCTGATTCTTTGTTGCGCAGTATAAATTCTGACTGTTTCTAGTACTCTGCCCAGATGTTTCAGCAAGCTGAAGAGCTGACTGAGGGTTGCTGCCTGCCAGTCAGACTACGTAGAGGGATGTCTCCACATGCAAGATGAGGGACGCTGTGGCAGGGTCAAGTGTGCATGTTCACTTTGCCAAGTGTCAACTCCGATTGCAAAATGGTACCTCCCAACATTTTTTAAAAAATCTCCCTTCTAAAAGTACATGAAGTACTCTTAATTGCAGGGAAACACTCTTTTAATTTTTTATAAAGTGAAGCATAAAAAATTTAAGTGAAAAATTTTAAAGGGTGTACCTTGAAATTTAAGGTTTGCAGTGTTGCTGTAGCACATCTTGCTCCAAATTCCAACCTGGAAATTGGCACAAGTTTCACTGTGCAGTCATTTAATTTCAATTCCATCATCTCTTTCTTAGACTCAACATAAGGTGATTATTCCTCTCTTTGGCTAGGCAACGTAGCTCTTTACTATTGTAAACCATGGACTTGAATCAAACTCTGAAGTCATTAGTCTGAGAAAGTGGTACTAGTGTGCTTCACTGATACCAGTGGTGTTGAGACTCAAATCTTTCATTATAAATGAAAGTGGTAAAACACTGGAACAGGTTTTCTAGAGAGGTGGGCATTTTTGCATCCCTGGGAAAATTCATGGCCAGGTTGGATGGAGCTCTGAGCCACCTGATCTAGTTGATAGACGTCTAGTTGAAGATGAAGACTAGATGGGCTTTAAAGGTTCCTTCCAAGCCAAACAATTCTATGATTCAGTGAAATCATGCAGTCCTTTTCTATCCAGAAATAGACAATCTGCAAAGTTAAAATGTGTTTGACAGTGAATACAGAGTGGGAAGAAGGTTCAGGACACACAATAGTCTGGATTCAGAATGATCAGGTTTAATGCAGTCCATTGAGATTAAATATTTTTCTGTGGCATCTAATCTGGCAACAGAATATAAGTACTAAGGGAACCTCTACGGCACAAGACGCAGTGAACTCCGTTTTAACAAACTCAGTGTTGATAGCAGCCCTGTGCAGTGTGATTTGAAGTCCTTCTTTTGAATTAGGTATTTGGACACAGTTATGTAACCCTATAAGCACTAACTTTCAGGATTTATCACTTGTCAGTGCACTTGCTCGCAATACCAGCTGGAGGAAGCAGTTTATTTCCAGCCAGACGTGTACCAAACATATGATCTGGACAGAATTTAGTTCCTTATAAGCTTATTTGTCTGTGGTTTATTTCTATTAGTTTATATTGCTTCCTGACAAGCTGATTTCTGTGGCTCCTTCCTTAATTCTGCCCACAGGTTACAGAAAAAAGCCTGTGGGGATATTTGGAGATGACTGCATCTAAGTGGCAGAAGCATGAGATGCTGCAATGCTTTGTGTTGAAATGCCTGTGGGAGCCAAACCTTTGTGCCAGCAGTAAATGAGTTGGCTGAACCTTCACCAGTGAGTCAGACCACCACTTCTCTTTAGCAGTTTTATAAACTGTTCTGCTGATCTACTCAACTGGGGTTAAATGTCATGGTCAATGGAAAATCTGAGTGGAGATCGGTATTTACACAACTGCTCTTCACCAGCTTTCAAACACCTCCTCTGCACAATACTGCAGGGTAACTACAAGGATTTTCTAAAAAATCCTACTCTGAAATACTTCTTTATTAAGTGAATATGCTAAAGACTTACCATGTATTTAGAAATTTGAAACTCCCATGTGCTTTCCTAGACACATTTACAAAGCATGAATCATGGAGGTCTGTGTTTTCAGACATGCTCAAGGGTTAAATACAAAATTCATGGGAAATATGGGTGTTCAACTATTTGGAATTGTCCTGGTTTCAGTTGTGATAAAAATAATTTTCTTCCTAGTAGCTGGTATAGTGTGTTGGATTTTGGATTCAGGATGAGAATAATTTCATGATACATTGATGTTCTAGTTTTATCTGAGCAGTGCTTACAGATAATCAAGGACCTCAGTGTGCTACCAGAAGTGTCAAAATTGGTTTGGGCTAGGATAAAATTAATTTTCTTCATGGAAGCTAATATGGAGCTATGTTTTGGATTTGTTCTGGAAAAAGTGCTCATAAAAGATGTTTTTGTTACTGCTGAGCAGTGCTGACATAGTCTCATAGAATCATTTAGTTTTGGAAAAGACTTTTAAGATGGTTAACTGAACTGTAAACCCAGCACTGCTTAGTCCACCAGTGAACCATGTCCCTCAGTGCCACATCTACAAATCTTTTTAATACTTCCTGGGATGGTGACTCAACTACTTCTCTGGGCAGCCTGTTCCAACGCTGGATAACCTCTTTGGCAAAAAAATATTTCCTAATATCTCATGTGAGCCTACCCTGGTCATTTCTCCTTGTCCTGTCACTTGTTATTTTTGAGAAGAGACAAACCCCCACCTGTTTACACCTCATTTCATGTAGTTGTATGGGGCAATAAGGTTCTTCCCAAGCCTCCTTTCTTCCACACTAAACAACCTCAGCTCCCTCACCCATTCCTCATAAGACTTGTGTTCCAGACCCTTCATTGCCTTTCTCTGGTGTTCCAGCACTTCACATCCTTCTTGAAGTGAGGGTCCAAAAAACAAATGAAGGATTTGAGGTGCAGCATCACCAGTGCCAAGTACAACAGGATACTCACTGCCCTAGTCCTGCTGGCCATACTACTTCTGGAACAGGCCAGGATGCCACCGGCCTTCTTGGACACCTGGGTACACTGCTGGCTCTTGTTCAGCTGGCTGTTGACCAGCACACCCAGGTCTTTCTCCCCTGGGCAGTTCTCAAGCCACTCTGTCCCAGCCTGTAGAACTGGGTGGGGCTGTTGTGACCAAAGTGCAGGACTCAGCACCTGGCTTTTTTGAACTTCATACTGTTGGTCTTGGCCCACTGATCCAGCTTGTTCAGGTCCCTTGGGAGAGCCTTCCAGCCCTCCAGCAGACGAACACTCCTGCCCAACCTAGTGTCACCTGCAAACTGATGATCCCCTTGCATAGATCATGGGTAAAGATACCAAAGAGAACTGGCCCCAGCACTGAGCGCTGGGGAACACCACTGCTGACCAGTTCCCAGTGGATTAACTCCAGTCACCACCACTCTCTGGGCTTGGCCATCCAGACAAGTGAAGAGTACCTGCCTAAGCCACAATCGGTCAGTTTCTCCAGAAGAATGCTGTGGCAAATATGTCAAAGACTTTACTAAGGTCTAGGTAGACAACATCCATTGCCTTTCCCTCATTCACTAGGCAGGTCACCCTGTCATAGGAGATCGGGTTGGTCAAGCCAACCTGCCTTTTCAAACCCTTGCTGGCTGGGTCTGATCCCCTCATTGTCCTCTACGTGGTATGTGATGGGATTCAAGATGATCTGCTCCAGGACCCAGTAAGGCTGACAGGCCTGTCATTCCCTGGATCCTCCTTCCAACCCTTCTTGTAGATGAGTGTTGCATTTGTTAACTTCTTATGACCTGGGACCTCCCTGGTTGGCCAAGACTGCTGGTAAATGACGGAAAGTATCTTGGTGAGCTCTTCTGCCAGCTCCCTCAGTATCCTTGGGTGCATTCCATCCAGTCCCATGGACTTGGGCTGATGTTGCTCAACCTATAAGACAGGGGGAAGAAAGAGGAAGTGGGGAATGGTCAGAGAGATGGAGTTAGTTTTCCTGAGTTACCATGATGCATGATGGAGCCCTCCTTTCCTGGAGATGGCTGAACACTTCCCTGCCCATGGGAAGTAGTGAATGCATTCCTTGTTTTGATATGCTTGCACGTGTGGCTTTTGCTTTAAATTGCCTTCATCTCAACCCATCAGTTTTCTTGGTTTTACTCTTTTGATTCTCACCCTCATCCCACTGGGAGGAATGGGCAAGTGGCTGTTTGGAGTTTAGTTGACAGCTGGGGTTAAAATCTGACAGTTGGTCAATGGTATCAAATATACTGTAAGTTTGTATCTGAAGAGAGACCTCAAATATATTACTTACAAACACAGTGAGTACCCTAAAAGTAAAGCAATATATTGAAAGCAAGGTAGTTCAACCAGTGAGAGTAGCTCATCATATATTTGTTTCATATTGGTTTTCAGTCTGCACAAAAGATGCTGAATGTTTCAAGCTAAACAATCAAATGATAATGGAAAACCTTTAAGAATGGGAATTTGGATGAGAAACATTATTGCATATTTAGATACATTTTTCAGTGTGCAAAATTATTTCAAAGAAAGAGGATTAAATTTTGACAAAGTTGCTAGTGTGTTAAAGCTAAACTGCTGGGAATGTTTTTGGGTAACTTGTGATAACAGGTGTAAATTGTAACCTTCATGGTTATAAACTACACATACGTGGCTGCATTGCATCTACTGTGTGGTACAGAAATCTTCTCTGCACTTCTGCATGTGGATATATGAAATGTTTTGGATTTTGTAACTGTGAAAAAGCTGTTTTGCCATTTAAAGTCAGTATCACTAAGCCTCAACCAGCAAGATTATGACTCTCCAATCCACATTAATAATTCAGTGTAAAATATCTTCCTGACACTTGTAGCCATGCCAGAGATAGGTGTTTATATTTTCTGGATACATTACATTAAAAGGAAAGAGTATTAGTATGCTACATGCATTTGCAATTCTAGCCATGGTGGATGTGCTATGAAAGAAAGACTATAATTTTGAACCTAGCCCTGCATTACCACTCATGTTAATTTCTGTGCACAATACTGATTTGGCGACTCATAACAGAACTGTCCTGCCTGGGCAGGTGATATGGGTACAGTCAAATAGTAAAACCTGAATTCCAAGCCGTATTATGGTCTCCATATGGGGTACGAGGTTCTTCAAAAACATTGGGTTTTGCACCTCTTATTTTAATAACTTTTAGGTTGGCATTTTGTTCAGTCCTTCAGTTTTTCTCACATTTCCATCCAGTGCCCCCTGCCTGACTCAGGGTGACAAAGGGTACATGCAAATATCTTTTCACTGAAATCTGTTTTAGTCAGAATGACTTAATGAAAGATTGCCTACCTACTGTTTGTCAAGCTCATGCATGTCATATTTGCAACACAATCAGCCTTTTGAAAGTAGAGACTTATGTGATCAAGTCTTCTTTTGAACTTCTGGATTCTCGTTAGAAGCACAAAGCTTTGTCATGCTGTTGCAATAAATCATATTTTAATAACTGTTAAAACCTTTGAACATAAAGTTTAATAATAATAACACTTGCAGCACTTAAATACTTTCATTGAGCACCAGTGCTTATGGCCGAAACCCATTAGATGTTCACCACTTGTCACCTAAGGTGGGGATTGGTATTTGCCTCAAAACAGGGGATGATTGCAATGAACACTGAACAAATATAGTCACTAACAGCAGAGAAAAAAAGCGGTTCTGTTCTAGAGTTTACAGTTTCAAAACACAGGCCTGAAGAGGAGTGTGGAAATGGGGCAGAATGGGCCAGCTGGGCCATCAAGGGTTTCTTTGCCATCCCTTAATAAGTTGCTATTTTTGTAAGGAATGGGGATCTGCTTCAGGAATCACCACTGGTGAGCAAGAATTAGCCAAATTTAAAGACAACTAGAAGAGAAGGTGTGCTGCAAATAGACTGGAGGAAGAAGTGGATAGCACACACAGACTCAAGCCAGAAAGAAATGGTGAGCATTAGTGGAACGAGAGGGCAAAAGGGGTGTGGAATTGAGGCAACTGGTCCTGCCAGATGAGTGGTTAGTCCCACCAAATCACCACGGCACCGGTGTTTCTGCTCAAGCTTCCTGTGTGACCTGTCCTGCTGGGACAGGAGTCTTCTCAACCTGCTGGTCTGGATTTCTTTAGAAATGTTGGGCCTTATAGGGGAAGTATCAAGCTTCATGGCTGTACTGTCTTGGAAGTGGTTGATCACAAAGGGTTGGAGGATGCACAGGCTTACAGGGTTGGCAGGGCTGTGTCTTTCCCACTCCACTCAGTCATGGTTGAGTGGTTGCTTCCCTGTCTGCTTTCACGTTCCCTTCCTAAAATGCTTTTCTTCAGCTATCAAGGTGGCACTAAGCACCTATGGGTGCTATTAGTCACAGCCCTGACAGTATCGATGGTCACACAGCAAGCCATCAAGCAGGGACAACTTTCTTTCTCAGTGATTCTTCTAATAAGTTATTTAGGAACAAATCCCAAGTGCCAGGGCTTTTATGAACTTGCTTCAGAGCTGGAGTCAGTCCTTTGAGTGCTGAAGCATATTCTTGTGATTTGAATCAATAGCCTTCTTCCACATAAGCCACCAAAACTATATTTTCATGCTTGCTTCTGCTACAATTGGAGTATAATTGCTGGGGATTTGTGCATGTAAAACACTCATTTTTACTTTTGTGTTTTTTTTCCTGAGTGGAAGATTGCCACAGACCAAGAATCTAAACAGTTCACAATGATCATTCCTAATTCTGAGGAGAAATATGGCCATTTTTATTACTAAAGACAACCCATGTGCAAAACAGAATACCAGCTGTCAGTGAAAAACTGTGTGGTTTTTTTTCTTCTTGTTGTTGTTGTTTTGGGTTTTTTTTAATCTTGTAGTTTGGGCTTTGCGTTTGTTTTCATTTTCACAGGGATAAACTAGAAGTTGTAATTTTGACTTTTGCCACGCCTGACCTAGTAGCTTTTTATAGCTAGTGGTCTCAAAGAGCCATATAAGTGGAATATTTATAACTAATTGTAAGCATGTGGTGAATTAGATGTAGTTTCCCTGTATAGTTAATGAACAACTGTTTACAATTAGTAAGCAACTGCATTAGTTTCTGATCCTGCACGTCTTTTCAGATCAACCAGTCAATCAGAGACTAGAGCACTGTGTGCATACACTGGGACATGCTCTACAATGAGCAAAACAGGTTTTATTTTATTGTTCCATGACACAACATGCAAAAGAATATAGCAAGGTGAATTATATTTTGTGTATAATGAACAAACAAGAAGGGCTGTGTCGCTCATAAACATGTAGTAAGGGTAATCTGGGCTGTGATGAGTCAGTAATGCCTTTCCTAACTTATAACCACAAAGGGGAGGCTGTGCCTGTACTAACCTCTAGCCTGTAACTTTCATTTTCACTAGTGTTTTCAGTGTCAGTGGAGGATCAAAGCAGATGACGGCTTTCTGCTGGCAAAAATTCTGCCTGAGAGCAATACCTCTCCATTCCAAGACCTTTTTTTGCAGTTTTCACGTATATTGCATTATGTTCGTTCTTAATATTCTGCACGGTTCCTGTTATATTATTCCAAACTACTTAATCCATTAAGGCAATATCCAATTATGTTCATAAGTTGTGTGTCATAGTTTTCATTAATTTATACTTAAGGCTGCTTCAAGGAACGGATAACCTCTCCTGCTTGTACAGCAGACCAATGGCCGAGACAAAAGCCAAGTTCATGGCTTTCTATGTCATTAGTCTGTGTATTTTATATGGCACTGTCAAAAAAGCTTTGTCAAAGCAGGAGACTGTAAGATGTGCCTTGGGATAGTCACGCAATGTAAAGCAAGCTGGGTGTGAGAGGGTTCAGAGATGAAAGTTGATGACTAGACTTAATGTGATGCGAAATGTTTTTGTATAGTAGTTGTAAAATGCTGTCATAATTATAAAAGACATGATTGTTACTGTAGATCAATGGCTTAATGGTGAGTAACCACAAATAAACAGACTGAAGGGATTGGAACTGGTTGAGCTCCAGGGGTTCCTTTCAACCTTAAGGAACTCTGTTTCTTAAATAATTTTGTTGATATGAATAATTCACTGCTTTGTCAAATAAGCCAAACAGGCAGAGTATTATTTTTTCTCTTTGAGCAGAATTGCCTTTACTGCTATTTGCAAATGGTAGAGATGTGGCCCACATTCAGTGCTGTTAAGCTGATTTGCATACAGGTAGGATGCATGAGAAATACAGTCACAAAATGTGCTTGAGAGGCGACTCAGAAAGGTTATATGATCCATGCTCCTGCCCTGGAACAAGGTTTTCTTGTTTGCCAAGCAATCTGAGAGCTGGTGCTGACAGTCAAATATTGATTACTTGATTTTGGTGACCATCAGAATTAATTATTATAGGGAGGAGGTTTAGAGATTAGGAAGAAATTCTTTATTGTGAGGGTGGTGAGAGACTGGAACAGGTTGCCTAGAGAAGCTGTGGATGCCTCAGCCCTGAAACTGTTGAAGGCCAGGTTGGATGGGGCCCTGAGCAACTTGATCTAGTGGAAGGTGTCCCTGCCCATGGCAGGGGATTGGAACTAGATGATCTTTAATGTTCATTCCAACCCAAAACATTCTGTGATTCTCTCATCGAACCACAGATGTTGGAAGGGACACCTGGAGGTCTGTCCAATGTCCTTGTCAAAGTGCATTCAGCCAGAGGAGGTTGCTCAGGGCCATGTCTTGTTGAATTCTGAATCTCAGTAAGGATGGAGATTCCACAGCCTCTCTGAGGAATGTGCTCTGGTGTTTGGCCACTTTCATAGGAATTATTTTTATTTAAACCTATATCTAGTCAGAATTTCCCTTGTTCCAACTTGTGACCATTGCCTTCTGTCTTTCCACCAAACACCATCTTCTCTGGACTCTACAATCATGTAGTTGTATTGTGATCATCGTTTCTTATTTGCACTGAAAAATACCCTAAAGAAGCAATACTGCAGTCCCAGCTCTTCCATAGAGCTGCAAGAGGACAGTGAAACCTCTTTATAGAGAAGCATATCGGTTTTTAGTTGTTTGGAAAGCATTTGTGCAGAGGCTGTTTCTTCTTGTTTCAAACTTGCTTTTGAATAGTTGCTAGACAGAAAAAGAAGCAGCATTGTCACAGGCCAGTGAAGGACTTAAAAAAACCCCTAACAAACTTTTTCCTATTTTCTAACATCTTCCAAGGAATAGCAGTGTTACACATTAACATTTATGAATCAAGAAATCTACTGACTAGATTACCTGGAGGCATTATTTCACTTCGCTAAAACTTGGAAAGAGTAAGTTAAATCATTCTGTTTCTGGTACTGAGCCTCCATTAAGGACAGAACCTGCAAAACTGTATGGGTGTATGCATGCACGTTAATGCATGCAACTTGTGGGCCCAGTACATGTGCACACTGATGCCTTCCATAACACCATCTTTTCACTTCACAGTTTTGTGAACATAACTCTCCAGGCATAGCTGTCTATCAGTGCACATAATTTAATTAATGTGCTTGCATGGACTGATTCCATGGCTTCACTTAGTAACCAGAGAAGAGGAAAAGTTACTCTGGAACTACAAATCTGTGAGGTACAGAGGGGAAAACTATGATTTCACATGAAAATTCCATGAAATCTCCAGCTTTTACCTCAGAAATAGAGTTAGCAGTAAAGTCTAGTTAGTTTTTACAAGTCATACTAATTTTCAAACACAAAAAACTTCCATACTGACACAGAGTGACCTTCATGACTCTTGTTATTTAAAGATTCTGTTTGGCCTTTATGATGGATTAACTAAGCTCTTTATTGGAAACTAATAGATGCCCAGTGATCATTGATCATCTCCAGGCTACACAGAATGTGCAGAGCATATTCCCAGTTAGTACTTTCTCCATGCATGTGCTGCTTCCAAAGGTCTAATATTCAAAAATCATGAGGAAAAAAAAGATATAGAAATTGATTATGAGGAAACCTTTTTATACAAAAAATGTGAATGGAAATGTGGTTCTAAGGATGCACTTATTCTAAGAGCAAAAAGATGCATTCTGTCATCAAGACAGTTTTTGTTGGGAAAACTAGTTTTGGTTCAATAAGGAAGTGAAAACAACTATTTGACATAAACAAGATATGAAAACGGTGAGAGAACTATGCATAGTGAGCAATATAAAATAATTGCTCTGTAAATTGATAACAGGAAGCTAGAAACATGAAGGAAAATCCATAGCAGATATTTTCCACATATATCTGCAGTAAAAAAAAGAAGTCATAGTGAGGGCATAGGTCCTTCTAAATTGCAATGCGAAAACTGCTAAAATAAAAAGGGTATTTGGTGCAGGGTTCTTGGTTTGTTTGCTTGTTTTAAAAAAAAAAGTGACTTCAGGAGATCAGCTAAAAACATTCGTCCACTTGATGGCAACTGTTTATTTTTGTCACAGATGTTTTGCTCATCTGGAAGGAAATGCATAAGGCATAACTCGTTTGGTTATTGGTTTTGGTGAAATCAGCTGGCCTAAAAAAAATGTACTGCTACTTCTGGGAATGACATGTTTTACTATATACCTGACCCAATCATGAATGCAGCCAGGGACAGACATACTTTTATAGTGCTATAGAAATATATGCCTTCAAGCCAGGGCTATGTGTTTAAATTAGGGAAAATTTCCTAATATATGAAGCGGGGAGCACGTTAGCATGCTATTTCATGTCAGGCTTATTTTACAATTTTATATATGCTTTCATTTCAATACCACTTTATAAGTGAA
>JAYRBT010000082.1:86641293-86658817 GCA_036023395.1 Myiotriccus ornatus | reverse complement strand
GTTAGCATGCTATTTCATGTCAGGCTTATTTTACAATTTTATATATGCTTTCATTTCAATACCACTTTATAAGTGAAAATCTTTATGGTTCAGTTTGGGCTTAAGTTTGCTCTTTGTAATTTCCCATTTCACTGACGACCAATTAATAGTAGTTCAGACAATCTAACAAAAGAGCCTGCCTTACTAGGACTTAGATGTAGATCCACCCTAACAAGTGCAGTTTTATTTTAGTAATGAACTAAAACTCCAGGTCACCTAACACTCTGCAGATTGCAGACCTGTAAGTAGAAAAATTCATTGCAAGTAGTATGTCAGGGAAAAATTAATATGAAAACAACAAACCAAAAACCCCTCCCCCCAAAAAAAAAACCCCAAAACAAAACAACCAAACAAATCCCATAACAAGCAAAAACAAAACCAGTAAAAAACCCCTCCAAACAAACAACAAGCAAACAAACAAAAAACCTAACAAAACCAACCCAAACCAACCAGTCAACCAAAAACCCATACCCCAACAAACACTTTCTTCTGGTTATGATTTATTTTAATGCATGTGTATGGTTATAGTTTATCCCACAAAGCAAAGGCTTTTACATGAATGGCTTTTGCATCAGAAAACATGAATGTTCTCTCTACACCTGATGACCAGCCCATGCCACTCCTTTGGCTTTTGTCTGCGGTACTAATCATTGGCCACGGAGCATCTGTGGCCAGTAGAGCCGGTTCAGCGTGATGCAGGAGTATCGTACACCCAAGCGCCAAGCGTGAGAAAAGCGGCCTCCACTGTTAGCACCAGTGGAAGAGGTAATGAGGAAAATTTGAGCTTCGAATTCGAAAGCTTTTAAGGGAAGAGAGGCTTCCACGAGGCATTTCAAACAGCGTACCTCCACAGGAGGGGATGCGGGCAGAGGCGCACACTGTTACTGCGATCCCCAAACCCACGTCCTTGTGCTTCGGGACACTTCTCCCGCCAGGAAGCGCCTCCCTGTGCCGGCCCAGTCACCGGCTCGGCGGCGGCCGGACCGGCCCCAGCGGCAGCGCCGTGCCCGGCAGCAGCGCGGCTCGGCCGGGGGGCGGGCGGCGGGAGGAGCGAGGCGCGGCCGGGCCGGGCCGGCACAGCGCGCAGAGCCCGCCCGCAGTGCCCGCCGGCGGGGAGGCTGCGCTGCCCGGCCGCTGTTCCTGCCAGACTTTCGCGCTGCTCTCCTTCTCGCAGACTCTCTGTGCCCGCGGCATGGCCGGGCTGTCACAAGGAGAGCGCCTGTCCTTCCGCGCCTTCCGGGCCGCCCGGCCCGCCGGGTGCGAGTACGGGTACGGGCACGGAGACGGGCTGAGCGGGCTCCGGGAGCGGGAGTTCCCCCGGCTCCGAGGTACCGCGGGCCCACCCGAGGGGCGGGAGGGGCGGGCAGGACTGCGGGGGGCGGGTCGGAGGCGGGGGACGCCCGGGCCATTCCCGTCTCGACTCGTCCCTGGCCGGGAAAGCGCTGGTGCGCGGAAGCGGAGGGGGAAGTGGGATGTCTCAACTTGCCGCAGTTCTCTCAGTTAATAGGGAGGCGATAGGAGGGCGCTGTCCTCGCTCTCCCCTGCTCCCTCTCCCCTAATGCCCCAGAGGTGTCATGGGTCCAGTATTTTGATACAGCATTTTGATACAGCGGCAAAAATGCGAAGAGAGGTATTCAGGCCGGGGAAGGAGGGGAGGGAGAAGTAAAAATGGTAAAGCAGCGCTTTTCCTAGAGAAAGTTTGTGATTAGACAGGCCTCTGTGAACTACTTTTGCAGACCGGTATGGATTTTCCCATTCCCCAGCATTCAACGTCCTTGCTTGCACTTGCTGCTCCAAATCTAATCGTGATGGTTATAAAACAACAATTTATTTTCCTTAAAGAGGTATCAATGCCCCTGATATTAGCACTTCAAAATACTTTTGGGAAAAAACAAAGTAGGGAGTGGAGTAAATAACATCAGTTTGGATGTCCTGAAACTGCTATTTAGGCCACTCTTTCTGTTAAGAGTTCCATATTACTCCTCTTTTTGTAGTGTCTTTGAATTTTGGTGATCAAACAAAAGAAGTGGGCTTTCTCACACAGGGGTGTTTAGTAAAGAATGGAGCTACACTTTGCCTCTAGAGGAGGTGGATAAAAATGAAGCAACAGTTTTGAAGAGCCTTAAGATTCAGTAAGTCAATTTCACAGTCTGGTTTTAGACATATTAGTTGCCTCACTGAAAGTCTGAATACAAGAAATTGCTTGTCCTAAATTCAGACTTAGATTCTGAAGAGTGGATGTTTTGTAACTCAAACATTGCTTAGGCATTTAAGCAGATAACTTTTCAAAACTCCCAAGAATTGGACTCGTTTCTCAGAGGCTCCCCAGTTTTGAAATGTAGTGTATCTGCTAACAAATGATGTCTGGTGAATCAGACTGGTTCCCAAAGACAGGTTACTGCAGAGGCAGAGCATTAGGAGTTTTCCTCCATTTGAAAACGGTTTGGCTAATGTAGGCTACTGAGTTACACTTTGGTTTTGCAACCTACTAAAATAAGATGTAGATGACAGATAATTTAGAGTATTTGTATAAAAAGACAAATATGTATAAAATAGAATCTGCAACAATATTAGCTAATTGAAATCACATAATTGTCTATGGTAAGATGACCTACGTTGCAAATTCCTTCAGTCCTTTGTTTTTCCCCTTTAAAGTTTAATCATTATTCAATTCAGAAACCATCATCCATTCATCTGGAAAGCTTGTCACCTCTGTGAGGAAACTCAACATCCCTTAACTGATTGCTGTACCTGCATGTGGTATCCTTTGTCTTAAAAACAGTGGCATATCTCCTCTAGTCAAGAACTTGTGCCTTGTACCAGCAGTGCCAAATGAAAGGTGTCCAGGGACAGATTCCTAGGCCATATGTCCCCTGACTTACATGTCTTATATGTCTTTTTGTCCCAGAGCTGACTAATTGGATAAGTCCAGCACAGACTCCAGGAACTGGCTGACAGTGGAGCAGTGGGTATGACAAGCACGTTGCTTGTATTTATACCTTGGACTCCTTTTATTTATCCATGTAGATATATCCCTACTTGCTGAAGGTCTTAGTACATTAATGTTGATGTTATAGAAAGTTTTTTAAAGCTCTAGATTTTGTTGTCTTGTGGAATTAAGGCAAAGGAGAGGTGGTTGTTGTACAGGTTGGCAGTACCAATAAAGGAACCTTCTCCAAATGACTTACTAAAAATGAGAATTTAGCTGTTCAACCATTTTCAGTGGCCTGCCAGAATGTGCAGGTTGTGGAATGAGATAGAAGTTTTACATCTCTGGTGGCCTTGGATCAGCTCTGTGGATGAGTCCTGCCTGTACAAACAGTGATTCACTAAGGAACTTGTAGCTGTTTGTGGGGTTGATCTCTGCTATGTGTCTCCCTACTGCACAAAATCGCTGCAATTTTATCCCATCTAATAAAGTGCAGTCTTAGCTTGTTCCACGAGGCAAAAGAGATTGAGTTCTGTTTTAGGGAGTTAACAGTAATCATAGAAAAAGAAAATGGTTTAGGTTGGAAGGGACCTTAAAGATCCCCTAGTTCCAACCGTCCTGCCATGGGCAGGGACACCTTTCACTAGACCACGTTACTCAGAGACCCATCCAGCCTCCCCTCACCTCCAGATATGGGAAGTCCACAACCTCTCTGGGCAACCTTTTCCAGTGCCTCACTACCTTTATAGTAAAGAATTTCTTCCTAGTATCTAATCCAAACCCATCTTCTTTCAGTTTGAAGCCATTCCCTCTTGTCTTATCAGTCATGTCTTTGTGAAAAGTCTCTCTCCAGCCTTTTTGTAGGTCCCCTTTAGGTACTGAAAGGAGCTCTAAGGACTCTTTGGAGCATTCTCTTCAGGCTGAACAGCCCCAACTCTCTCAGCCTGTGCTCTGTTTATTTGGGGCCCATCTTAAAGATCTTTCCATCATTAAAGCTGGATAAAAGTCCAGATTTTGCTGCTCACTTTTCAGGTGATCAGAATTTTTTGAGTCCCTGTCTAGATATACGTGAATTAAGCCTAATGTTCAATTTTGGAAGTGTAATCTTATGAGCATCATGTGATAATAATTATTGCATATCAATGCATTCACTTCTTCCTGATTGTTGATGTTTTGTGGCATCCTTTCAGGGCATCTTGCGCAAATTATGTTCTCTGGGGAAGGCATAAACTTTTTCAGTGTTACAAACCTTCAGTTGCATGGTGCTTGCACTTCTGTTTTAGCTCTAGTATGAAGAGTTGCACAAATGCCTGTTGAGAAGAAGGCACAACAGACGTGTATAGGGAACACCAGACACCAGGCATACTGTGACACCTTTTCAAAGGTGCTCTACCTGTGGTCCTAACAAAGTCTTGGGGAGTTTCACTTACAACTCAATCAGAAGGAAAGTAAGGCTCATACTCAGTATGTTGTGGAATTTCCCCTTCAGGTTTTGTGAGGAGATAAAAGGAACTACTTTACTTCCTTAAATCAGCAGGGATCTGTCTTTTTGGCACAGAAACCTTAAATTTTCCCTTTCAAGCCAAAGTTTATCTTCACTTTTGTAATGCAAGGGCTGTTAGCTGATGGCTAGAGCAGTCCCTTCTAAAAATATATGTGGAGTCTGTGAAACGGATCCCTGTTTCACAGGCAGCAGCGTATGTTCAATATGTGACCTTGACTTTAATCTTGTGAGCAGCATACCCTTATCTGCAGTGTAGGATTTTAAATTGTGCTTTCAAAATGGATAAGGAAATCAGCAGGAGTTTATAGGTTCTGTTGTTATATAATGGGGATGAATATACTTCTGTGATGTTTATCATAGCAAAGAAAATATCAGCTTCAGTTTGTATTGTGGTTTTAGAAAAGGAAAAGCTGACATGTGATTTTGATGCAGCATTTAATCCCAAGATACCTTTCCACTTTCAGTTGTGTGCCAGTGTTCTGTAATATAGCTGTGGTGGTTCAGTGGGAGCTTTCCAAGAGCAATAAGCAAATAAAAATCAGCGTGTATTTGAGAGCATGTATTCTTTAAGGACTGCTGACTATTTGATGACAGTCTTTAACTGAGGTGAGATGGACTGTCACACTTAAAGCAGTTGCTGTTCTGTACAACAAAAGTCATGACAAATCATGTCTTACCTTAATAGCGTGAATATTTGTGATATGTGTGATTACATACAACTAACAATAATAATGCAACTTGCCTGTTAAACTAAAAGAAAAGGCAAACTAGGCTTTGAGTATCAGAATTGGGCTTTATTTCTTTGGAATTCAAATGATGTCCTGTGAACCAGTCAGCTGTACGAGAGCTTATTGTGTCGTTCAGTTGAGGAATAGCTGGGCACTGGATCTGACCTTACACAAAAATAAGTCCTTTTACTTATATGGCTAGTAATTATCTGCACTGAGACTTTAGTTCTCCTGTTAGTAGGAGAAAGTAAAAACAGGTCTTCTCTGTGCGCTGCAGTTAGTCCTCAGGGGCTCGATTAGCAAAAGTCACCTCTTTCCTCTGAGAACAGAAGAGCCTGTTTCGTCACGTTTGGGATAGTCTGGTGTTTTGGCTGAATTTCAGAAGTAGGAAATACATTCTGTTTGTCAGCTCAGAGTAATTTTGTTGATAGGTAGCTGATGCTCACATTTTACGAAACCTGTGAAGATGAGTGTACTGTAGGCCTGAAGAGTTGTGCTTACCTCATGATTCTCTACTACTTTGCCAGTTGGCTTGCCTTGTCAAACCAGATATTCTACCAGCCTCATGTCTGAGTTTTTTTCATTATTTTGAACAATTAAAAAAAAATTTGGAATAATTTTTGTATCCTAAAATAATTGGAGATTTAATTATTTTTTACATCTATGGAGGTTTTGGGGTTTTGTTTAGTTTATTTTTTCTATTGTTTTGGGGTATTTTTGAGAATATTCTGTTTGATTTGTTAGCTGTCTTCTGCATGTGTATATGTTACTTTCTGCTGACTTCTTAATTACTAGTTATTTTTATCTGTGGAAGAATCTTTTTAATCTCATTGTTTCTTTTTCTTGAAGACTAAGTGTCTATATTTTCAGCAAAACCTTTTATAGTTAGGTTCTTTGAACGATAGTTTTCTCTGACCAAGTTAGTGATATACAAGTCTGATCATGCTGTTTAGAAACCAGTTTGATAATGAGGGATAAGTTTGATTCATTTTTTGTCTAAAGTCTATGCTGAACCAGGCATGTGCCATTTTATGGTCAGATGCAATGCTTATTATGATTCCATGATGCCCACCCACTCATTGCTGGTCAGAGTTAAGCCAGACAGCTACAGTCCTGGGAGAGACAGCATCTCCTGGAATGGACTAATTATTTCACCCACATGCAGAGATTAGTGTATGTTAATGTTAATCCAGTGCTTACCTCTCCTACCAAGATGGCAGCAAAAGCAATGTGTAGGGGAAGGACGAGACTGCTCGTGTTGTCTCATTGGAAGATTCCGTATAGCTAGAAGCACTGCTAATTGTGCTGGAGAATAAGTCTCATGGAGTTATCTCTAGCTCATCCTGAACAGAGGTAAAATCTTCTAAACCTTTTGATTTTGGTGTCTAAAGCTCCTCTTCCTACCACTGTGCAAGCTTGTTTGCTCTCTCCTCAGTGGCTGTGAGATCTCTGTTAACCTGCTCCTGTTCTCAGTAGCCTCTCTGTCACAGCACGATTTGGTTCTGTGGAACACCGTTTTTTTTGTGTTTTTTTTTCCCCCCACTTAGAGGGGAAAAGAAAGCAAAAGAAATTATCTTTATTGAAGAAGGATGCTGGCAGACAGTTTGAAATGCTAGAAGATAACTGGGAAGATGTGTTTAATGGGTGAAGAACATATCGTAAAAAGAAACTGTAGTATGGGAAGTGCAACTGCACAACTACACAACTACATGACAATTATTTTGTAAAAAAAAAAAAGTGCTCATGTAAAGCCTTAATGCTTCCTGTTGATTTCAAATATGCATTTATCTAAAATAGCTCTTGTCTAAAGAATTAATATCAAAGAGGAAGCATTTTTGGGACATAAAGTGGATTTATAACAGTAGTTGTGTGCTGGTTTCAGATGTTTTTGTCTGCCAACATAGAAGTAACAGGTATTGTTAGGGAATTATTTAGCATTTCAAGGTTCAGAAGATGGTCTGCTCTGTGCAGGCCTGATCTTTCAATTGCTGTTAATAATGCACTTAGCCCTAAATGAAGAATAGTCATAATATTTCAGCACTGAATGCAGTTTTAGTTACTTTACGTTTAGTTCGAGGGAAAAAATTATCTGAAAGTTACAGGTTATCTCTCCTCTTTCTTGAATTGTATTTTTCAGAGTAATAGATAGAATTAATTTTTAGCTTGAGATTTGGTGTTATAATACCCGTATAAAGATGTTCACTGCAGCATTACACTGGTTCTGTAATCGCCTGTGTCACATAGTACAAGGCACTTAAAACTCTGCCTGGAATACAGAAATGGAGAGAAGAAAAGCAAAGTCCCAAACACTGTAAACCTGATACAGTTGACATGAACTCAGAATATTCAAGGGTATTTTAGAAATAACTATTCAATCAATTGGAACTAGATTCTTCACAACAGGAAATAATCATATGTAGACATTAGATTTTTTTTAATCAATATGTAGACATAAAAAGAAAAATTAGATTTGGAAAGATAATTTATGGAACTCCACAGATGCTGTAGGGTATCAGCCACCCATTAAAAAAAATTATTGCACTTTTAATTAAAAGATACATTATCTCTAAAATTAATGTCTGTACAAGATGTATGCTAGTATTTGAAAGTATTGAGACAGGCAGATGTTCTACTTAGAAAAGCATAAGATGCTTCTTATCTCTTACTCAAAAATTGGAACTGCACCAAAGTCTTGTTCCTACAAAATCCTTCATCAGTGGTGCTTCCTTCCTTCTGTTGCCTTTGTGTCCTCTTAAATTCTCCTGTTTGTCTTCCTCTGTTGTTGTGACGTTGCTACATGTGAGATGTGTATTGATTTCTTCCCAGCCTCTTTCTGTATGATGTATGTCTCATTTAATTTTTTAAAATTTGAAATGTAAGATTATTAATTAAAGACTGTATGTAAGTTTCCTGACAGAACTGATCTGCTTCTGGTGTTCCTGCACCTATACTGGAATTTTCTCTGCAAAGTCAGAACCTGGCATGGGACGCTCTTGAAATTTCCATCATATGTTATGGTAGCAATTCCCGTATCTGAGCTACTTGTCAGAAGTCAGTGTAAGGATAAACAAACGGAGAGGTGCGAGATGGGTTTTTGTTAATTAGCTTGGTTCTTTGCATACTTGGTATCAGAGAGATGCTGCAGAGGCATCGCATGGATGTGAAGAGACTGTCATTGAATTCAGGAAGACCATACTGCAGAGTGCTGCATAGTAAAAAGCACTGATGTGAGAGGGTGATAAATGGGTAGACAGCACAATATGTTTGCACAGCAAGAGGCTAGTAGGATGCTTTACTCCGAGATGAAATTTAGGAAGTGAGAGAGCTCCCAAACGTCTCAGTCTTTTTATAGTAGGTTGTCTTGACCCAACCTATCAATGCAGATGTTTTCCTTCATATGACACAAAAGTACTAGTAAGGTGTTTTAAAATTTTTTTTGCTTCCTTGAATTTAAAAAGGGGACTAAAAAAAATTCTTGTTAGGAATATGCCAGCTTAGGGTTGGTATAATTTTTTTCTATTCCTAATTTAATAATGCTGTTTGTGTTACCATGTCTGTGTATTGAGGAACACTGATTGGTTCCGATCACACTTGGTAGGAAGGGATGTGTTTTGGGGAGGCATTAGGAAAAGGGTGGTGTCAAGACTGAAGGTATGGGACAAGGATGTCAGTTATGGAGAAGTAGAGGTATAGTAGGGCAGGAAGGCATAAAGGCAGGCCACAAAGCCCGACTCATTAAGTCAGACTTAATTAGTTTCGTTGCTGATAAGGCATGTTGTTACACTCCTGGCAGTATTCGCGGCAGCCCAGATAGATCCTGTGCCATGGTGCTCTTTGTCCCTTCACCTTTTGTCCTGTTGTAGAGAAGCGATCGTCTGCGAGATGCCTGTGATGGGGATGTGACCCCGTGTAGGCAGCTGTTGTGAAAGAGTCATGCAGGAAACAACATGTTAAGTTGCTCTTTTTCCATTACGTGAGATGCACGTATTAAATTGAAAGGCAGAATTTGGGGAGAGGTCTTTTTCTCTCCACTGTTTTATTTCTCCCTTTCTACTTTCAACATTGTCCTGACTCACTCCTTTTTTTCTTGTAACAGCCAGAGAAATATGGCATTAACAAGAGAAGTAAAAACCAGATTTGGTTTCTGTGCTCATTCAGATTAGTCCTTGGAGCACCAGGATCTAAAATGCTTTTAAAAGAAACCTAAGAACATGACTGGACGGAGTTTTTGTCACTTACAGTCTTCCTAAAAGAGAGAGATGTGATCACAAGGATGTGATATTTTGGTGACATCATTAGCTGAGGAAAAATGATTACACACCTAGGCTTACTTCTTCTAGAAATATGCAGAATAATATTCTAAATTAAAATTTGGAAATATGACAGGAAGTTTATTTGGAGAAATATTCATTAATTAAATTAATGTTGTGTGAATCAATTTCATTAATGCACAATTAAACACCAAATATCACTGTTTATACCCCTTTGCAAACTTATGAACAGGTCAGGTGAAATTACACAGTCATCAGAAAGTTTGTCCTGTAATATCTTTCTGAGGAAGAAATTAAAGCCCAGGATTTTCCACATTTTTATGTTCATGCCACACAGCACATTAAACTGTCATAATTCAGTAATTTGGAACTGATGGTATCAGTAATGGGTTCCAACAAGTGTTGCCTTTCTTTAAAAAAAAGGACTTTATACTGCTGTTGAGTAAAATGCACTGTTTGTCTGCTCTGCCATTCATTTCCCAAGTAACTTATTAAGGAGTGTAACTTATTAAATATGTGACTTGGAGTTGCGTTTTTATTTATTTGTATACCTACCTATAATTTCTTTTAATGGTGAAGAGGTACAATTGACTAAAAACAAAATTTTACTTGGTTACTCTGGCAGTAAGCAACTTTTTATAAAGCTGTCATCATCTGATCCATCACACACTAGCAAAATATTACAGATTTAATCAATTTAGGAGTGTGTAAGCCCAGTGGTGACTTTTTGTAATACCCTGTCCAATCTCAGTTGTGATGGATAGTTTGCTTTGATAATCATAGAATCTGAGAATCAGCCGGGTTGGAAAGGAACTCTGAGATCATCAAGTCCAACCTTTGGTCCACTACCACTGTGGTTACTAGACTGTGGCACTAAGTGCCACATCCAGTCTCATCTTAAAAACCTCCAGAGGTGGAGAATCCACTGCATTGCCTTCTTGTGAGACTGGATAAAAACAGATAAGTGAAAGTGGATAATTAGCAAGAACTCCCTACCTGTCTAGTTAACGTTATATCAGTGAATTGTCTTAGTATCTCTCCAAACTTGCCAAGAGCAGAAATAGAGTAGGAAGTGAGAAAACTATCATAGTTGTATTGGGAAAATCACTTTCTGTGTACATTAAATATCCCCAAAAGCTGTCTTAAATTGCAAACCTGGAGTCTTTGTGAGGATCAGTCTTCCTTCCTCCCTCTCTTCCTGCTTCCCTCCCTCCCTCTCTTTCCCTGCAAGTTCTGTTTGATGTAGGTCTTGTTGAAACTACAGTTATAAATCTGTTAATTTTTTTGTAAATTAATTGTGGATTTCAGTGAAACTATTCCAAATTCATGCTTAGGTGAAACTCTCTAAAGTGGGATTTAACTAACAATTTATGGCACTAGCAGTTTTATCTGCTCTTTGTCTTTCAGGGTCAGTTCCAGAGTAACAGATTAACTTCTCTAATGATCAAAAAATTAATAACATGTTTTGCTTCTGCAAACTAGACCCAGAATAAAGGCTCTGGTTTTGAGTTTAGGTGGAAATTTAGCTTTTCATTAATTAGTATAGCAGCTATTAATGTACTCACAAACTAGCTAATGACTCTACTGCGTTGAAGGGATTACCATGCATTGAAGTGGTTCTGCTATGAACAAAACAGTGCAATTATAACTCCAGCATAAAAGAAGTCTATTCCTCAGGAAACACCCTTTTAAATCTTTTGGATACTAACAGTTTAGGATTTGTTACTGTTAAATATTTTCCTTAAGAAGGGTTGATCATGAGTGGTGATTCCTAGTTTAGTTGCATTCTTTAAAGCTTCTGCTGTCTGTGAAACACGGGGCTGAAGGAAGAGGTGCTATATGAGGAAGGAGGAAGTAGATAGATGTCTGGGCCAAAAACAAAGCTTCTTTAATATTAATATTATTTTTTTCTGTCACAATACGCTCTTTCTATAGTGACTTTCACAGCTCATTGTCAAGTTTAGTTTTAAACCTTCCATCTTCTATTTCTGTAGAGGCTTAAGTGTTTTTGCTTGGAAAATAGAATTTAAAGTGATCTTTAGGTATAAACTGCTACTTGGAAAGAAACCAGACTTTTGGGAGTGAGGGAAGCAGTAACGATGAGGTTTGTCAGGAGCTGTCTTATGTTCAGGCTTGGTAAAGAGTGCAGAACACATCATTGCACCCCAGGGCTGTGGAACCAGGACTGCCTTCTAGTGAGCACTGCCATGACCACAGCTTCCTCACTGGGAGAGACGGGGGCACAGAAGAGAATGTCTTGCTGTGGCACTACAGGAACCCTCCTTGAGATGTAGGCTGTGTAGAAACAAATGAGCCCTCCATCGCCTGTTTTTCAATATCAACTTGCCCAAAGGGTGGGGGCCACTCGAGTGAAATGCTCTCTGGGGATTGACACCATCTATTTCTCCCTCTTGTAACTCACCCTCTTGGTTGTCCTTCGAAGCCTATAGTATGAAGTTGAGTATTTTGTGAATGATGAACAAGTATAGGTTCTAGTGAGTTACATCAATACTTTATTTTAGTGAGTTTCCTTTGTATCCTATATTTTTCAAGAGTTGGAAGGAATCTTCTCCTCTTTTCGCCCCATATGCCAAATTTAAAAACACCTGCTTTCAGTGGAATATTTATATCCTGATTAGAAATAATGAAGGCAAATCCAGCTCTTTAGCTGAAGCTACCCATTTAAAAAAAATTATGAAAACCTCTTTTCCTTTGGATGTGTGGACTGTTGCCGAGTTCACAATGTTTAATGCTTGTTTGGAGGCACTCAGTCAATTCTTAAAGCTTTGCATCACTGAGCGTGACAGCTCCTGAGAGATTAAATAGCTGTTACCATCAGAACTGTAATCAGTTTTTGTTCCATTTCTGCAAGTACAGGGAAGGATAGGTGTACTTGTAAAGTGTCACTAGGATTACACTGCAGCGCTTCCTGGATAAACTTCAGTGCCACTGAAGAGGGGGAGACAGTACCAAATAATCTCACGACAGCTGTTATGTTTCTAAAAGTGTTCGATCAGATCTTCAAGTCTTAATACTAGATACCTTATGGGTACATCCAGCCTCTAATACCAGTCACTTCTGCATCTGTTTTCTTCCATTCTAGTGGTAGAAATGTGATTAGGTACTAAACTAATCCAATAGCAGTTAATATACAATGAACTCCCCTCAATCTTACATGTAAAATGATTTATAATGAATGGGTATTTGGAAGTTTGGGGGAAAACCTGCCTTTGGCTAATTCCCATTTCTTCAAATGCCTCTTAAACTTTATG
This sequence comes from Myiotriccus ornatus, assembly GCA_036023395.1. NCBI lineage: Eukaryota > Metazoa > Chordata > Aves > Passeriformes > Tyrannidae > Myiotriccus > Myiotriccus ornatus. Next base: position 86,646,074 of record JAYRBT010000082.1, on the reverse strand, counting down.
TTTGGAAAATGTATTTTGTCTTTAAAAAATACATTGTTTAACAATGGGGTTTATGTGGGTTTTGTTTAAACAGCATGAGAATCTCTCAAATGAGTAAAATTGATATTTATAATACAGTTATAAAAGTCTTCCAGGTGTGACGGGTGGGGCATGGAAGGGAGCCTCTCGGTTTTTAACTTTAGGACAAGAGACTGCGGGAGTTGCATTGTGGAATTGATTTGTTTGGGTTTCGTTTTTTTGTTTGTTTTATAATTTAGCTACATGACTTGCAGTATTTCTAGTCACTACGTGTCTCCTTTTTTTTTTTTTTTGGCTGTAGATTGAATTTCCAATTAATTGTAGAACAGAAATAGCTGAATCTAGAGTAGAAATTTTACTGTTTAGGCCCATAATTTAAATGAGTTGTAACCAGTGTCGCATGCATTGAATCTACTTCACTGCACTGTGTATTCCATGTGGAATGACACAGAAGAAAACTGCAGTCGAGTCTAATATATATATAGTCTCTGGATATGTGTTGGTTGGGGTTCCCGGCTTGTAGACAGGAATATATGAGAAAAATGAAACACTAGAGAAAAAAGGTTATACAAGGAAGAATCTATTCCTGTCAAAACTGATTGTTTCTTATTGTTTTTCCACTGAGCAGTCATTACAATGGGTATATGTACACAAATCTAAACATAAATAAATATAAAGAAATGTCTCTCTATATATAAATCCAGGAATTTTACTCTCCCTGTGGTGTAAACACAAAGTGCTCAACCATCGTCTTTCATAGCAGAAGGAAGAAAAGTGTTTCAAGTTGGAAGGGGGATAGGGGCAAATAGAGAATGCGGTAGGCATAGGGAAAAAATTGCCCTTAATGCCTTCCTTGTTGTCCATCTGTGAGCAAAAGTGGGAGAAGAGAAGCCCATAATTTGCTCTGTAGGAAAGAAAATAGTCTGTGTACAGCGTGCAATAACTGATCTTACACGGTTTGCTGTATCTCTGGACCCTGACTTTCTGTGGAGGCAAAATACCAGATACCTGGTGTCTGTACAAAATATTGAGGAATACGTGCTTTCCATCTGGAAACAAACTTCTTCAAAGCAGTTATCTGATATGAAACCTGCACTGTGTTCTGTGCAGTTAATTGCCTGGGTTCATTCTAGCTTTACTATTGATTGCATTATGGTGGTGATTACATGACATATTAGGGATCATTTCCATTCAGGTATTTATGGCATGAATTTGGAAAGGAGTTTTTAGAAGTAAAGGGATCTGAATTGAAACATGTAGAACCAATTGTTGTATGCACTGAGTTAGATGCATTCCTTGAGTTATCGTTGTGTCATAACATTTTGACCCAGATTTTTTTCCCTTTAGTTGTTTGAAATTTGGATACTCTAATTTGAAATGCGGTGGGCAGATTGAGGCTGCTAGCTGAACTGGATTTATAATAGTTGTGATCTTACAATTCTTTGAAAATCCTGTCCTTGAGGAAACTGTAACTAAGGACACAAATGAGGGCACTGTAAGATACTAATTCTAAAATTTAAATTTTTATTTAACCAGTTTGGTTTTCTTGTTGCTTTGCTTAGAGTTATAAACCTTTCTCTTACATTTTCCAAAGCCCTGACCCATACCTTGGCCTTTCTGGGAATGCCTCCACTGAGAATGTTTTCTAACTATTTTAGAATTGATGTGTTTAGGTTTTTCATTTTTCTATCTCCAGAGTGTTCTTTTTGTGAAAAATGTTCATGCAGTTTTCTTAAAAAATAAACAAGAATTACAAATTAATTTCATCTTACTGACAAATAAGTAACTTTAAAATACAAATGTGCTATTGTTGCCTTAAACATACTTACTTTGAGGGAATAGGGTAATATTATGTCCACAAGCACAAATTCAACAAAGAGTAGAATTTTTGGGATATAATAAGAGCTCATGACAGAAATATATATGTCTTAATGCTATTCTGAGATGTTACTTCTAGTTATAGCACGTCTAAGGAAGTATTTGAAAATTAACAGTGCATATAATTACCTTTGAAATATTAGCAAATTACTATTACTTTTTCAATTACGGTAATATTGTTCATTATTAATTTGATCATTCATTGTCATAAATAATGCTCCCCTCACTTAAAATTCCTCTCCACCCTCACTTCATCTTACAGAATCAATTCCTGAATTTCTTAGCTTGTATCACTCTCCATGTGTCACCGAACATCCTTTGCCCATGTAAGGAACAGGTGTGTTCAGCCATCTGGTTTGTTCAGCGTTGGTAGAAGTGATCTGTAAAGAAGGAGCAGGCTTTAGCCTGGCTAGGAAACTCCAGCAACTCCAGCACTTCAGTATGGCTGTGCTGGTTATGGAGGCTCCACATAGGACTTTGCTACCCATACTTGGGATCCAGTCCTGTAGTCGGTTCTGGAGGCAGAGTGTGCTATTCGTGGTTTTATCTAGATACTATTTTCAAGTACCTCGTGTCAGAAGTTGAGTAAGATGTGTCGTATGAATGTTCTGTCTGGTCTTGCCATTTATTCAAATATTATACAGTTTGTGGGGGAAGACCTTGATTTTTAAATACATACTGTTTTCTCAGCTGCCTTGAGGCAAAGTGCAATAGCTGGTATTGTGGCAGAGTTGTTATTTCAAGCTCAGAGTTCAGAGATTAGGGAAACTGTAATATTTGTTTTCCTATGCATAATATTTTACTCATTCTCAAAGCTAGTCTAGTGTTAGTGAGGCCATTTGTATTTAGTACTTTGAATAATTTATGGTGAATTATAATTCTCTTTAATTTCTCAAGTTGTTAGTGTGGAAAGAAGCCCTTTAATTAAAAGGAATTATGCTACAATTTAGTGAAGCATGGAAAAATATTCTTCAGGTGTGTGCTTAAAAATTGGGATAATGTTGTAATTGCTTTATTGCTGGGTCCATTAAAAAAAAAAAAAAAAAGAAACTCATTTTTGTAGCCAAAAGTATCCACTGGAAGATTGCTACCAAATATGAAATTCTGTATGTTTGTATCAGTAGTGTTAGACTGTTGTAGGGTTTATGATGCTCAGATATTTATATCTCTTGTACTAACATAAATCAGTCTGACTTCACAGATGGCCCCAAATACTACTTTTATTTAAAAAAAGAGCATCCTGATAAACAAAGTAAAGCTGCAAAGGAGAAGTAGTCAACTGAGTGGACTTGAATGGAGATGAACAGAATTAGAACTCAGTCCCCAGTACTGGAATTCTCTAGGGAATGAAAATTTATTCAAGTTAGAATTGTGCCTGGCTCTCTTCAGACATCCACCAATACCTATTGTTAACATATTGTTAACCAACTGTTGGTATTGTTTTTCTTGAGTGTTGATGCTGTTCTGTAGATGTTAATTTTGATTGAGATTGAAAGCAGATGTAATGACTTCTAGGTTATCACTACCAAAAATATCAAAATGTACAATAAAGGAAGCGTTAGAGAAGAGAAAGTGGAAAAGAGCTGTAAGGGAAGAGAGTCTTCAGATTCACATCTGCTTTGCCTTACGTTCTGCTACAAGAAGCAATATGAAAACACTAATTAACCTCTTAAGGGGATACTTATGTACCTATATTCATATACCCATCTCAGTGCTGCAGACACAGGCATATTTGTGCATATTTGTAAATAAAGGTGTATAATATGTGCTTGGAGGAAACAATCACCTAGATGCCTTGAATACACCTCTGGAGCAGTTCCTCATTTGATGTAACTAGTAAGCTGATTTATGTAATTTTGAGATTCTGTTGCTGTTGCCTGTTATTATAGCCATCCTTTTGTTAATTAATTATTACAAATGTTGCACTTTTAAAAATGATACCTGGACTTCTAGAGAGTGCATGCATTCCCCAGAGACTGAAGATGTCCTATAGATGCCAGATAAAGATATAGCAATATGAGCAGTCCAGCATATTTTATTAAAGAAAGGAAAGCTTCACTTGTTTCAAAGGTCATTTAAGCTTCTGCACGGAGCATAACCCAGCTCTTTAATTTGGCATGGAACCAGAAAGGTGATCAGTGACATGTTTAGAAAGTGCTGATTATAGTGCGTTTGTTAATCATTTAACTCAGAGTTCAGCAGAGCCTTATAATTACTTCAAAGGCTCTGCATACCTTGATGTGTGTTCTCTTGTATTCTCATGTTTGAATAGAGCTTGCTTCTCTTTGCAGAATTGAGGCCTCTGTGACCTGAAGGCAAAGTTCTGCTTTGGTTACTCACTATACTACAGCAGAAATGCAATCAGACTCCTCATGGGTTCCTTTAGATTCTCTGGACTTCAGAAAAGACTTTTTTTGTCAGGTTGCAACCTTTTGAGTTCAGATAGCCTGTCCTTTGAAATTGTAATCTCTGTACCCAGTGCAAGGTAATGTCTCTGCAAAGAGCCACAAACTCCTCCTTCCAAACAGCTTTATGGCAGTGTCCAGCAGTGGATTGTTGCTGTCCAAAGTCGAATTCAAAGTAACGACTAAGCTTCCAAAAGCTGTGTCACGTGTTAACAATCCTTTAGAAAGGGGGTTCTAAATGATGTGGTATTGTGTCTACAGCTCAAGAGATTTCTGGTTTTCTTTTAGAAAGCTTGAACAATCTGGACATCAGTGAAGTTAAAAAAAAATAGAGTATCAAGCTGCATGCCGTTGTTCCTATTTAAAGCAGGCCTGTGTTGGATAGGATTTCTCTCACATACTGCTGCATTCAGACCTACTCATTAGGAAGCTTGCATTTTTGTCAGAAATAGTTAACAAGTCTCTGCTGTTGTCATACTG
>JAYRBT010000082.1:86621621-86641193 GCA_036023395.1 Myiotriccus ornatus | reverse complement strand
CTGCATTCAGACCTACTCATTAGGAAGCTTGCATTTTTGTCAGAAATAGTTAACAAGTCTCTGCTGTTGTCATACTGTTTCAGACTTAAAAACTGTGGTTTCCTAGAACAGTATTTTTTTGATAAATGTACTTTTTCATTCCTAGTACATTCCTGAAAATGGTTGTTGAAGTATTTTAATCCATGGTCAGGAAGACCCCTAATAAATGGAAAATAACTTGTAGAAACTAATTTAGGCCAAGTGTATTAGGGTAATTACAGAACATTTATACCAATGTATAATTGCATACCTATTAAATTATTGATAGAAACCTGTTTGTTAGATCCTTTTTTTGTTTGTTTGTTTTTGGTTTTGAGTGGGAAAAATTTTGTTTTCCAATTATGGGATGCTTTTTGTACTGAAGTATCATTATTTTATGAAGGTATCAGGAAATTACAGTCATCCTGAAAAATAATCCTTATTTTAAAAAGTCCCTAAATAAAAAATAATTTATTTAATGAGTTATGTTATTGACATCTGTATACCTCATGAACTTAAGAACAGGTAAAGCAATTGAGTATAATCTTATCATTTATATTGGTCTGCTTATGGTTGAATAGTCTCACCTGAGGTGAAACTTGGATCAAAGTACTATAAAATAAAAGTTAAACTGTCTTGCTTTGTGGGGAATTGGTGCCAAAAGATATTATGATGGAAAAATGATTAACCCAATACGTATGCCGAAGAAAAGCTTATACATAGTTTTTCGTGCATACTTACCATCTCCGTAGTAAAATCTCAGTATTGCTCTGTCTTCTTAAAATCAAATTCTTTGTATTAAATATTAAGTAGTTACTCAGTAGCGATTCTGAAACTCCTATGCCTAACATTTTTATGTGCTATTGTTGCTGTCTCCTGTTTGTGATTTTAGTTTATGTTGGTGATTGCTGGTGACAAGGTGACACAGGAGGTCTTGGTCAAGAACTGTATGTGAACATTTCAAGGATTAAACCCATCCCTGGTTTAATAATGATGTTTTTTTCTGACTGTACTGCAATCAATTAGGAGTGTAAATCACGTCATGAATAACAGGAGGGTAAGCTGAGAGACACAGATGTGTTTTTCTAAGCAGATATTTTTCCAGTAAAGTTAGGGAAATTTACTCTAGCTTTCCAAAATTCTAAGATCGTCTTCTGGAATGTGCGTTCTTCTCACCCATCCTATTCTCTCCAGTCTCCTGTTGCTCCCATAGAAAGGGGTTGCAGCTGGGACTGAAATGGGTTGTTGGAATTATCACTCATTAGGAATAAAGGAAGATGACATTTTTATCCAGTGCAGGTGGAGAGGTATTACAGGGTTGTCAAGCGTAGAAATACCTGTTGAAGCCGAGTGGGTTAAGACTGATATTAAAGCAAAACAACACTGACATGGGAGATATGAGAATACATTGATCATGGAGAAGCATAGTCTAGAGTTTAAGATGTAGTTTGTTACTAGGAAGATGCAATTCTGAGTCACTGTTCTGGTTTGAGCAAGGTAGACTAAAAACCTACCTGTTTTTCTTACGGAATTAGCTTGGTTGATGAGTGTAGTTCTGTGTGATAGCAAAGGACTGCCACTGACTGAGGGCCAGGAGAATCTTCTCAGATCTCTCATCTTACAAAAGTGAGGATTTGACTGACAGTCCTCCTTCTCTTCCTTGCACATTCTTCGAATTTATGCACAGTTCCTCTTGTTAATGTTGTCAATTGGTTTTACATGTTTGTCCCTGAAAGATAAAATTTATGCTGAAGGCAAATTTATGTTTTCCTTATTCTTATATCCCTGAAATTGATCTTCAATATCTGTTTCTGTCAATGGACTTTTTGCTGGATGGTGTAAGTAAATCAAGGCTGAAAGTGTCTGTGGGGAACCTTATGTGAAGAACTTCTATTTGAGAATAAATTTGCTACTGGTTTGCAGTAGCAGCCTCACCTCTTCGCCAGAAAAAGCAGCAGAGAGAAGTGCTGTTGCATTCACTAAACAAGGTGGTAACGTGGTCTTGTCATTGGGAAGAAATGATGGCTGGGAAGTACTTCTGTAGGGCCTCAACAGTGAGGATAACCAATTTTTGTTGTCATTCGGTGTTCTTTGCGTGTAGCTGTTTTCATATGGGTGTTTAATTATTGCTACAGTTGCAAGTTCACCCCCCACCTCTCTAGCTGCTAGTGGCTCACAGTGAATTATTTCTATGTAATGAAATGATATTTATGGGAAAAGGTTGAAGAAAAGGGTTACTTTTTGGGTTTCTGCTGTTTTGAACTTAGTTTGTCCTCTAGTGTTTCTGGAAACCCATAAAATAATTTAAAAGGCTTTCTGTATATCCCAACACAATTTCATTTGAGATATTTTGGAGAGAGTATTTAGAGTCACTGTTTTGTCCTAGATTTTATATGAAGCTCATTATTTCAGTTCACAGGGCAAGAAATAGAACTGACTGGAAAAGACAGTTTCAAACATCTTGGCATGTTGTTGAAAGTCTGGGGCTGTTTTATGGAAAGAATGGGAAGGAAAAAAAAGCAGGAGTACACTACTAGAATGTCTAGCTATTGACTGCTGTTATAAACAATTATTATGATGATTCCTTAAACTTTGCTTTTTACCATCGTGTTTTCATCTCTAGAGGGAATTTTAATTGTCTTTTTCCTACACAAAAGTTAATGTTGCAGTGAAATTTTCAGCAAAATCAATGAAAGCATTTTCCAGGAATAGAAGAACAGGGAATATTTTCTCTTTCAACTCTTCTTTCATTTGATCAGTTGCATCAGAGAGAAAAGGAAAAAAGAAAGAGACTAAAAGATGGTCATATCTTTGCTAGGGAGGTGTGAAAGCTGGTTTCAGTCTGAGCAAGTTACAGTTGTTTGAAGACTTGCATAAATATGAATCACTTTTGATTTATATTTCATCCAAAGAGGGCAAGATGGTAGGCTACTGTATGGTATTCACATGAAGCTGAGGTACCTGTGATTCATGCCCATAAGTAAGACTTCAACTGGTCTCACACAACCTGTTAAAGGTTTCTCTGGAAATAACATCACTGACTGCAGTCGATATTTAATCATGCCCCAGTGATGCACTAAATAAAGCAGTGCCTTACAGGTAGGCCAAATGGATGAACGTGGGTGCTGACTGATGCCTTTACTTCAGTCTCACTTAGCACAGGAGCTGGCAAATGAAGAAATTTAATGGCATGTAATTTTTTTTTTTTTCTGTAGCTGTGAAAGATACATTTCAGTGGCTTGGATGTGAGTTCTTAATAAATGTGAAATCCTTGCTTTCTTTTGCACTCTCATCTACCTCAATACAATCAAACTGTAAATGGAAAGCTGCAAGTAGGGGCTCGTGTACATAGAATAGTATGGATACTGACACTGAATAATCTTAGCCACCTAAATAGCGTTTGTGGAGTAGCTATAGCTCCTGCTGAGGAGTACAGTAAGCAAAGAGTGTGTATGGTATTGACTGTGGAGGGTTTTAGTGTTCTGCCTGCTTTGCTTTAGGTAATAATGCAATGAGAGCAAATAATGCAAGCCAATAGCACATGGAGAAAAGTAATGGGAACTTATTACAGATAAATGTAATTGCACATTTTATGCTTTGCTTTTTGTAATGAGTCCATCCAGACAAACACTAACATACATTAATTAAACACCATTTTCCCACAGAACTCAGTAACTGGTTAGCAGCCCTTAGAATATTGGTACCATTACCCAGGTTGGTCTCAGCCCAGTGTGGATCAGCATTTCACAGTCGGCTCAAGCTGTGATTACTGAAATTGATGAACTCAGTGGACTGGTAGTGGAAAGCAGAATGTGCCCGTGGCTACAAACTGACTGCTGCATTACTTCACCAGGCCTGTAGCAATTAAGTCATATCATGCTGAGGAACAGTGTCTCCTTTAACTGCATGGTAACTATTCAGGCTTTGAGCATCTATGGTCTTGTCCATCAGACACTGTGCTTTTGCAGTCTTTTGAAATGCTCCTTGGCCTTAAGCAAGGGAAACAAAACATTACCTTGTCTAGCAGAAAATGACTGTTTAGGTGAGAGGAATGTTTTTAGTGAGAAAACAGACTCTAGTTTTGATAGCTTTTGTCTAAATTGATGCCAAAAAGAAATTGAAGGTACAGGTAGCAATATTCATTAAATGTTTAATGTACTTCATTAATGGTTTTGCATAATGAGATCTTTTTCTCTCTGTCTTTCCTTACAGTGTGTGGACATATCATGCCCTGTGTCATCATGAGATTTCAGGCACTTTCATAAAGGTTATATTACATAGTTAAAGCTACTTTTGCCATTTAATTTAGGAGCATCCCTTGGGGGAGCTAAGTTCTTATGCAGTCACTGGAAAGAGGGAGTTGGCTCTAAAGAGTATCTGACTTGGATTAATAACCTGGAGGCTCAACATGAGCCAGCAATGTGCATTTGCAGTCTAGAAAGCCAACCATATCCTGGGCTTCATCAAAAGCAGTGTGGCCAGCAGGTTGAGGGAGGTAATTCTGCCCTTCTACTCCACTCTCTGAGACCCCACCTGGAATGCTGCATCCAGCTCTGGAGTCCTCAGCAAAGGAAAGACACTGATATGTTGGAATGAGTCCAGAGGAGGGCCACCAAGACTGTCAAAGGGATGGAGCACCTCTCCTATGAGGAAAGGCTGAGAGAATTGAGTTTGTTCCACCTGGAAAAGAGAAGGCTTCAGGGTGACCGAATTATGGCCTTCCAGTACCTGAAGGGAGCTTACAAGAAAGATGGAGAGGGACTTTCTACAAGGGCGTGTAGCGACAGGACAAGGGGGAATGACTTCAAACTGGAAGAGAATAACTTTACTCTAAATATTAGGAAGAAATTCTTTATTGTGAGGGTGGTGATGCACTGGAACACAGAGAAGTTGTGGATAACCCATCCCTGGAAGTGTGTTCAAGGACAGGTTGGATGGGACTTGGTGAAACCTGGTCTAGTGGCAGGTGTTCCTGCCCACGGTAAGGAGGTGGGAACTAGATGATCTTTGGGGTCCTTTCCAACCCAGGCCATCCTATGATTCCATGAATCTGAGGTAGCTGTTGTGAAATTACCTGTTAAAAACCTCACTGTATCCAAATTATATACTTGTCTATGACCTCTGTAGAGCCCTCTCCTCCCTATTTTGTCTTTTGTTTTTTCTCCTTCTTTTGTTTCCATGTATGAAAATCTCATCTTTATCTTTTGACAGATAATGCTTTATTCTGCCTTCAGCTTGTTTTCATATAATCTATTTCATATTGGTTTTGTTAATATTGCTGTACGTAAGATATATACTGTCTCCCCAGGGCATTACTTCCCAAGTAATATTGTGTAGATAATCATACGGAATTGCAATTAAATCCACCATTCAAAATTCATGACTCTGTAGAGTTGCTGCCTTGTAACTACACATTTCATTCTTCATTATGAGACTTTTGGCGATATAACTGGCAGCTTGTAATCAGCTGGAGTGAAGGAATTTTGAAGTTCCAGGGCTGTGAGAAATAATCTGTGAAGCCACAGAGCAAGTTGGCTTGTTTTGGTGACTGTGGTAGAATCACAGGATAAAAAAAGGTAAAGGAAATGAACATAGAGCAGCCACATGGTATATAGGTAAATTGGTTATTTTTGGAAGTGATGCTCAGTCAAAGTTCAGAAATGCGTAACACCAAGAACAATTTCAAGGACTTAAAGAAAAAATTACATAATAACAAAGTAGTAATAATTAAGCTATATAGGAACTGGGTCACTCAACAAGGGTTGTGAAGGATGAGAAAGCTTAGTGTCCATGTGCCACCGGGACAGGGAGTGCCTCCATGGTCTCTCATGCTCCTTCCCCTCTAGAACATCCTCTGGATGGTAGACATATGCATAGCTTAATAGTTACTAAAAGATTTCATGAAGATGTAACAGCCTTGTTCTACAATCAGTTCATCAAATGATGTCTTTAAATTTCTTCTAGGTCAGGTGGAGTCACATTTTAGGAAAGTGTGCTTTTGTCAAGAAGCAGATATATTGGCTCCCAAAGATTAATCTGGTAGTTTCTTTTTGCCTTGTATGTTTTGCAGATTGTCAGACTTTGTGCAGTTGAATGTTGTCACTTGGTCTTAAACTGTAATGTTGATAAGCTGCAAATTAAATTCTCTTTTTTTCATTTAAGAGATAGAAATGTTCAGTTAAATTGAATGGTTCCCTGGCATTTCTGATGCTGTATGTACATTTGCACTCATGAAGTTTTACAAAGAGCCAAGGTAGGCATTTGGACATGGTGGATGCTTTGTTAAGAGTGATTTGTAGCACATAAGAAGATCAAAGAGCTGGGCTGGGACTTTCTTCAGCAGGACAGACTGGCCTGTGTTGGTACCCAAATAGTTTGCCATGTAAAATTAATCTGCAAGGATATTAGCATATCAGTATTGCAGCTTTTGAACCAATGCTCTGGCTGAATAACTTTTCATAACTAATGCCAACACATTGAATGGTTTTCAGTATTCCTTTAAAAAAACCCTACTTCTGAAATATGATTTTATCAAATAGTTGGTATATTATTAGATCAGTGAAGTCAGTTACACACTCCAAACATAATAGTATGTAAATTAAACTAAAAGTTAATTTTACTTTTTCCCTGAGCAATGAAACCATGTCCTGATGGATATTGCATTTTAATTCTCTTTTGGTTGATCATATTATATTATCTTTCTTCTGTTACTTCCTGTAAACAGTATAATTTCATAGTGCTGACAGCCTTTATACTAAATACCACAGTGAAAGGGGGAACTTTATTATTCTCTATATACTGAAAAATTTCTTTGGTTAATGTGCATTCAATAAAGATAAAATAGAAAATGTTATTAAACCAGGGGAAAAGCACAATGGAAGTTATTAATATGCTTTTTGGTGGTGTTATACATGTGCCACTTTTTTTTTCTTTCCTTTAAAAATACAGTTTTGTTGAAATAGGGCAGCAAGGTAAAACTACATCATAAAAGTGCAATAGCAATGGAGATATTTGTTTCAGTGCAGTCTCAAATGATGAAAGAGTCCATTTCATTTTTGGGCAGTGGAGAGAGAGTATTAAATGCTGTTCTCTGTTTTCAATTAAACAGCAGCATTAAACATAAAATAAAAGTTTAAGAATTAGTAATTTTTCCTTCCTCAGCCAAATTTCCTCACAGATTTCCAAAGTATTATACCCAGAGGAGGAATTTAAAAATCACTGGCTGGTTTGTTTTTTTTTTTTTTAATTTGCATTTCACAGAACCACAGTATTGTTCTTCATCATGAGCTATGTAAGGAATCAGATTTGAAAAATCACTTGGGGGCCTCTACCTAGAGATCTTTCGGTCCACACTGCCTCACCGGGGTGTTGATCAGAATGGGAAGCGCCCGTCCCCTTGTCGGTGGATGCTTTGAGGAGCCTCAGGTGGTTGCCTGGTTTTCCCTTGTGCTGTACGATTGTGTAATCACTTCAGTGCTGTCACCCTCCTTAGGACTGGAAGGGTCTAAAGACAGAAGCTCTCTGCACCCAGAGGAGCATCTCATCTGTGCTCCTGGTGCCCGTGAAAGCTAATGAGCCAAAAGTCACCTCTATGTGAGCTTTGTTGGGAGAGTGTTGGCCAGGATGTTACCTCCAAGACAGCAATCCTTCCGCTGGTGCCTGGCTCAGGGCTGCCTGTTCCTGTTCTTAGCTCTAGTCCGGCCCTTCCCAGCTCTCCCAGCTGTAGCCACTGACCATGGGCTGTTTATTGCCTTGGCTGTTGCTCCACACTTCAGTCCCAGCTCAGGACAGAGGCTTTTGGTGCCAAGCTGCAGGTCCTGGGGTGGCCGTGGTGAGCAGCGTGTGGCCTGCTGGAGGGACAGCTGCTGTCATTTTGCTGGCCAAAGCCAGGCCACAGTGCTGGGAAGGGCCTGGCTGTGTCCTACTGTAAGGCAGCATGCCCCTCTCTCTCTCTCCAAAGCCCCTGCATGTCAGTGGTGTGCCAAGCAGCTGTCAGAAACTGAGCAGGACGGACCCCCATATGCGTTTTGACCCACTGTGTTCGAGTTTGTGCTGCTTCTCTCTTGGGAGAGACTTTCTAGAATAAAAACTACAACAACAACAAAAAAACCCTAAAAAGCCTGTACAGCTAAAAAATTGACCCACACTCCATCCTTGGAAGCACCTCAAAAACACTCAGTTGTCTTCAAGCCATCATTAGATATTCTGCTTTTCCTAGGCACTCTAAGTGGAGGAATCTTAAGGCAGGAGAGCTCTCTTTTAAAAATAAAGGATGAGTGTCTGGATTGGTTTTATCATTAGCACTGCCTCACAGCTTTATGCACTAAATCACTGCTACAGTAGCATAATATATAATAGTATGTATTTCCAAGTGTCAAGGTTTCTCCTTTAAAGCTTAACTCAGTTTTAAATCCCTGTGGAAAGTGAAGACCTTTAAAATAGTTAATAAATTCTAATCTTAATCATATTCATCATTATTAAAATTTGAAATAGGTTGAAATACTTAAGGTAAGTGAAATGAAAAAACTAATAAAGAGCATGAAACACACTGGAGAAATGGAAGAATAATTGCTAAAGATTAAGATATCTAAAATGGCCAAACATGAAAAAAACTTCATTTCCAATAAGCATTTATTTAAAAGTTTTGAAATATCTTAATAATATAAAAGGAGATTTTAAAAATGAATTGAATGTTAAGTGCAGCAGAGTGGTGAGACATATTTAAATACATTAAAAATTATACTAGTCGTGTCTTTGGGCTTCAGGCATGATTTAGGCTTTGTCAGTTCTTGAGAGAATTGCTTCACCTGCCGGCATGGGGACAATACTACTATTGCTGTTGCTATTAATAATAATTATTATCTTTGTGGTAATAGTAGTTTTCATAGTAAGTAGTGCCTAGGAGTAGCAAGGTACTGTGGCTGAAGACGCCAGCTTGCTCAGTCTTGTATAGGCTAAACAAAAAGGTATTTCCCTTCTAAAGGATGTGTAATCCGAACATGAAAGGAAGGACCTCTTTGCTTTTAATTAAAAAATATGCACAGGTAATAAAAATGTTTGATTTCTATTGTTTCATCCTTTTTTTTTTTTTTCTGCTAGTGAATGAAAAGGGGTGTTTGAATGGTACACTTCAGAATGTAGTCTGCAGGAGAAAATGGACTTTAATATTTTAAAAATTGACTCTGGTAATTTTGTTTGTATTTTAGGGATTACTTACCTTGATCATGCTGGTTCAGCACTTTTCCCAGAGAGTCTACTAAAAGCTTTTACTGATGACCTCAGAAACAACGTTTATGGTAAGTGCAAAACAGTGTTCCCGTTAGTCTTCTTAAATTTCCATCTAAATAGTTTAAAACTCTGCCTCTTGGAAGAGACCTTCTGCAGGTTTTTTAACATTGCAGTAGAGTAGCTGGAAGATGAGTGATTTTACAAAGGAGTCATAGGCCCTCTGAGTTATTTCATTCTTTGTTGGCCCAGGATGTGTTGGTGTTGGTGAAGAAAAGAAAGGGAGCGTGACTCTGTTGCCTCAGAGTTAGGGGACTGTGCTTGGGATAAAGAAATACAGTGTAGTTATAAGCATTGTTTGTTCCATCCTTGTGTTTTTTCCACACAAAACACAAACTCAGTTTCTTACACAAGGACCAAAATCCAGAACCACTGTCCTTCCCAGTGAGAGTCATCACAGGGAGCTTGTAAGGACTCAGTATAAGTATTTGATTTAGAAGAAAGCCTAGCTCAAAGATCCCAAGTAAATTTAGGCAGGGAGTAGGTGCTATACCTCTCTCAGACTATTGGACTTTGATGCATACTCAGCAAAAGGATGTGTACTGCCAAAGCAGTCTTGCACATAAGAATGTGAGTAAGAATATCTACAAAATTATGCTATATATGGATGGAGATTTAGCTATTACAGCTGTGGATGGGACCACTTCAGCACCACCTGTAAGCACTTCATCCCCAAATCCTCTACCTAAACCTTTTGTTTCTTTCTAACATTATTATCTAGCCAAGGTAAGTGAGTATGATTTTATACAAAGGCAGCAGCATCCATTGTTTAGGAAATATTGTTACTGTGTGAGACAATTTACACTGGAGTGAGTCATGCTCAAACAGAAAAAAATATACTTACAGTATTATGGTGTGAGTAGTCCCACTGAAGTAATCAAAATTTCTTATTGTGTTTTACTATCTGTGGGTCATGTGTCCTTTTTGCTAGTTTTGTGTCTTTCTTATGCTCCCTGATACACAGAACGAAGGGATTCCTCACTTGGGAACTAGGTACCACTGCTTTGCAAGAAAACTGTTTGCTCCAGCACTGGCACACTTGTGTGCTTACCAACTGGGCAAACCACGTGAGAGTTTTGGGTAGTTTCATTTTCAGTGTGGGATTGTATGTGCCATTTTCCCAATTTTTTTTCCTGAATGGTGGCAAGGCCAGGATCCAGAGAATGGAATTAAGTTCTGCTGTGAAATAATGTTATTCTTGATAGGAATAGAGATTGTGTATGGTTTTTTTTCCCTTATAACAAAATATGTTGATTTGATTACATTTAAGATCTCCTATTGAAGTGCATGTCAGTGATATTAAAATTAATGTTTTCTCAAAACAGACATTGTAAAGTGAAATGTATGCTCTGATCTTAGTTATTTCAAACAACATTGGGCTCAACCCTTATAATAAGTACCATCTTATTAGATGGCAGAAAAAAAATATAATTTGTGAATCGAGTGCTTGTGAGTAGAAATACTAGTGCTGCCAGTTTGGAGCAGATTTGCACAGTACCTATAATACTATAGGAGAACAAATTGTATTTTTTCATTAGTGCTTTCATCTAAAATGATGATGAGAGCTTTCATATGGTCAATTCTCTTTTTTTTTAAAAAAAATTACATCTCATACTCTGAGGACAGCAACTGTTGTACAAAAAGAGTTAATTTAACAAACAGATGTGACTAAAAGGGGAGTTGGACTTGCAGCCTTTTTTATTTTCTTGGTTATAATCCACAGGCGAAAAGAACTGTAGTTTAGCTTTTGCATGTGTCAGTGAGGGAAAGTAATATAAGTAAGAAATATTCTCACTTCTAAATTGAGAATATTTGAATTGGAAATTACAGAAATGCAACATCAGACATGAAAAGTCTAAGTATTAGCTTTTTGGTTTGAGCTTGAAATTTATTATTTTCAACACCTTCACTCAATTACTTTCAGCAGGGTGATTTTGAAATTTTAAAAATAGAGTAGCTTATGTTTCAGCCTACTGCAAAAATTGTATCTGTATAGCAATTTTTTTCTTACACCCTTTCCAAACTGTTTATTCCAAAGGATATACCACTTACTAATAGGAAAGTGTTCTGTGCCCGTGTGGATATTGCTGTAATCTTTTTTGCTCAAGAATTTTTTTCTCAATTTTTTTTCTCAATTCATGCCCTTCTTATGTCTTATCTTAATTGTTAATACATGCTTGTCCTGAGCTGGCCTAAGGTGGTTACTAATTTTGCAATAAAATTTATATTTTAATGAATTATTTGAATTCCAAACACTAAAACCCCCAGGGTTAATCCTGGTGTTCCGTCATTATTGTCTATTATTTCCAGATGCTGTCTCTTACTTCTAAACTGCTGTGCAAATACATTTATGAATGTACATTCTGTCTGTGGTTTTTCCTAGTATGTTTGTGCATATACAGTTGCATTTCCTTTTCAGAATAACTGCCTAAATAAGAGTTCCAGCTGAAGTTTCCAGATCTGTCATAATTGCTTTAGCCTATGTCCTTTCTCTTGACTAACTAAGGAGTTTCAGGGCATTGCTATGATGTATATAGTGGATCTTTATTTGTCATCTTTTGGGCTCGCTTGGTGTAATACTTTCATAAAAAAGAAATTTAAGAGCAAAATTGTGATTAATTATTAACTTCTGTATCTCTTTTGTCTCCTAGGCAACCCTCATAGCCAGAATATCAGCAGCAAGCTGACATATGACACAATCGAGCATGTCCGATACAGGTAGAATAATCTTTCTTTCAGATCTTGTATGATGCCCCTCATAGTTTTTATTTTCATTAGGCCTGTGTGATGTGATGCCATTTTCTGAGGGTCATCTGTCATGCCTAAAGAAAACACCTCACTTCTGAAACACAAGGTGTCTGGACAGTCAAGTGCTGGACCGTATCAGTTCTTTTTCTCACAGATGCCTCAATTCTCAAAGTCCTGTATTACAGCTCAGTGCTGTAATACAAATCCACAGTTTTAATTAAGATATAGAAGTTGGAATCTCAAAAGTGATTATTAGTAAGATGGTATGGTAAGATAGTAAGGTGGGACTAGGTACAAGGAAAAGATTAAAATTCAGATAAAATTAAATACAGCATAATGTGAGAATTTGTAAAAGGCTTATGGGGATGTGTACATTGTTTTACTGCAGGTACTTTTGTTGGAGTAAGAGAATGCCTTTGAAAGTAGTTTTAGTAAAACTGTTCAGAGCAAAAACAAAAAGAAAAGGTAAAATTGAGTGTTGGGGCTTCTGGGTACAGGTAAGAAAATGAACTGATTCTCTAAATAAGGTATTCTCCTTAAAGTTCAGGATGGAGTGTGCTGAAGTACACTTCCTGCCATTAGTTTACACCGTGAAAGATATACAACTTTGGTACTTGTTTATTTGTTTTAGGGTTTTTTTTCATGTAATTCTTTCTATTTTATAAAACACGTCTTTATTGAAGAATATGTATGCTTTGAGTTTATTTGCCTGCTTTTAATGAAACTCTTAGTGTAAGGAAATAAGCATCACCAATTCCTCTTTTTTTATCATCTTCCTTGAAAGCAAATATTTCTCCAAAACACATCACATAATTCAGAACAATAGCATTGTAGTGTTCATCGTTGTAATGAAGAAAATCTGTTTAACACCTTTTTGCTCCTTTTTCTCTGGCTGCATTTTTATGAGGGTGTAAAAAACCCAAGATTTCTAGCTGCATCCTGCTGCTGGCTATAACTGGTTCACTCCTCCCCACCACCAGCTTTCTGGAGAAAGCACTGATTTTTCCTTTTTCTACAACCCTCTCTTAATGCTGTGCAGGATGACAACCTATAGCCAAATGAAATGGAAGAGACTACTTATGAGGAATAGCTGTTTTCAAAAGCAGCCACTTATAACCAGTTAGAGCAATACCTACAGCCCTTCAGAGCCTTTTGAGCAGACCTATGTACTCACATGCAGCGTTAGCATTCTGATTTCCATTTACTCTCAGTGTTATTGCAACGTTGCTCTTTCATCATTCTGCTTATGAAGGCACAGTAGGAAGTGTAACTGTTTCTAGAATTATTGGTATTGTACTCTCTGCTCTTTGTTGTTAGTGAGTAAGGAAATAGACTTTCACCTTGTAAGGAACCTAGATTACTTTAAAAGAGCTTACATACTCAGCTTGTATTATTTTGGATCCTGCTTTAAAACTTTTTTAAGAGCAGGATGGGAGTTGACAAGAACATACCAATGGTTTTATTGAGCTTTTTTTGTTTATTTGTTTTGATTTTATTGGGTTTTAGGATTTGTTTGGGTTTTTTAAAATTCCTTCTGCATCTAAATGAACATTTTCAGTATCGTACCTAATAGAATTTGTCATCTGTCCCTATAGAAATTCAGCCATTATTCCCCAATAAAAATTTAAAAAGCATAGTCATCAAAAAGGCGTAGTCATAAAAATTGAAGAAGAAAATGCCCTAAAACCACTGTCAGTAAGTCAGCTATCTAAAAGGCAATAAAAGTATATTAAAAATCTATACTTCTATGCCATTGCAGCTAATCAAAATATGCAACGTTACAAGACAGGGAGACAGGCAGCTCTGTCCTGCATCACAGTGCACAGACTGGATTTCCTCTGTGAAAAAATAATTCAGCAGATAATTTCAGGAATCTTAAAATTACTTGCTTGCTTCTAATTCTGCTTTTGACACTTGGCTGCAGTCAGAAGTATAGCTTTATTTTCAGTGTTTGACCCCAAGAAAATATGGTTTTATTTTGTGGGGGTTTTCGTTTAGTTTTTTGTTTTGATTTTTCAGTGGGATGGCATAACCAACTACTTAAAAATAAACACAAACCTTAATTTCACATTTATATTTGTAAATATTGCTGATAGCAGCACCAGAATAGACTTTCCCAATCTTGCAGTGCACACTGTTTCATGGTACAAAGGTGAATGATTTGGTTTTACCCTCATATCTGATTGACAGAGAGAAACCACTCTTAGAATTTGGATTTGCAAGAAAATAAAGTAAATAATTAAATAATTGAGTCCGTGGATGTTTTCTAAGATTTACAAAATTATGGTAAGATGGCTTACCTCTTGACCAGCTCAAGTGCAATAAGAGTAGAAATAGCTGTTTTATTCTTAAAAACGTTGCTTCTCTTCTCTTGAAGTGGAACTGCTGAGTGATTTTCAACATTGTGCATATCTCTACATTAATCATGAGTGATGCTGAGAAGAGGAAGCAAGAACTGTAATAAACCTTACAGAAATGTATTAAATGTATGTATCAAAAGATTATAGATCCTTTTTATGCCTTTGCTTATGGATCTATGGCAGTGCCATTGCTCCACCTAAACACAGCTAAAGAACAGGAATACAATATCTCCTTATGATGTTGCAGTTAATGCAACTAGGAAATTTATTACATCAAGTATTAAATAACCCTTTTCCCATATGCAAGCATTTTAAAATACTATCTTTCTGAATATTTTAAAACACTGTCGTTCTGGATCTTACCCTTGCAATATCAAATAGTGCAGCAGTGTCTTCTAACCAGAACCAGTTTTAGTGTTGTTTGAAGTTTCTGGTGTGTTTAAATATACAACAGGATACTTTTTCATTTAAACACAGTGTTGTTGTAATAGACTTTTGATTTCCATCCTTGAACTTTCAGGTACTATCAAATGTTAAACTGAACCGTACTTCAGGAATTCAAATATATATTTCCAAAAGGCCAGAAATTTCAGCTGTGATTTCAGTACCAAGCATTTCCTAGATTGCGGCAATATGTGTATTGCAGAATTTTGTTGCTGAAGCTAAAAGGATTGGGCATTGAGCTAAATGGGATCAAGTTTAAATACAGAACTAAAACATGCATTTTTATAAAGGCCTTCCCAAAATATGCCATCTAAGTGAACTATAAGAGGAAAATAATCTCTGTGGCCTGTGCCTACAAACAAAAAAAGGTGCAGCAGGCATGCATAAAATGATGGTAAATGTCTTAGTATTTTAAAAATATTTTTTTTCTGTGGTAAAACATACAGATGGTACTAGATTTTGCTAAGGAAGTAGTCCCATAAGTGCTGTTTATAATTTCATTTGCACTTATTTGTAGAGAACATCGTGATAGCAAGGTAAAGCTTTACATTCCTTCTATAAGCATCATATTTTCCTAATGAAATGTTTTCATTCCAAGTCTTGTTTTTTTAAGTTATAACCTATTTTGAAATGCTGCTATGTGTAAGATAAGAAATTTTCTTTATTGATTCCAAGGTTTAAGCAGTTCTGTGTCTGAAAACAGTAATGTTGGAACTGATACATACATGAAAATGAGCTGACCTTTCCTACACAGTAATAGTAGATACAGTATGTGCTTAGTATTGATTTGCCCTTTGCAAAGGTCACTGACAGGAGACCGTAAGGATGAGTGACATCTGAGCACTGCATCTTGTCCTCCTTAATGGCACCTGCCAACTTAAAAACCTTGTTTTAAAACTAGGATGGTTCAGCCCTTTGGCATGCTTGTTTTATAATGCCATTTGCAAATCCTGCTTTTCCTGCTTCTCCTGATCCCACTGCTCAGGGGGGGCAAGTCTGAAATACCACAGTCAGGGAAGTCCAGCAAAAAAATTGAGAGGACTCTGTACATGGCAAATGGGAGAAGGACTGGCAGATAATTATGAATAATGGATAGGTTTTTTGAAAGAGTTTAGGCAAGAGGGTGATCTTTTTCTCATGGTTCATGAAATTATTTAGGCATCCAGTAAAACAATCCCAGTGTGCCACAGCGAGGTGGCTGATACCCCCACTCTGTGCTCTGTTATGTACTGAATGACAACAGAGCAGTGGTTTTGGTGCAGATGCTTCTTGTTCTCTCCTTGGCCACACCTAGCCTTTTATGCAAAAGGCTCCATTTTATAAACAGCTGTTTCTAGGAGTCAATCCATTACTTTTGCTGTCTTTACTCTTAGCAGGCCTATGCAAGGTATTAAAAAGCTTCTGGTCATGGTAATAGGTACTGTTATATCTGAATGAGACTGGATTAAGAACAAATAAAATCAGTCTGTCTTATTTGGAATCTTTGCTCCTGGACTTTCATCTCTGTTTTAATAAATTAATTAATCATTAACTTGATAAGCTGAAGCTTTAGAAATGAATTTGCTAATATTTTCTGTGACTCTTCCGGTAGTCAGCTTTATACCTTCATGGTTTATATAAAAAGATTGCAGTAAATAAAATTGGTATATTGATGGTCATGCTCTCTGGCTAGTCTTTGTTGCAGAGAGAGTCAAATCTGGAATGCTTCATTTATTGAAGGAAATAAATATTTCAGTAAAGTAAATTAAAATCTGGGGCTCAAGATTGCTAGTTTATGAACACAAAGGATGAAATGCTTCTAGGCAATTCTGAGTTTAATTTCTATGGGTGGTTAGAATGTTTTGTAAAGAGGTCTGAAAAAGACTGGATACAACCTTTACTTTTTTTTTCTTTCTGATTCAGAAAAGAACCCTCAGGAATCTGCTTTTTTAATGTGGCTGTGACAAAGGAGCTATGGAGACTAAGTTTAAAAGTGATCTTTCTGTGCTATTGCTCTCTAGATAGCATTCAGAGGACAGAGAGTGGTACAGGCTTACTTGGATTCAGGCCACCTTTTTAATTCACATTTTTAAAATGCACACAGCCTCCCTACTTCCTCAGCTGCTTTTTTAGCAGGGACCCAGTGGCCTCTGTGTCCATGGAGAAGTCTATCAAAGGACACACGAATGAGATAGTTCAATTGGAACAAAATACTGAATGGTAAAAATAGTGAGATTTTCACAATGCAAATTACTTTTTTCCCCTTCTCTTCATCTCTTTGTCTTTTTCAGGGTTTATATGGAGGCTTTTTTCCTCCTCTTTAGGCTGTAAAACATTTATAGAAGAAATGTGTTCTTCCCTCTTCTGGATTTGCAATTGCTTCCTAAGAAGCAGTTCAGTGAGACACCAGACTGTGATGTTTTGTGGTAACACCTGTTGCCCTGGCTGTTCAGTGAGCAGTAACACAGTCCTGACTGGCTCTTGGGAACACCAGCCCTTCCTTTGCAACTCCAGGGGAGCCTGACAACTTCATTACTGGCCTAGATGATTATTTGTATTTTAAGTAAGGCTTTTGGAAGACCAGATATTTAGTACAAATATAATTTCTGCCATCCCCTGTGTGCACCTGCTGTGCTTGACAACTCTGTTCTGACTTCAGCATACTTCTGTTTCTCAGCACAAGTTATGTAGAATCTGATTGAAGTCAAGAAATTTTGAATGCCACCTTCAATTATGTATGTTGTCCAAAGTTGGGCTGATATTTTTCCTCATGCCTAATTTTTTTGAAGACTGTGGACACTTTCTGTTTTGTTCCATCTGAAACTGACTCAGTGATCCTCTACCAAGAAATGCCCAACTGATGAAAGTTTAACCTGTGCTGTTTGTATCTCACATTATGTTTAAAATTATAGCCTTGGAAAACAGTCTATGAAGTTAGCAAACCCGGTATTGAGCTCCATTTTGAATCTTACTTATTTCACTTGTAAAGCAGTATGAGTACTTCATCTGTTGTTATAATTAAGCTGTTGAAGACACATTAAAGTGTTCCACAGGGCTTCCCTGGTGGCATCTGTGTCTCAATGAATCTGAAATTCCTGGTGTCACTTCTGCTGCAAGGCACAGCTTTTTCACTCATCCTCTATTTGCTATCTGAGCCCCACCTTGCTGCAGTTTTTACCAGCATACGTGAGTCCTTAAACAGTTATCATTTTCATTATGACTTTTTTTTCCCTCATCCCAAATTCTGACTGTCAGTTCTGACTCTAATTACTGTTCTGTTCCCTCAGCACTTTGGTACTGGTTTTGTTGCCCACACCTGATGATCATGAATGACCATGATTTTCAGTACTTTAAACTCTGATATCCACTGAAGTAGTTTTATTATAAACTTGACCTAAGTGAATAGCTATTAGTGTTACTTATATAACACTATATAAGAGGGGTAGCTAGTTCATGATGTATTATTTGAATTTTGTGCATATATGTTTTTTAACTGCTGTTGAACTTCTATCTTCCTGAATATAGTGATGTATTCAGAATCTTCTGGGATTTTTTTTCTCCAGAAGCAGATATGATCTACAAGTAATGGTAAATTTGGGACAGGTGACTCTGTGTTTGAGTGATTTCATCACTTTTTTTTTTCCCTCTCTGTTGTGATGTAGCCTTAGCATTGTCTTCTGTCCCTGTTACATCAAATGTAACTGTGTCTGCTTTCCCAACTCTGATAATGTCATTTCCTCTATGTGTTGTTCCAGGCTATCTGTAGCTCATCCAGTCTTCTCACAGAAAGAGCAAATATATTTGCTTTGTCAGACATTAATGCATGTTGTCAGCTCTCTTTCTCTAATGAGCAGGTTATTTACAGAGGCAATGCTAGATGCTGTAGTCCTAAATTTTTTTTTTTTCCTGCTCTCTCCAATCTGCTGTCTTGCTCAAAATCTCAGTTAATATCCCATGTCTGTTAGCAGCTGTTTTCTTTTTTTCTGCCCTCCCCCACCCCGGGCACTGAGACAGCACTTAGCCGTAGGCAACTGTGTCCATTAAATATATAACCGCCTGTTAGCGAGGTCATTGCTGGCCTGATGAAAACTTTCCTATGGCAAAAGGCAGTCAGCTGCACGGCTTTCAGGTTACCCAGAGATCGTGTTAAACACCAGAGGGAGCAGACCCAGTGGGAGCATTGCAGCAGCAGTGTTAAGCAGAAGAAACTGATAAGGGGAAGTGAAACAGGATGGCAGGTGACTGATGGCAGGTGGCAGATGACAGGCGATGATGTGGTGTAAACCAGCCACCTTACCCCCTGCAGGGATGAAACAAGTGTGTGTGGGCCCAGTAAGGGTTTTATTTGGCCTAGTTTCAGGATAGCCTGGTCAGAAACATATCCCAGCTGGTATGGTTCAAGAGTATGGGAATGCACATGACTTGCAGTGGTTTTGTGTCTCATCTCCTGCTATTAGAGATTACTTTTCATTTACTGTTAATAATCTTTCCCCATTGGGAGGACTAGAAAATTCCCTCTTCCACTGGCTCTTGAGTAGCTAGCATCCTTTTGTTCTTACACCAAAATGTTATGTTGCCTATACGCTTTTGTCGTCTTTTCTACCATTAACCCCTTCTGATGCATTTATGTAGAGGAGTCCTTTTTCATTCTTCTGATAGACTTGATTCAAGTTTCTTACCTGTTTTAAACTTTATTTCTAATTTGAACGTTATAAGCAAAGATGATGTCCTTGAAATT
>JAYRBT010000082.1:86609307-86620520 GCA_036023395.1 Myiotriccus ornatus | reverse complement strand
TTGATTCAAGTTTCTTACCTGTTTTAAACTTTATTTCTAATTTGAACGTTATAAGCAAAGATGATGTCCTTGAAATTAAAGGGTGCCTTTAAGAAGCAGCACAAGTCATGGTAAGATATAAGAATATGAAAGATAAATGAGGCAAGACTTTGAATAGAACTGTCTCCTTTATATTAAGGTTAATAACAACTAGTGAACCCAGGTTTAATTTGCTAGATTTTATTAGTATATTTGGTATGTTTCAAGGCAGAAGAAAATTGCATCATTGATATTACAAAAGTGCCAGCTCAATAACATGTTGCTAATAATGTAGCACATTTTTAAAATTTATTTTAAGCTTTTGGAAGGTGACACTGTTTAGAGGAGTATGATGTATATGCTTTGGATTTTATGGAGAATCCCTAGGTTGTAATGAATCCAGTGATCACAGCTGTGGTACTCCTAAGAGCTTTTCAACACTCAGGCCTTTCTCAGCCATCCTCTTACCACTTCTAGTTTGTCTGTCTTTACTCTTTTAAAGGTGTTTAGCATTTCAATAAATTTTTTTTGTGCAAATACTTTTCATGTGATAAAGGAGGTTTTAGAGACATGAATCACTTCTTTGGAAAATCTGTCAATGTTCACAGATATTTCTGTCTTATGGTAAGCTATGTATGAAAATAGCGTTGTCTTGTAGGAACTGAAAAAAAAAAAAAACAAAAAAACCCAAAACCAACCAAACAAAACCCCAAACAAGCAAACCAAAACAACAGCAACAAAAAAAGCAACACAAAAAGACAAAAGATGATGAACAATACTCAAACTGACCTCTGGAATATAATGCTGAAGTTTTTGTGCTAACAAGAGAACCACTGCAGCAGAGATGTGAGGCACAGCCTTAGTTACTTTTGCCCTGCTAAGAAAAATTTTACTGACCTATTCATTCAAAAATCCTGGTGCCAAAATCCTGTGTGGTGTCCAGTTCAGTCTTCTTTTAGGAGCCTGGCTCTCTGGTGAGCTGACTGTGAAACTTTCAGTTCAATGACTGCCCATGCTAACTTGCAATAGGAGAAAGTGATCTGCCTGCCAGTAAGAGCTTGTCTCAAGATGCTTACACTTGCTGTAAATTCATAAAAGCTGAAGGTTATTTTATTTCACACAGATCTGTCTTCCTGTAGAAGGTGAAAATGAGAATCGAAAAGGTTCAGTTAGAAAATAGCTGCCCCGCTCACCTCTCAGGACTGGAAAGCCTTTAGTCCCACACCGAGACACTCCAAGCCCTTAAGTCTCCCTGTACAAGCTTATTTGGAAATTACCTGTCTGGCCTTCCAAGGACTGAACATCCTACCACATGTGTAGAACTTTAATTGTGCCAAAATGCTTAATGTGAACTCCATAAATATCCTATACAATATAATGGAGTTTTTAAGTAACATACTTGGGAAATATTTCCTTTCCTGAAAAAGGTATTTATGGATGGTTTTAACCACTTGGTTTTTATCTGCATTCATTTCTATCGATTTGAGTGTTGCCATGCTTTGAAACTGGAGTGAGAAACTGTACAGACCTCTGAAGTGTTGTCTGTGGCAGCATATGAAGGCATTGACTGAGCCTGGATTAAAACAGACCTTCTAACCTTTCTTGGTCATATTCCTCCTATGTAAATAGCGTGCTACAAGCAGGTAATTTCTGCATTGTTGTCCATGACTCCAGCACAAGAATACCTGTGTTTGATTGTGATGAGCTAAATGTGCTGCTGTAGTAGTTTGAAAGGAGTTTGCAAATCTGTCAGCAACAGGTTACCTCAGCCAGGGAAGAAACCTAAACAACCATGGTATAGTTTGGTTAATCAAACTTGCCTGAGCCAAAATAGGTAGTGGCAGTGTCTCTCCTCCCTCCTACTTGGCTGACATAGCTGCTTAGAGGAAAGAGGGAGACCTCTGACATACCAGTAACACTTGTTAGCTGTCTTGAGTGGCTGTCACAGTAAATGGGATGCTGTTGTTTGTCTTCAGGTCTCCTTTTCTATTCTCTGTGTAGGATAAAGTTTTACCATGTTCCAGCCTTACAGGGCACTGTCTGGGCCATATGCATTGTCTGAAGGAGATGTACGAGGGTAACTTTCTGTCAGTCAGTGAGAAACCCTTGCTCTGTGGGATGTAGCCCAGTGATGAGTATAATATGCTGCTTCATTTGTGAGAGAAAAATAAAATAAATTAATTTACTTTATAGGCAAAGGTAGATATAGGCAAGATAGTTTTTCAGTGCCTTGAGCCATACCTGTGAAAATCTAAAATCAAGGATACATGACATAGCTCACAGTTGCAGTACAGATACAAAAGGCTTCAACTGAAAAAGTCATAGAACACTCACAAGCCACTGTGAGTTTATCTGACCGTGTTTGCCTATTTAAACATCCAAATGGGATGGGATCAGTATAGCAAATAGTCCTGGTGTTTAGCGTTTGTAATGAACTTCAAAATGAGTTTGATGAAGTATGCCTTTAGTATAAATTAGACTTAAGCTGCACTGCCAAAATGTGATATTATAGGTGGCATTCTCAACAGTGAAGTGCAAATGAAATTCTGCCTGCTTTTAATTAAATAAGCACACACTCCACTGAACTTTTGAAATTTAATTCTCTTAATCTGAAGTCTCGGGCTCTGAACAGCTATTGTAATTTGAAAGATCGTGCTGATATGTTTCAAGGCTGTTTGTACTTACCAAAATATTCATGCTGTTTTATTTTGTAAGTTTGGGGCCCTTTTTCTGTTGTTATTTTTTTTAAATTGTATGAAAAAGAGCTAAGGTAACCTTCTTCCTTGTTGTGGCTGTGAACGTCAGAGCTGTAAGCACACAAGTATCACTGAAAGGGCTAAAGCATCTGGATTCTGGTGTTTCTACTGAGGAGCTGGTGGTTGTGGTTGTCCCTTGTGGAAACTGCCATGAAGTATGTTGCTGTACATGAAGTCATGCCTGGCAATTCAGAGCTGTCACAGGCCTTCCAAAGTGGAAAGAGTGTGACCACAATTTGTGTGACCACAAATTCTTTCTGCGAAAGTTCCCTGCTGTTTTTAAAGTGCATGGCCTTGATAAGATGTTGGCTGATGTTCCTTCCTATAGACGGGTCATAAGGATTGGAGGAGAGAGATTCCCCTGACAGAGTCTTCTACAAGATGTAATGAATTTGCACATACCAGTGCTAATTACTTGATTCTCAGCATAGTGAGAAGGTCTGCACAGCTAATTGAATAGAGAGGTAAAAAAAAAGAAAAATAAACATCAACATTCATGTAATACTGTGCTTTGAGTTACAAGTCTTTTTGAGAAATTAATATGTGCTTCATTCATTTCCACTGTCTCTACTTTCATTATCATATGATTCAAGTTACTGCAAACTAAAACAAAGATAGATATAAAGTCTTTAAGGGATGAGAAATACAATTCTATTTGACAAGGGTACATGATATGAAGTAAGGTCTAGTTAATTAGCTACTATGTAAAAAAGAGTTGCTGTTTCCTGAGCTTCGAATAGTCAAATTTGAATGTTTTAGTGGAGGGTTTTTTGCATACAAATACCTGCATTCAAATTATTTCAGAACCATATAGAAGAAGTAGCAATCTTTTTGAATATGTTTATATGTGGTTTATGTGTTTTGGAGCCATCTCAGTTTTATTTTCACAGCCTAAAGTATTTTTTCACGTTTATTATAAGTAATTTAAAAACAGTGGCATATAATATTTTCTATGACACTTGCTTGACTTTCATTTTCAAGTCTAATTGAGGTTTACTTGCAATGAATTTGAGCTATCAAATCACTTAAGCTGTTACTGTAGCAGAAGCACTTTGCCTTTAGGGTATACTTGTATCTCTACATTAGCAGATTTGTGGTTTGTTCCTGTATAGTGAAATTCCCTGTATCAAACTCAAACAAGAGAAATGGAAATTAAATCCTCTCATTTTGTTCCCTCTTTCTACCTGGGAGAATTTTGCTGACGTGGCTATATAGATTTCTTATTATATACCTGACCAATATAGTAACTATGGAAGTAGAATTAGGTAAATATGGAATTAAGCATCTGGGAAAACAATATTCAAATAACTTTTCAAGAATTCAGAGTTATAGTGTGCAATTAACAGCTTAATGGACCTTTACCTCTTCTAGCAGCTAGTTTTAAATGAGACAGATTGCTTGACAGCGTTTAATAAAAAGTTTGATTACATACAGTATGTAAAATAAAGACTTTAAAATTAAGCATGTTCAGAAGTAATTTCTCTCTAGCACATGTGGGTTGCTACAAAACGAGAGTGTATGTGAACTTAATGACTTAGAATATAATTACTTAGTTGCAAAGCATATTGTAAGTCATTTAAAATTTGTGAATGGCAGTTCTGTGGGAAGGTTTAATCACAGCAAAATATAATTGTTGCTAAACTTCTTTTTACTACTGCAGTGAAAGAATCGCCCTGGTGATTTATTCTGTATAACCTACAGATCAGAGCCGTTTTCTAGAAGGGAAAAGAAAAAACAGCAAAACACTATTTTGTGAACAGAGGCCAGCAGACTTACCCGATGGGACATTCTGTGTTTGAAGACAGCTTTTAAGGGAGCCATGGGATGAGCTGTCACATAAGTAATGCTCTACCAGCTTTGGTCATGTGCTGTTACTACTTCCCATGGCCTCCTTCCATGCCTTTTCCAGAGATACACTCGTGGTACCGCAGCCAGCAGACTGGAGCTGCTGACAGTCATTTTAAGTCCTTATGCTTGATGTGGTGCTGAAGCAGTGGAGACACATATACACACAGTGTCAGCTGTGACAAAGACGGGTAGTTTTGTACAGGCAGCAGGGCAGGCAAAGGGAGGTGGTCAAAGCCACTGCTTCCAGACTCAGAGCAGCTCATAATAATGCCTGTAGCATGTGGCATGCCTAAGGTCCCTGCTAGGCTGGGGTCCTGTCTCTGAAAGTGGGTCTGTAAAATGGCAAGTAATCCCCTGGATCATGGCCTTCTGTCCATACACCATTTGATGCTCAAATTGCTTGAGACTTGCACTGACTTGTGGATGTGGGACTGGAGAGTCCAGAATCCTGGGTATAACTTGGTAGAGAACAGCTTCCAGAAGGCTTTACATCTGGACATATGGTACTCAACCACTCTTATACACTATTCCCACTCTTAATGGTGATGGAGAAGTTGTGGTAGATGGCTTTTGGCTGTATGTAACTCCAGAGTTTTGAGTCTAACACAAGCAAGTGTGATGCCTGGGAAAAGCTACTGATACAAGTAAAGAAGAAAATGAGAATCTTAAATTCTTCCTAGAAAATCATGAGAAGACTATTATTGTGTTTTGCAACATATTAAGGTCTATTAGACCTATTAGAAAATGAATACATGTTCCTCCAGTGCACTGAAAGTCATAATACCACTAAACTTTCTGAACTTACAGTGTTTAAATTTGTTGAGCACGATCTATTGTATGCTAATGGTGTTATATTTGCTTATTTATGTAGGTAATTTTAAATGGAGCCTCTCACCATTGTACTAGGTGCTTCACAGAGAAATTAAAAACATAAATTACATAAGGTACCTGCAGTGGATACAGTAAGCTAGGGCTGCTGATAAAAATGACCACCAAATCACATAGCTGAGTTCCCTGAAATAAGGCTAAGAACAGAGAAATGGATGCAAGTCAGTAAAGAAGAACTGCTAGTGAGATGCAAAATTAAACAGTGGGTCTTTGTACTTTCTTCTAGGTCCCAGCAGGGATTACTTAACTGGAAATAGGGTTCTAGCAAATTTAATAATATATTTTCTACATTTCTCAAATAGATATTGTTTCCTTTTTCCTCAGGCTCTCTTCTCTAGATATGTTCTTACAGGTTTATCTACATATCTGCATAACAGTGCAAAGGGATTATAATGTTTTTTGTTCTGCTGCTGTGAGAAGGTGATATGACTACAGGAAAGAACCTTGCAAGGCAGAGCAGCATTGCATGGAGAACCCTATTTTTGTCCTCTTTTATACCTGTGTAGTGTGTGTGATGTGCCTAGGAGGCTGGTAATGTGAAGGGAAAAAAAACCAAACCAACAACAAATTCAAATCTGTGGGTGGTAGGCTACTGAGAAAGAAAACTCTTTGGTCTTTACATATGCAATTCTATTTCTGTGGAGCAGACTGAGATGAGAGGTCCTAAAATAATTTTGAAACCCCAGAGGGCTCTGAAACTGCTATGTGGCTGCCATGATTTTATTTTTATTGGTTATATTTTTCTCCATTCCACTAGCACACCTACTGAGTTTTGTAAGAAATTCTGGTTAAGAAGTTTCTCAGCCATTTTCACATCCTCTTGCTGCTGAGCTTCACATTTTAGGACTTTGGGCATTCTTTTCTATCCTGTAACTTCATGACATGGTATAAGGCTGATCGCATACTATTATTGCCCAGGGAAGAGTTACACTTTAAGGAGAAAAGACATACTCCCATTCATCACTGTTTTCTGTGATCTTATTTTTTCCTACTTGTTTTCTATTCAAAGTGTTATTTTCTCATTTTATAGGCTGCATTGGTTTTACCTGACTGATCTAACTCCTCAGCCCCTCTTCACCAATTTCACTGTGAGATGCTTTACTTCATGACATATTTTCAAGTTAAAAACATCTATATGAAATCATCTTCTGAAGCGCTGCTAGAAAGCAGCAGCCTCTATCTTCTCGCACAGTGCCTGCCTTGAAAGAATTTGAAAAGCCTACTGTGGATGTGAGAATTGTGTAATGGCAGCAAACATTTAAAAAGTACTATGCATTGAATAAACTGCAAACCAAGTAATAACAAAACTAACAAAAAACCTCAGAACAGAATTTAAGATTCCCGCTTTTTGTGCCTCCATGGGACTCCAGGGTTCTGCACCTGGGCCTGTATCTTATATCTGTGCAAAGACTTGTCTCTCTATTGTTTACACAAAGAACGATGCTTGCATTGACCATGAAATTAAAATTGTGAGACTGTGGGTGTCAAAGTCTACAGCTGTGACTTCTGCTTCCAAGGGAAAACCTGACATGGGCTCTGTAAATATTAGGAGACTTGCGGCGTCTCGCTTTTTGTTTTTGAAAACTTCTAGTTTGCTTTGTAGCTTGTTATTAGGATCAAATGGGCATTTTGCTTGGTGGGCTGGCTTGGCCTTTAACAGGTGGCATGCTTCATAGCAGCAGCCTGTTCGCTTTTTTTCCCCATCAGATAAAGTTACTAGGCTCTATTTCAACTACAGCTGAGAAAACCAGTATCTGGTTTTACCCTGTACCAAAGGTCTCTGAGATCTCTTTCCATTAGTCATACTGGTTTGAAGTTTGACAGCATCCTCAGGAGGAGCTTGAGGTAGAGGTGCTACCAGAGGTTGTGTCATAGCATAGTTATCCTCTATCTCCCCAAAAGGCTAAAATTATCACTGTGGTTTGGCTTTCTGGTAATCTGTGAGCTTTTACTGTGATGATTTGCTTGTAACAATAGGACAGAGAAGTAACAGGAACAACAGAGAGTCTGCGTTGGATAATCAGAGAGAAGGGAATGTACAAAGTAGAAAAATATCAGATAGATCCTATGTGTGCATGTCTAGTGGATGTCCCTAAATATATTTTCCAAAGCAATCTTTCATACCTGATTTGAGCCAAGGGTTTGAAACTTCATTTTTTCCCTGAGGATGCCACTAACCCTTGGTCAAGAGACTTGGTCCCTAAAATACCTATTTTATCCAAGTAATATTAGTTATATGGGAAAGAAGTACAAAGTGGAGAAAGAAGATAGATGCACGTTGTCTCTCTCAGCTAGGTTGTGTGATACTGGTTCTCAAACTTCCAGTCTCAAACTTGCCTAACGAACACTGTGGTTCATTTTGGAATGGGGTTTTAGCTCTTCTGGGATTTCCTTTTACATCTCCTAGTGTTTTTGGGGTTTGTCCTTTGTAAAAAATGGAAAACAAAATCACAAATACTTGTGGTTTCAAGAAAACCTATTGTCTCCAAACCCCTTCCTGTTCAGCATTTGGAGCAGTTACCTGGGAAATTTTCTTACTTTAGTAGTTGCACAGACTCATGATACTAGCAGGAAGATGTATCCCTTTGCAGCAGTTGCAATATCAGACAGTATATTTCTGCCTAGGTCACTGGAATTGGTTTGCTACCAAGCACAGGAAGATGTGCACTGTTATTTTGGTGAAATATTTTAGCCCACAAATGTCCATAATATATAAAGGTGTTTTTCACAGTAGATACATAATTTGATATGGTGTCTGGATTTTTATCCAGAGAGAATCAATCCAAACTTGTCTTCCTTTGGTCACTGATTTCGAATTTAATTATCTACATGTAGGCATCTCTGACTGATTGCACAGTATAAACGCCATGGAGCTTTGAGCACAAAGGATTGGATGGTAACAGTTAGACTGCTTACACTCACCTTGAATCGTGTGTGCAGTTTTGGTCACCACAACATAAGAAAGATATTAAGCTATTAGAGAGCATCCAAAGGAGGGCAATGAAGCTTGTGAAGGGGAAGCCGTATGAGGACTGGCTGAGGTCACTTGGTCTGTTCAGCCTGGAGATGAGGAGGCTGAGAGAAGACCTCACTGCAGTTACAACTTCCTCAGGGAAGAGGAGGGACAGGCACTGATCTCTTCTCTGTGGTGACCAGTGACAGAACTCATGGGAATGGCCTGAAGTTGTATAGGGGATGTTTAGGTTGTATATTAGAAAAAGGTTCTTCACGCAGAGAGTGTTTGGGCACTGGAGCAGGCTTCCCAGGGAAGTGGTCACAGCACCAAGCCTGACAGAGTGTAAGAGGTGTTCGGACGATATTCTTGAGCACATGGTGTAACTCCTGGGGATGGTCCTGTGCAGGGCCAGGAGTTGGACTCAATGATCCTTGTGGGTCCCTTCCAACTCAGCATATTCTGTGATTATTTGAGAATAGCTGCAAGTCTGTGTGTGTAAATTAGGAAGGATCCACATCCTTAATGAGAAAAGGTCACTTCAGTTTTATAGTCTATTCTATATGCAGAAAGCTAAAGATTCTCTACTGCTGTAGGTAGTCTCTGATTTCTTTTGATAACTTGTGTTCAGTTGTCAGACACTACTTCTCTGTTCATGTACCACAGTTGTTTGGACATACTATAAGAGGTGGGCTATTCCATTTAACTTTTGCACTGAAATCTCTGCAGATGTTCTGCAAAAGATTGTCTCAAAATGCATGGAGATGTGTTGCCAGTAGCAAATATATACTAATATCCTTTTTGTCTGCTCTCCTTATCTTTCATAAGCTCACTGAACCAAGAAGGGGCTTCTTTCTGCAGGATAGCTGAAGCAAGAGATATTATAAATTATAATAATTAATTTAAATGAAAGCTCCTTATTATTACCATAACCCAGAAAGAAAGCAATAGCACATGACAAATGAATGTGCAAGTATATGCATTATCTGAAAATACTTTCATTTCCTTGTTCCCGTACAATATTTGAGTTGATTTGAGCAAGGAAGAATACAGGGAATATTTAGACTCATGGAGCAGTGCTCAGGGAGTGTCTGGGAGCCACAGAGTATTGCAGAGATAGGGGTTGAGGAATCCCCAGTTTTCAAAGAAAATTTTGCACAGTAACAGGAAGAAGTTCCATCAAAATCAAGGATATGCTTTTTTTCAGCTTAAAGAATTTAAAGATAGAGAATTGGAGGAATCCTGTAGATTTTCCAAAAGCTATTACTAAGTCATTACTGAATCTTATGCAGTTTTGGCATTGTTAGGGTTTGTGTTTCAGTGAGAGAAACTATTTTAAAATCACTATTGCCAAAATCTCTGCCTTGATTAAATTCAAATATGGTAGAGGCCATCCTCTGCCATATTGGTTATTTATATGGTAGATTGATGATCAGTTCTTGATTCAAAAAGCTTAGCATTCCCTCGACACTCAAAGGTAAACAGTGGCAGAAGAGATCCTATTTTTTTCCCCTTAGTTTGCAAACAGGCAACTGTGGTGCAGGAAAGCAGAAACACTTGCTCAAGATCACCGAAGAAATTGATGCAGGAAGTAGATCCGCAGATCTTAAAGTCTCACTCAGCTTAATCTCCGGACAGCTTTTTGTCTATATGCACAAAAGTAATTCTCTTTAACCAAAAACACATTTGATATACAGTAATACCTGCATTATTTCCCCCTCCCCACCTTCTTTAAATTTTTGGTATCCAGTTACAGAATCATATAGACTGGAAAAGACTTCCAAGATCTAGTCCAGCCTTTGACCAATCACCACCATGTCAACTAGGCCATGCCACTGAGTGCCATGTCCAGTTATTTCTTGAACACCTCCAGGGATGGTGACTCCACTACCTCCCTGGGCAGTTTTTTCCAATGCTTAACCACCCTTTCCATGAAGACCTAATGTCCAACCTAAACCTCCCATGGTGCAGCTTGAGGCTATTTCCTCTTGTCCTATAGCTAGTTGTATGGGAAAAGTGGCCAACTCCCACCTTTCTACAACCTCCTTCCAGGTAGTTATAGAAAGTGATAAAATCACCCCTGAGCCTCCTCTTCTCTAAACAACCCAAATTCCCTCAGCTGTTCCTCATGGGATTTACCCTCTAGACCCTTCACGAGTTTTGTTGCCCTTCTCTGGACTCACTCCAGCACCTTGATGTCTTTCCTGAAGTGAGGGAAAATCCAGTTGTTCTCTCTGGAGAAGCTTTCTAGCAAATAAGGGAGAGAAGGGGTCTTCATATCTATTTCATTGTAGGTCTTGGGCATTTACCATCCTTCCTATCCCAGTTCTGTAGCTTATCAGTACATTCTTTGAATTGCTGATTATATCAGTTCACACCTTCACTTGAGTAGTAATAGAAGTGGAAATTGGGTGGGTTTGTCACTGCCTTCCTAAAGTCATCTGGATTGTGCCGTTCTCTGCTGTTTGGATACCCCTGCTTTATATATATATACACACACATACATATATATACACACACACCTGTATGTGGGTTTGTGTCTGCATATAGATGTGTAGATATGCTTACAATTTGCCAGGGAACTCATCGGTGACACTACATATTTTATGTTTCTAACCAATAAATTTAGGCAAATTTATTAACAAATAATTGTGCTGAGGAACTGAAATGCTTGAATCACACTGTATCCATATCACTTAAAAATATAAAGTGCTACAAAGAAGACTCGTATCTTCAGACCATGTTCTCTT
>JAYRBT010000082.1:86590500-86609207 GCA_036023395.1 Myiotriccus ornatus | reverse complement strand
GAATCACACTGTATCCATATCACTTAAAAATATAAAGTGCTACAAAGAAGACTCGTATCTTCAGACCATGTTCTCTTAAGGGAGAAAGAATGACTAGCAAAGTAAAGACTGGGTTCCACTTTCTTCTGGGATCTGGGGTAGCCAAAAATCCTGGCCCAGATTTCACTTTTCCATGTAAATCATGAAAGATTTAAAAATGGAAGATAAACACTATTTGGCTTGTTTGAAAATATTTTACTTCACCATTTTTTATTCTCTTAAAAGCAAACCAGAAGATTGTAATTTTTCACTTGTAGAAGTCAAAGTCCTGTCTCTTCAGACAGAACTTGACCTTATAGTGCTGTGACTAGATGGAAATAAACCTTCTGTGAGCTTCCCTGCTGCACTCAGAATTAGCAGCAAACTTGCCCATTATTTGTTGCTTCTTTGTGTAGCTTTTTGAGTTCACAGTGCACAAGCGTGTGCTCATCTCCCATCACCTACCTGAAACATAAAGGAAATATACAAACTTTAGCTTTTTTTCCCATGAGAACATTTAAAAGTCAAATTCGTTTGATACACTTAAATGCTGAGGGGGTTGTGGAAATGGAATTAATTTTTATGGAATGCTGATGGTGGGGTATTAAATTTTTTGTGTGCCTGACAGACTATATAATTGGACATAAACTGCTAAAAAAAAATCTGTTAATTAAACTGGTTGCATTGTTTTGGCACTGTTTGTGTAAAAAAGTCGGACAGTTTAGTTACTTAATTTAACTGTCTTATGTTGAGATTGGTATCTAAGGGAAATAGCATAAATATAATTTTTTAGGGATGACTAGTGTACATTTAGATGTTAAGCTTAAGTGAAGTGAATTCAGTCACAGAATCTAAAAATGATTATTTTCTGTATGTGTTTCTGATGGTGTAATTGTATTTATTGAAGAAAATAGACATTTTATTAAATGCCTGATCTGGGGCATGGTAACTTTTTATTCATGCAGACCTTAAGTGCAAAAGCAGGATAGTGGAGAGAAAGAGGATAAGAAAGGATTTTTTTTTTCTGATGACAGACCAATGATTGAACCAAGATTGATACTGACAGCCATTATTACTGTTTTAATTTTAAAAGTGGCAGAAATAGTCATATTATTATATCGGAGGGTAGCAGTGACTTATGTGAGACAGTCTACATCTGAGAAAAGCAAGAAAATGTGACAGAATGTTTGATGTGAAGCCTGTCTGTGTTTGTGGGAAACAGTCATTCCAAGCACCATTACTGCTAGTCGAGGATCAAAGACAGACAATTCATTGCAGTCAGTGGAAACTGTAAAAAGTTGATAGATTTAGGATCAGTCATGCCCCCTTTTGTGGAGAAGGAGAGGGAAAAAACAGGGCTCTTCTTTGTCACTTTCTTTTCCTTTCAACTGTGGGACAGTAAGTTTCCCGCAAGTATAAACAACTATGGTATGGTTCAACTTAACAACTGTGGCACATGTGACTGGGGACAATATGTAGTGCACACTCAGTCCTTAACAAATTGCATGATTGACACGTTGTTCAGTTTGGAGTCTGACCCTAAAAACCCTTTTGATCAGAAAATTTGGAGCCTAGCCTTTTGTTCACAAAAAAAGCAGGTGTAACAAGGAAGGTGTAAAACTAGAGTTTTGTTCCCCTTCACAAAGCTTCTTAGAGCCTACTTATGCAGAAGCTGTGAAATAACAGATTAGTAAGAGACAATATAATTCTCAGTGCAGTGCTGATGGTTTAAGTAGCTAGGTGGAAATATATGGCGTTACTATGAATCTTATGTGAATAAGTGAAAATGAAAAGAGCTCTTAGTTGCAGAAGCCTGTCGATTGCCTTTTTCTGTGCTGTAGCCCCTTCAGGGGAGAACAAGTAGTGATAGCAGCATATCTGTGTTACACAGCCTGTTCTTTAGCTTTTTTTTGAATTTACAAATTTTTGGAACAACTCAAATTAATTGGAGAAATAAAACTATTTATGGAGTACATATTATAAAAGAAACTTATAAAACAATCAGACACTGTTATTCTTTTGCACAGTTCAGTATAGCTGTGAAGCTTTCCCACATTAGAGTTGTGGAAAGAGTTCAGGATACATTATAATATTCTTCCCTTGTGCTAGACATTTTTTAATGGTGGTGTAAGATGAGGCAAAGGGCAATTTTTTTGCAGTTACCCTTAGCTGTATAAGCCATGAAATGGTAAAACTTTTGCCCTGGCTCTCAACAGTGTAGGCTGGACTTTAGTGTTAAAAATTAAACCAAGAGGTCCGTCTGCTCACTTATTTTCACAAACAGCTTCCTCAGTGCAACTGGAACAAGCATATATGGGAAAGAGGAAAGACAACCTCACCTGTACTGGGGGTCCTAACTTGGTTCTTAGGGCTGCACCTCAGCCAATATTAATAAAACAGGGAAAGCTTCAGCTTAATCTTTCATTTGCATAGGACAGTTCTCTTATCAGAAGCCAAGACATTGATATATGTAATGAATAATTTTTCTACCTATGTTTGGGTCTATTTAAAAAGAGAGTAGATTTGATCATCTGATAAGTATGGGAAGGAAATTTAGAGAGTGAATATATTTCTCACCTAAAAAAACAACTTACTAAAGGAAAGTATTTATATGAGTGAGTGTTAAGGAGCCACACTTACAGTGGTGAAATGTAGAATAGAAAATGTTTCAAGAAATTACAGCCCTGTTGAGTATTGTGCCTAATTAGCATTAGGTGTGTTTGTGCATGTAAATACGGACTTTCCTCATATCTACGGTTCATACTCAGAGTTAAATTCATCTATGGGACAGCTGCTAATGTGCCATCTGTATTGTTAGTATATTTAATATGTTCTAAAACATTGTAAAGCAGGAATGTACTTCAGTGAATAATAACTACTGGAGAGGGAGGAGAATACTTTGGTTGTTATCTTATTAGCATACATCTGTCTGCAGTGTTCTGATGGTGGTAGCTGTATTGATGGTGATCCACAAGCTAGACTATTTAAAATGCAGGTTTAGGGTATGTGTGAGGCTAAGACAGAAAGCAGAAATGTGATATTGTAGGTAATATACTAAACACAGCAGTGCAAATGGAATTCAATATAAAGTCATAGAATCCTAGAATGGTTTGGGTTGGAAGGGACCTTAAAGATCATCTAGTTCCTATCTCCCCTGCCATGGGCAGGGACAGTTTCCACTAGAGCAGGTGCCATCCAACCTGGCCTCAAATACTGGCAGGGATGGGGCATCCACAAATTCTCTGGACAACGTGTTTTAATTCAGCAAATGTGCACTTCACTGTGTTACTGAAATTTAATTCTGTTAGGTTAAATCTTCAAAACCTGAATATCTATTGTGTTACATAATTAAAACACTGCCTTGTTATAGTCTTAAGTGAGCTTTCTATATTGAACCAGCTTTGCTTTCTGTAGTTTGCTACATCAAACTTTTAGGTAATCTATTTCTTCAGACTTTTTGAGATTTTTATTTTTCATTGTTCCTTGAAT
The DNA here is from genome assembly GCA_036023395.1 of Myiotriccus ornatus. Classification (NCBI taxonomy): domain Eukaryota; kingdom Metazoa; phylum Chordata; class Aves; order Passeriformes; family Tyrannidae; genus Myiotriccus; species Myiotriccus ornatus. The sequence goes on along the minus strand of JAYRBT010000082.1, from coordinate 86,605,700 downwards.
GTAGCACAAGATACTCTGTTGATAATTATTGTTATTTATTATATATTTTAAAAGTTTGCAGTTTCTAGATCTTGTAAGATTCCAGATATTACAAATCTTCTGTGAGATTGTTGATTAGCAATATTAAAAAATCACTTACATTAAAAGTTAGAGAGCTCATCATAGGTTTGGAGTTTGCAGGAATTAGAGTTCTTCCTAATACACCAAATTATGGGATGTTAGATCTCTGTTTTAGCTCCTTGGAACCTATTTCTCTCTGTGTAAAATGTGTAGATAATGTCCTGTTGAGTAAACAGAGATGTTCTGAGGCTTAATAAGAGGATACTTTTTATAATTTTAAGATATTTGAGTGGAAAATAATATATTGGATTTAATTTCATAAATATGTGCATCCAAACATGATCAACAATATAAAAGGAGTGTGTCTTTCGTCTTTGGACCGTTCAAGACCAAAGTGACAGATTGACATTTTCTTAGAATAAGTATCTCATGCTTATACAAGCAGTGCATACTCCTTTTGATGGTTTGCTGTGAAATAAATGCTCCTAAAATTGTGCAAAGTTTATACACAAGGACAGTCAACAAGACCTAGGGCCTTGACAGTACTCAAATTTGCTAAGTCATTTAAGCGTGTGCAATGTCCTTGCAAATCATCAAATGTACAGGTGAGGTTTAAGCTCAGTTTGTTTCTATTGTTTGTTCTTGTGAAGTCTGGGCAAAGGGGTCTTCATAACCGGTAATGCTTTTGCCTTCCTGATAGCCCTTCTGAAATAATTGCTTGAAGACTAAACCAGAATGTGACGCACAAAGTTTCCAGGAGGCTAATGGAAATGAACCACTATTTTCTGAATTTCCAATGACTGGTCTAACCATCAGACCTTGTTCCCCTCATTTTGTCCTTTAAGCTAGCAAAGTGAGTACTGGTTTTACTTATTTTAATTAAACTTTTAAAATAACTATATTTAAAGCTCTATGCCTTTGAGTATGGACAAGATATGCAAAGTATGTTGGTATTGAGTTTTCTTTTTCTTCATCTGTGAAATTTTCTACCCTTTCCACACTTAAAAAAGAAAAAAAGAATGGGGACTTGTGCCCACTGCTATGTATATGTGTAACTTACTTCGCTTTAAGGAGTTTGCTAGTTTACAGTGAGGTTGACTAGAAGGATCAGTCTTATAATTGGTGTTGCTGAAATGCATTACATCTTTTTTATAACTGTTAAGAGGGGAAAAAAGCCAATATAGAATAGGCCTTTTATTATTATTATTATTGGGGGGTTTTCTCCTGTTTTATACAGGGAGAAGGGTGCACAGTTAGTTGGTCACTATCTTTGAAAACTTATGGTTATGACTAGTGATGCAGGTTAATAATTGACAGCCACACTGCAAGTAACAATGGCTTCTTTGTGAGCTAATTTGCACTGCCTCTGTAACCTGGGCATTTTGGTCTTGGCAATGAGATGAGGTCAGCATTTTGTCACCACGACCTCTTGTACATTGATTTCAATTACTTAGTCCACTCTTTGGATACACTTTTTTCTCATTCCATGTTCTTACACTGCAAAGGGTAAAGTGAGGCATCTTGCATTGATAATTTCTAAATGTGTCAAGTCTGATTGCACATATCGTGATAATTGAGGATTTGAAATTACACACATTTGGAACTAAATTCTCCAGCTCGTAGATGGCTTGGATAATCAAAAAGTGAACTTAATAACTTAATAAAAAGGAAAATATGTACAGTACCATTCTGACATTCATGTAGCTTGTTGGAGGGCTCCAAATGTGTCATTTGCAGTGTCCAGGCTTTGTTCAAAAGTATTTGTTCTCCTGTCAAGCTCAAGTAACTTATATCCATCAGCTTGACACCTGTACTGAGATCTATATGAAAGATTCAATCAGTAAAATATTAAAAGCAACTTTATCAATGCAAATCTATGTGCAAATCAAACTCATGGAAAACAAATCTTGTTAGCTAATGACCATTTTCTGAGTTTAATTGGGAGAAAGAGTTCTTGATGTAGTAGATTTTTAATAGGCATTTGACTTAACATTGCACAGAATTGTTGTGTCTTTTTTTATATTTTAAAGATTCTGCCCCCAGACATGAAGAACAGATTTTCCTTTGGCAGAATAAAGATCTTTAATTTAGAATGACTGATTCAAAAAGGCTCGAGATGCATGAATATAACTGACATATGCTGCATTTCTGCTGCTGGCATAAATAAACAGGGGATTTTAATCAAAAGAGATTGTTCAGCCAATTGAGGAAAACTGACATGTGCATATGCCAGAAAGAAAGGATGCATGGAAAACAATTATAGCTTACATTTTTGTTTGTCTTCAATGTAGACAGTGAAATAGCAGCAGATGAGTTTACAGGATATGAGACAGTATCTGAGATGCAAAGGTGTGGACTAAAGTATGTTAAAACTTTAATAAACAGTAGTGAAGACACTTCTGTGGAAAACACACCTTTATAAAAACATTTTTTCTAAGATGTAGAAGCACCTTAGAGACCCTGATACATGTATTGTACTATATGCTTCCACTAATAGTGGAATTCAGTGGATTTATGTCCCCACTGAAATCATGAAAAATGTATATGAAGCAAGATAACACCCAGTTTAAGCTGGGGTGTCTTAATCCACACCATACAAAAATGCGGCAGAGGAAACAGTAGAATGTGCAAAGCTTGTTTGCAAGTTTACTGAAAATGTCAAAATCTCAAATCACCTACTTAAGTCTCTTGTCAAAAGAAACATTGTCTTGTAATAATTCTTTTTTTCTAATTTGTTTCTTTCAATTACAGTAAGTAGTGTATATAGAAATATACCACAGTCCTGAAAGTCAGTCCCCTAAAATGAATTACAGAATCACAGCATATTCTGAGTTGGAAGGGACCCACAAGGATCACTGAGTCTAACTCAGGCTTGCTCAGGACAACCCTAAGAATCACACCATGTGCCTGAGAGTGTCATCCAAATGCTTCTTGAACTCTGTCAGGCTTGGTGCTATGACCACTTCCCTGGGGAGCCTGTTCCAGTGCTCAACAAATCTTTTCCTAACACTCAGTCTAAACCTTCCCTGACACAACTTCAGGCCATTCTCTTGGGCCTTGTCACTGGTCATGAGAGTGAAGAGGTCAGTACTTGCCCCTCAGCTTTGCCTCGTGAGGATGTTGTAGACTGCAATGACATCTCTCCTCAGTCTCCGCTTCTCCAGGCTGAACAGACCAAGTGACCTCAGCCGCTCCTCACACGGCTTCCCCTCAAGGCCCTTCACCATCTTCATTACCCTCCTTTGGACAATCTCTAATATCTCATTATCTTTCTTATATTGTGGCACCAAAAACTGCACAAAATATTCAAGGTGAGGCTGAACCAGTGCAGAGCAGAGAGGGACAATCACCTCTGTTGACTGGCTGGCGATGCTTTGCCTGATGCCCCCCCAGACAAGGCGGTCCCTCCTGGCTTTCAGGGCACCAATGACTCATATTCAAATTGCCATCAACCAGGACGTCCAGGTTCCTTTCCTTGGCGCTATTTTCCGGCATCTCATTCCCCAGTTTGTACAAACATCTTTACCCCATCCCCGGTGCAGAATCCGACACTTTCCCCCACTGAACTTCATATGGTTGGTGATTGCCCAGTCCTCTGATTTGTTGAGGTTTCTCTGCAGGGCCTTTCTGCCTTCAGGGCAGTAAACAGCTCCTCCCAGTTTTATGTTATTTGCAAACTTGCTTAGTGTCCTTTCCAGTCCTGCACCCAAGTAATTTATTAAGATGTTGAAGACCACAGGGCCTGAGATGGAGCCCTGTGGAGCCCCACTAGTGACAGGTCACCAGTCTGATGTTACTCCATTTGCTATTACCCTCTGTGCTCGACTCCTAAGCCAGCTATTCACCCACCACATGATGTGTTTATCCAGCTGTGTGCTGGACATTTTGTCCAGAAGGATTCTGGGAGAGTCAGTATTGAAAGCTTTGCTGAAATCCAAGAAGATTACATCAACTGTCTTCCCTTGATCAGCTAGGTGGGTTACCTTGTCATAAAGGGAAATCAGGTTTGATAAGCAGGACTTTCACCTCCTGAAGTCATGCTGTCTGTGACCAATGACGATGTTGTCATTCATATGTTTTTCAATACTTCCCAGAATAATCTTCTCCATAACTTTACCAGACACTGAGGTGAGACTGACAGGCCCATAGTTTCTGGGGTCTTCCTTCTTGACCTTCTTGAAAATTGTGACAATGTTCACCAGCTTTCAGTCAGTTGGAACCTCTCTGGATTCCCAGGACTGCTCAAAAATCATTAAGGAAGGCTTTGCAATGGCATCATCTAGCTCTTTGAGGATTTTGGGGACGAATCCCATTTGGCCTCATAGATTTATATGGATCCAGCTAGAAATTAATGTTGTTTTCATATGACCATCAATAAAGAATCTTTTTCACCAGGGAGGGTGCTCTGTATCTGTTGCTATATTATTGATATATTCTGAAAGTTGGGGAAAGCTTCTGGATTTAATAGGACCATCTGCAGATGGCTGTTGACAGGAGAAAACAAAATAAATTGGTGGCCACTGAAAGTCCTGTGACATTCTGTGGCAACTGACCAGTTGAAGGTCATAGCAACTTTTTCTTCTATAACACAGTGCACCTCTGTGAGACTTTAGGCTTGACCTGACGTGCTTTTTAATAGAGAAGTAAATAAATGGAAAATATCAGCTTCAGATGACAACCTGAAACCATTATTGAAGATCCTAAGCATACCATACCTCTTCCCTCTGTATGGGAGAAGACAGGTCTCAGTGCATTCTTAGGAAATATTTTCCCTCCTAGCCAGCTATGAGCAATAAGATTTTCTCTTGTTTTATTTCTAACAAACTTCTGGAAGTGCTTTTCTGGGTAGTGTAATGGAATCATTCAATACAGAAGGAAGACATTGGCTGGGAAAGGGGAATTGTTTGAATTTCAGTACAATTTGAATTTTACTGGCTTTAGATAAGAATGTAAGAAGTCAGAAGTTGTCAGCTTTGCAAATGAAGTTGACCCATATTCATTAAAATATTTTGTTTTCTAATAAGGTCTATTAAATGAGATGGGTTTTATAAATTGCACCTTATGTCTAAATTATGTTATGAAAATCACATTTTTTCCTTTTCCATCAGGAACAAGTAGTCTGTGTCTTTTGACACCTGAGGAGGATTCTTGTTAGCTTAACTGAAATTAAAAGCATCTTTTAATCACTGTGTGGACAGGTCCCCTCAGAATGGCACAGGACTTCCTCAAAATAATTGAGGATTTCCTCAAAATAATTTTTAATTCTGCGGTATTTGGGAGAGGTGATTTTGAACTCCATGGTCAGTCATAACCAATATACATGTTATTCATTGTCTAAGTAACAAAGATAAAATACCTTTGAAATTTGAAGAGCTACCTTTAAGACTTGCCCAAGTAATGAGATTGCATTATATTTGTATGTACAGTTGTTTATTTATTTATATAAATCCAGTGATTTCTTTCTGCAAGGAACAGATAGATCTTCATGGAACACTGAAGTCTACTTACTGGTGACAGGAGTATTAGATGTTGAAAAGTTCCCTATAATTTTTACTGAGCTGGAAATAAGAGTTCAGAGTTGCAGGTGGTATTTCCAGTTAGAAGCAATTGTTTTGCCTCATAGATTTGCAGTGAATGTCAAGACACTTTGCTCACTTTTCACAGTAATCCAAATAGAGATTTGGAACTTTTTATTATTTTAGGGGTAAATAAAAGCTGCCTTTTGTCAGTGCCATGAACTTCAGTGATTTTTGAGTCTGGCACTTGGACTGAAGTCAGCCACCATCCACACTTATTTAATAGTTACATGTTGCCTTGGGACTAATAGGACTACAGTCTTTTCCCAAAGAGAGGACTGATGCACATATCTTCCTTGACTTCATCTAAACATTCACCATAATTTTCAAGCTGCAAGACAGTGCTGGTGTTGTGAGAGGTTTTTATATATTGAACAATCTCAGAGAACATGGCTGATTTTTTATCCAATTGAAATCAATACATCTTGTCTAGTTTACGTCACTTGCTAGTATTTAATTATCTGCAAGCAAGTCAAAGTGATTATGCAGTAGAGGAACCTTACAGCTTTGAAGCAAAATGACTGAGCCTTTAGATTTTGCTAGGATAGCTATCAATGCTGGTGGCAAAATATAATTAATAAATTACTATTTTTGATTGGGAGGAACAACTTAATAACTTTGAAGGACTTGATACAACTGTAGCTGGGAACTAAAATCCATCATAAGAGTGAAAATTATTGCTGGGGTTTGATTTTTGATCTTCTGTCCTGATTTTCTTTTTGGCTACCAAAAGTGTTCACATATATATCTTCCCTATATTTTGGATTTAAAGAAAAACACTCTTACAGTTTGATCCCTTATTTCAACTTTTGTGCTTATTGGTAGAGGAAGTTTTAAGCTTGAGGAAAAAAAGAGAGCAAAGTATTTGTAAATATGTGCTCAGGTGAAAGTTTTAATGAGCTTTTCTTGCAAACAAGAAATTTACAACTTGCATGCAGCATATATGCATGCATACCTTGCACGAAATGTCTCTAGATGCTAATAGAAATCCTTCAGCTGACTAGCAAAAAAAATGTAGATTTTTGTCCCTAAGAAGACATTTCACTGCTCTTTTTTTTTTTTTTCTTAAATGAAAGTGAAAAATAAAGCTGTGTAGGTTAAAACCGAAGCATATTGAAAGGAAAGAAAGAATAAAGGGCATCTAAAATGCCAATGCAGCAAAATGAAGGATATTTCAGAGGGAAACAGATCTAAGAAGGAAGACAAACTCCTGGTCAGGTAACAGATGTTTTCCTTCAAGGATAGTGATGGAACAGACACCAGAGGGGTCAAAAAAAAAAAAAATCTAATGAACAGCAAAATTTCTCATTTCTTCTTTTTCCCTCTACTCCCAATGTCAGAACAGTGTCTAAAGAAGTGTGACAAGAACTGTCACCTTCTTTGATATTGAAACAGCACCTAAGAAAACAGATAATTAATTTTAAAATTTCTATGTAGGATGAAATGAAATGCTCCCAATAATCAGATGGCTTGATATATCAAGGGAAGCTCAGCACAGCCTAGTACTGTGCATTTAGTTGAGCTGCCTTCAGAAGGAGTGTTGTGTATTCCAGCATTTATAGTTGCTGCATAAAAGAAAAGCAGCAGCAAAGTGCTTAACTCCCTAGAATGCTCACGAAAGTAGGATATTAGTGGAATATTCATTAGATATTTATCAACATGTTTGTCTTCTGCAGGTTAGTTATGAACTTAATGGACATAATGAACTTATGAACTTCTGGTACGTCACTTGTGCTTGTTCTCAGGCCTCCTTATTGCAGTTTCTACCTAAGGTCAGTCTGTCCACTGACTTGCAAGAGAATTGAATTAATCCATTTAATATGAAATAAGAGATTTTGGCTGGCAAATAGGTTTTTTAAAAAGACGTTGCCAACACATCAGTCAGTTTCCATGTAATAAATACATTGTTTCCAATGTTTGAAAAAACAGCAATTTATCACAATAAAAGGTCATATCCAAGTCAGGTTTATCCATGACTGCATATGTCTTCCTTTTTTTTTTTTCTTTGTTTCCTGCTTTTTAGAACAGCAACTAGGTAATGCAACAGTAAGCTGGGAGCCAAATTTGCCCTCTGACACAGAACTCCTGTTGGTTAGAAACCACTGGGAGCCATATGCTTCTGAAGTTAAAGCATGCTTTTTTTATGTTTATGCTGTTTTAATGTAGGCTATGATCCTTCAGTCATTTATGCAGTAAAAATTCCCATCAAATTGAGAAGCAGCATGAGGATCAACAGTGGCAATTTTCTCTTAGTAGGGCTTCCAGCAAGAGGCTGCCTGCTGCTTCCAGCCATCGCAGAGTGCAGCCTCACGCTGCTCACGGGACTGAACAGCTGTGATCACATTACATCCACCCAGCGGTCTTTTCACTCACTGCCTATAAAATGACAATGGATCAATTTTAAACTGACCCTGTTGACTTTTAAAGCCCTTACCATAGAAGGAACTGGCTTTCTGTAAGCCTCCCCCATTTCGTTGGCTCTTGAGTCCTCTTAGTTGCTTTCTAGTCAGAGTGTACGGGTTGGCAGGAATTCTGTTGCTGTGGCCACAGTGGTTTTGTAACTTGTTTCTTCTCAAGTATCTTTTTGTGTTTTTTCTCTTCCAATTTTTTTAAGTATTGTGTGAATCCCAAATTTTGATACATCCTTCTCCTCTCCATCAGTTCAGTTTTAGTTGCTCTTCTTTCTACAAAGCAGCCACAATGTCCCACCTCCTTACAGCATTTTATAATGATTTTGCATAGCTTCCCTTTTGAAATACAGAGTATCATACAATAATTCAGGTTGGAAGCGACCTCTGTAGCAGGTTGGATCTCCAAACAGGGCTAGCTTCCAAGCTAGGTTAGGTTGTTCAGGACTGTGTCCAGTCAATTATATCAAGGATGGAGACAACACAGCCTCTCTGAGAAACCTATTGAGGTGATTGGCAGTGCTCATGAGGGAGACTTTTTTCTTTATGTTTGATCATGATTTTCCTTGCTGCATCTGTGGTTGTTTCCGCTTATCCTTTGACTCTGTATGTCTGAGAAGAGTCTGGGTGTGTCTTATCTATAACTCCCCTCTCTTTAATAAATGAAGACAGTAATGAGTTTCCCTGAAGCCTCCTCTTCTCCAGGCTGAGCAAACACCATCTTTCAGTCTTTCCTTATAGGACATGTGCTTCAGCCTCCTGGCCATTTTAGTGGGCCTCTGCTGAATTTGGTGCAGTTTGTGAAGACTAAAGATGCAAAACTGCACACAGTAATCCAGGTACCTTTTCAGTGCTGGGCAATAGGAATAATCATTGGACCTGCTATCCATGCAATTGATAGTACTGCCCAGTATGTGGGTGGCATTCCACACAAGTGTGGTTGCTCACATTCAACTTTTCTACCAGGACTAGGTCATTTTCTGCAGACCTACTAGTTGTTCCTCAGTCTGTGCTGATGCACCATGTTGTTTCCTCTCAGGAACAGAACTTCTCTGAGGTTTGTGAGGTTTATCAGCCTCTTTCCTCAGCCTGTCAAGGTTTCTTAGAACAGTAGCTCTGCCTTCTGACATACCAGCCAATTTCTTTGCTGTGGTATCATTCATAAGCTTTGTTGAGGATGCATTCCATTACGTTCTCAAGGTTGTTGATAAGATGTTAAGCAATATTGGTCCTGGTATTTTCTTTTCAGGTTTCAAAGTGTTTCCTTAGAGCTGAACACACCTTGGTAGGAGAAAAATAGTTTATTTATAGTAATTATAATCTTGCAGGAGTATAAAGTATAATGTCTTACAAATGTTGAGCTATCACGTTAAGATATGGGTTGGAAATGTCTCCATCAAAACCAGATAAAAAAGGGACATACAACTGAGAACAAACTTTTCAGATTGATCCCACTTTGCACTAAAATTTTGTATTTCGTTGTGGGTTACAATGTGGCTACTTAAAAATAGAGAAGGTGGCAACAATTTGCCTTGCACCCACAGATTTGTAATTCTTAGAGTTTGGAGCTTTGGTACTGTAAACATTAATGAGATGTTCTACTCTCTACTCATCAGATAAAGAACATGATGATGATAATTGAATAGTTTCTAGATATGTTTGAGAGAAGGCACAGAGAGCACATGGTTTGTTGAAAGGTGCATAGAAAGTGAGTTGCACCATTTGACCAAAATTTGATCATCTGAGTCCCAGGCCAATGATTTAACTTTAAGGCATTGGCTCATTATACATAGCAGACATATAGGGAAGAATAAGGGAATGACTTGTGATGGCAGTGGATTTTGAAGTGAGCTTCTTCTTTCATTGGAATAGCTTACTTGATAGGTATGACTATGAGGTCTCTGTTATAATGTTAGGTACCTGACAATTCAATCCCACAGAACTATCATGTTTCCTGTCAAGTGAAAACAGATTTGGACAGATATTGACCTCTCTGTCTGTGCTGAATATCCTGGGTCTACTCAATGCAGTGTGTGGTGATGTGTAATTTAATTAAAATCACAGCAAGCAATGAACATTTTTGTTGTTTGTAATTGTTTCTCTCTTTCCCATAAAGTCTTTTTTTGTGTGTGTGTCTTTTTAGTGATTGTTATGAGTTGAATTGACTGTTTCTGTTTGCACAGAAGAAAATTTCCTCCTGGCAGAAACATGAAAACCGTGGGAAAATATTGGGAAGAATTACTTCCTAATATACTGGAAATTCATATTGGCCACAGAAAAAGACAGCACCATAGAAAGGGTGTTAATGACAATTTTATGGTGTTTCTACCTTTATTTTGCTCCCTTGTTCTTGCCCTTGGTTCTTTTTCCACGGGCAGTAGAAATGCTGCCTGTCATGAATCTGACACTGGGTGACTAGATGAGTTCTCCAAACACAGAATGTTTTGGAATTGTGTGTGCAAGAAATTAAATTAGGCACTTGGAAAAAACACAACCCAGAGGACTTGTACTTTTTGTTTCAGCTTCTTAGAAGTGAATTTTAACTCAGGACACCAAGTTCTGTACCTCTCACCTCCCCATGGCTTCTTCTGAAAAGAAGTTAAGGAATCTTGAGAACCCTTGCCAAAGCTCCATGAGAAATGAAGCATATCTACTTGTATTTCCATCAAGTATTTAATTGCTAGGCATTTGCCAAAAAGAAGCACAATCTAGGTTTTCCTTTTTGTACAAATGCTGGTCACCCCATGTAAACACAGCAAAATGTCCACAGACAAGGTCATAGGGTCATAGACCCTGATTGTCTTTTGTGGAGCTAGCTAACTCTTTTCTTTTGCAGAAACAGTGGTGGCTCAGGTGACTGAACTCAATCCTGTAAGTAAAGAACAGTCAAAGTATTTATAAAACAATAGAGAATTTTGGCCATTGACAGAAATTTGTTCATGTAAAATATGCAGTATTACTTAAAAAAAGCTTCTGAACGAAGTCAGGAATGACTGATAAACAGACTTTGAGAAGTGCATGTGTCCTGGTCAAAGTCACAGGGTCTTCAAAAGTTTACAAAGTTTTATTAGTAAATTACACACTTGTCATGGAAGCAGGTCTAAGCTAGTTGCTTATCTGCTAGTACTAGCACATGGTGGTAGGTTTTGAGTATAGGGGTAGGGTGAAAGAGAAGTGCAAGTAAGAGAGAGAGGTCATCAGTCCTGGCTCAGTTGATCCAGCTGATGCGGTGTCCAGAGTCCTGGGGTGCATGTACCCCCAGGCTTCATGTGGGTACCTCTCTATAAATGAGTTTTACCCACCCTGGAGATAAGTATCTCACTTCCCATGCAAATTAGTTATCATACAAAGTCCATTCTTCTAGACCTTTCTGGGTTGGGGGGCTTTGGGGGTCTTTGGTGATATTGATTCCATCCTACTGGGTTGGCCTTTGGTTGACAGTCTGTGCCTGCTTCTCAACCTCATTCCTGGGCTTGCATTGTACTGTGTTGTGTTATCTCCAGGAGCCAGAACAAGGATGTTTGCCCCAAATAAGTGCTACCTACATCCATATGGTCCCTCTCTCCAACCACAACTTGTTCTTTCCCACACTGTGTTATTACCAACAATCCTTGGATGGTCCTAACATCTGTCCAGCTGTTGGATCCAGAATGGAGGGAGTAATGAATAGATGCCCGCAGTTCTGAGCAACTTTGAAGTATGGAGATGTTTTAACATGAGTTTACATAGTCCTGATGTTGTAGGCAAGTAAAAGAGGTTTACCAGAGAGTAAAGTGGGTCTCAGTGGTGGTCAGTACCACAGGGGGGCAAGTTCATACCTTGTTCTTTTGGAGCAGCTGGCCTATACCTGATAAAGTCATTATCTCTAGGACTCTTAGTGGTTTGGTCTTTTTGGTTCCTCTGGAAGTTTTGCAGGACTCTTGGCTACATATACATGTGCTAAAATGGGCTCTACAGGAACAATAGCAAAGCTTAGCATCTTTATGAACCTTTTTATTATTACTTTAGGGAAATAAATGGCTGTTTGTATTATGCATGAGCATGCTGTGGTACTCCATTACTCTGTCTTCCATCACTATGTCTTGTTCTCTTCCTTTATCAGCTAATGCTCATGATAATTCCAGGGATGCATCTTAAAGCTCCACTTAATGAATATCATAACCCAAACAGGTGGAAGAACATGATATTAGGCTTTTGCATATTCTAATACATGAAACAGCCAGCCAGATAGTTAGGTTTTAACAACGTTATCAAAACAGAGATATATCTCTGCAATAAAATTTACTGTTGCTGTACCCAATACACTTAGAATGATTACGTGATTATAATAAGAATGGTTGCTATATTAATTAGCTGTTGATTTAATGTTATACAAATGTGATACCTTTGGACTAATCATATTTCTTGCTGACATTTCTGAATAGGCCTACCAATTAGTTAAACATGGGTAAATAGTGATGCTGATTATAGGTAAGCTACAAGAGAATACAGTGAAATAGGGCTTCATAATTTTAAACTTTTAACGTGTTACTTTCCAAAGCATGTTGTTATTAACACAAACTTTTGGTGGCATTAACAACACATTTTTAAATAAACACACACCTATGGTATCCCCTACACAGCCAAAGTTGCTACAGAAAGAGATGCTGTCTCTTTGTGCAGAACTTTTCTGTGAGATCCTGTATTCCTGTATATCCCAGCAAGTCCAGCTGCCAAAACCCTTGGTGAAATACTTAGTGGTTTATCCAGCTCCTTCCCAAGGTGAAACTGAGGGAGACTTCTAGCGGTTTGGAGTGTATTGCAAAGTCAAGATGTCTCTGTAAATTTTTATTTTTTTTTTACTTAATGAAAAGCAAATAATGTAATACAAATCTAAAAATGTGCACAGCTAAACTGTCTTCTTCCCTGACTTTCCTAACTGTCAAACTTCTTTGAAACTCAGAAGACACAGCTTACCTTGTACTAATGGGGTTGTTTCATAAATCTTCACAATGAGGATGCTTCCAGAATCTCTCTGCCTCTTGCTTACCTGTACGAACAAAAGCCACATCCTCAACTGACGTCAGTGCCTGTGGGGTTTGGTGAGGTTTGTTTCCGATAACTTGTGCTTGACTTACTTGATCTGAGGACTGGATCTGCTCGATTTCTGTCAGTAGTGGTCCTGCACTTAGGTAAAATTTATGAGTCTGAAAAATTCATTGGTTGAATCCGTTAAATAAAAAGTCGATTCCTTGATAATAGTGCTTTTTTTTTCTAGTGGTTGTACAACAGTCTGTAAACTGGAGGTGACTTGGAGATTAATATTATGTGGTGTTTGCTCTAGGCATTCTTTTTAAAAAAAATAAAATCTTTTCATGTGCTATCTCTTGTAAAGTTTTCCTCAATATAGCTTGCTATTTTCTTGGCTACTTCTCTCCTAGTTATATTAAAAAAACCCACAATATTTCTTGTAGGACTCTATCCTACGCACAGATACATTTTTTTGTGTAAAACATTTCTCTAATCAATAAGCTATCAGTGCAGTAAGACTGCAACTTAATACCTTTAGAACTCTGCATGAGGGTTTTCTACATTTGCAAAATTATAATTAGCCAGGACTTTTTTGAGTGGTATTAGGAACTAAAATCAGCCAAGTTCATTCTCAGTTTGTCTGAGCAGCAACAGTGCAATTCAGTCAATCATGCCTACTGATAGGCTGTTTCAGAGAAAGCTATACAATGTGCAGTAAAAACATCCATTTTTTTCCCTTGTAAAATGGTTAAAAACCATAAAAATTGTATTTCAGAGACTGATTGGGATATAAAATTTTAATCTGTCTCCAAAGTAAACAAAATGACAAGCTCTTCTGGCTTTCGCAAATCTGTAATGGTCTGTATTTAAAAATTCATTTGCTATCAGAACCCCTCATCTCACATATGTAAAAATTACCATGCTTTTTGTATTTGGATTCAAATTTTTAAATACTCATACACAAAATTGATACAAGGAACTCTAGGAAACTGAGAAAAAATACATTAAAAAGCTATTATACAAACTATGGATTAGTAGCATATTTTTTCATTGTTTTATTAGCTCAAAACAGTGATTTCCTCTGAAGGACTGACTAAGGAAGAAAGATATATTCACAAAGCTCAGGCCATAGAAAACCCTTTACCTTGGATTTTATATTTGGCAGACAGAGCTAAAGGCATCAGAAAGGAAAGAGAGGTGAACAAGAAGTAAGTTATGATTTTAAATGCTTCAGTTTGGAAGGCTAGATCCACTGGCCTATTTCTGCCCTCTCTTTCTCCTGTAGGACTTGCAGGTAGCTCTGGTGGTAGATGCCAAAAAGACCCACACAGATATGGACAGATTCTGCTGTTAGCCAGCTTTAACTTCCCTTTCTGGTAAACAATGTCAGGCCGCCAATACAGAAAATAATTCCATTTATCTGTTGCTGACTGGAATAACACGTAAGCATCCGTTAAAATCTCAAGTCTCTACTTCAGTGGCACAAAGGCCACATTTAAAACTAAGTACAAGTTTAACTGCTCTTCAGAACACGGTTTTATTATTATTGGGCTTTAGTTTTTAATTACACAAACACAGGGAAGAATAGCATGGAGGTGTTTGGTTTTTGGTTTTGTTTTTAATTTCTGTCTTGTTTTATGTTCTTGTAACCTAAATATTTTTAGACAAGTGTTTTGCACTGTCAGCTTTGAAAAAAATCAGCAACACATCCAGTTGGAGTTAGCAGCCAGAATTCAGGTTCTTAATAATTTAAGGGTTAACTATTTTTATTTTTCTTGTTGTGTGACATATATCAAACCATTTTCACACTTGCAAAGAAGAAAGCAGTGTCTGCTTTGGGAGGTGTTTTTGCTCTACTTCTTGCTTTCTTGCTTCTGAAAAGTGCAAAAGAAAACTGCCAAAAATATCAGTCATTCCTTGTGCTTTAAACGTGGAAAACCTTAGGAATGGAAGGAGAAGGTGTTTGGTATATAGTGAAAGCTGTACAGTTCTTGAAAACCTCTAAGAGCTACACTCTGTAGAATACCTCTCCACAGGTATTATACATTTTCTTTACTTTGCTGTCCCCGTGGGAAAAAAAGCTTTTTCTTCTATCCAGTTTGAGTCTCTCTCATTTCATTTGATATCTTTTGCCCCACACTCTCAT
>JAYRBT010000082.1:86579856-86590400 GCA_036023395.1 Myiotriccus ornatus | reverse complement strand
TGGGAAAAAAAGCTTTTTCTTCTATCCAGTTTGAGTCTCTCTCATTTCATTTGATATCTTTTGCCCCACACTCTCATGCTGCACCACTGTGAAGAGCCTGTCCCTGTCTTCTTAATGACCTTCACACAGATAATGGAAGTGTGCTATTAGATCCCTTAGAAGTCTTCACTTCTAGAGGCTAAACACTCTGCAGGTCATGTGCTCCTCCTCGATGTCCCTCCATTGAATTAGTTGCATTTGATCCTCATCCTTCCTGTGCTGGAGGCCCAAAACTCCAGCACTCCTGATGATTGCTTAGTGGAGGAGGATGATGGGCTGTGCTTCCGGTAATCCAGCCCAGGATGCTGCTTGCCTTCTTGGCTGTTAGGGCATCCTGCTAGCTCATATTCCCTTTTGTGGATTTATATCTTTATCTGAAAGGGGATGTTACTCAACCACTGAAACTTTATAGAGCTAACCAAGCCCCTGGTAGTAGGAGCTGGTTAACTACCTACATGTGGCAGGATTGCTTGGCCTCACTCAGCAACAAAGTGCTCCATTATTGTCCTTATAGACTCAGCTGATCCTGGAATCTATAAAGGCTGTGTATTTTGGTCCATCATATATTTGGTGAATTGTAAATGTTCTGTGCTCACTTTTTCCTGGATATGATACCTGCTAATCCCGGGTGACAGTGGCCTGCTATTTTGAGCATGGAGTTGATGCATTATTGATTAATCCAGCTTAGACTGCACTTCAAGTGGTTGTACTCTAATTACATCTTGTGTCTAGAAATAATAGTTTAGCATTTCAGAGGCTTCTTCGAAGAGATGGGTTTTTCTGAACTGCAGAATGTTTATTCTGATTGTATTTTTGTCTTATCAGGGAAAAAAAAGTGTATCTTTTAACGGAGTATTCTTTTAATCTTGTTGTCCTTATATAACAATAATTTATCATTAGTAAGCTTCTTTTTCCCCTTGGATATCTCATTCTAGCAGTACAATTTGTTACTTACAAAGAAAATAATACATCATTTGAAACCACTATGCTGTAATCTCAAAATGAAGCTTCTTTATCAAACCTTTTCCTTTTTGTGCGTCTGTGTGTGATTTTTGGTCAGATACTCCTATTTTATTACAGTTGAATTATTTTATAATAATTTATCTTAATAGGTTCTGGCTGTGCCCATTAGTTTACTCTCTGGATTTCTGATGTTGAGAGCAAAGATGTAGCTAAGTTTCATGGTTTAAGAAACAGGTCTCTGGGTAACTTTCACATAACACCATTTTATTTTATTTTATTTTGTTGGTACTAATAAGTACCTCTTTAGCATCATGCTGATTGTGAAACATTTCAGATTGTATTGCTGACAGAAGCAGGCTTTATGCAGTAATTTGAAGAGAGGAGATCTACATTTTCACACATTCTCTTTGTGATATTTTGGGTAAATCACTTCAATAAAATTATAAGCTAAAGGAAAATCACTTTAAAATATAATCAGATATTGATTAAAATATAATTAAATGTGTTAAACTGTTATCAACATTTGCAGGTGCTAGAGGTATACTGTTTAAGCCTGAATTTCAGAAGTGTTACCAAATCAGGCATAGAAAATCTTCATGTTTTACATGCATTTTGGATTGCATTTAAACATTTAGGGTACAAATGTTTACCATATATCTCTTTATGTTTTTGCTCTGATAGTGCATAAAATCACTGATCCATATTGTGGTACTTGATGTGTTAGGTAGTGTCTGCAGAAGGTAGTCTCTTTCCTGAAAAATTTATTATCTAGGTGAGTGGAGAGGTTTGTGGCACTGATTCAAGAGTCAAAACCTTGGCAGAGGAGAACAAAATTCCCGTTTTGGTTCAGCTGAGGTGGGGAGAGCTACTTGGGGGCAATGAGTTGGTTAAAGTGCCAAAAGGGGCAACTGTTTCTTGCAGAAGAATTTGGAATAACAGGGAATGGGAGAAGGGAGCCATGTTAAAGGCAGAGAAGAGCATGCTAAGGAAAATGTGTTGCATTAGAAATTTTGTCGTTGTGGAGAGATAGAAACAGGCGTGCCTTCAGAAATTATAGTAAGTTGTGCAAATGTATTTATTTATTTGTTTGTTGGTTTGTTTATCTTTTGACTGTGGAAAGAAATGTTTGAAATTAAATAATACTGATAATTTGTTTGGGCCAAGTCTGAGGGAAATAAATGCTCACAATCTTCAACGCTTTCTTATCTTAGCAATCTTTATTTGGTAAAAATTTATTGGAATTGCTAGCAAGGGTGTCAGTTTGTAGCGTCTGAGATATGGCACTTAATAGCCTAAATGCCTAAATATTACTGCCTCTACAGAGAAAAGGTGAAGAATTTAGCTTGTGTAGCTTTCTAAAGAATAGCAAAGGATCAAAGTGCAATGTACCTTGATTGCTGCAGATAGCAGTGGTTGTACAAGAGCAACAGGATATGTGCAAGTACATTGCAGTTCTGTTTTTCTGACCTGTGTTTTAGAGCATCAGGTACCAAGTACTCTGCAAAAGCGTAAGGGGAAAAGAGAGATCAAGGGGAGAAAAAATCCTTTAAGTTGTTGAATTCCCTGATTGTTCATCTGTTACTCAATATATTAAATAAAAATGCTATTGAGCTATTGTATATAATATATAGGCCTTTTTAATATACAAACCTTTTTAGCACCTATGTATAATGGCTTAAAAGCAAACCACTCTTTGGTTTCACATTCAAAGTGAAATAACAGTACCTCTGTTGATCATAAAGGAATACAGCTTTGCAGCAGATGTATTTTTTTTTCTTCCTTTGTTATATGGCTAAGCAATATCAGAGACTAACAATAAATTTAATCCTCATGAGAACAGTAAGGACAATAAAGTCACAAATGGTCGCCATATGTCCATATGAAGCCTTGTGCACTGAATAAAGTAGATATCACAAGAGTATAAGGTTTTTTCTTTCTCTTAAATGGACAGTCATTTAGCTTTGTCTGGGAAGCACATAGAAGCTCTTTTTCTTTGCATAGCTTTTAAGATCTTGTAATGCTTTGCAACTATTCTGGAGTAATTTTCTTTTTATTTACATGTCTTTTTCCCTAGCTTAAAGGCTTTTTTGTCACTATGCATGCACACAAACATGTATCTAAGAAAACAAGATTTCTGTTTGATTTTGCTTTGTGCGGTTTGCCTAGTTGTAAAGTGTTTTTCAAGGCTGTGCTGTAAACCTTGCTGATTCTGCAGCACACGTAGGCTTTCAGAAAGTGATCATAGCCATCCCGAAGTTCTCTGGGGAATTTAGTTTGTTCAGTGTACATACAGACTCTCTCACAGTGGGATCCTGTGAGTGAGCAGAGCTTCTTGTGTAGTAAAAGAATGCAAATAATTAAACAAAAACAATGACCAAGTGTGTATCTGTTCTACTGGTTCATGGTAAGAGGAAGTGAGATTCTGGGAGATGCTTTTTAGGGATTTTTTTTTTAAGCTCAGTCCTTATCTTTTAATCTTACTGTTACATTTTAGGTGAAGTATGAAGACAATGAAAGCAGTTACACTTTTTTAAAAACTGACAGTAAAAGTGCAATAACACAAAAAATATTAATTGATATATTTTATTATTAATATAATATAAAATAATAATAGAGGCTAGTATGTGGAGTTATTTTTATAAAAATTAACCTTGAAACTTACATTTAAAGAAATGTGTAGGCACAGAGATATTCGAAGACATCTGGATTGCAACTTGAATATTATAAACCAAGTAGCTTTTTTTATCTAGAACCTCTCCAACTGCGTTTCTTAGAGGCCTCCAGAGCAGGACATTCATGTGAAGAGAGAAATGAAAAACACTATGCTAAAAACCATTACAAGTCTGCTCAACATCTCCCCCTGTACTGCCAGCCTACAGGCAATAGGGGGGAAGACTACTTTCATTTTACTGCTTGACCCTGTGGTTAAGCAAAATATTCAGCTCAACATTGAATAAATAACTACTGAATAGTTTATAAAATTGTTATGACACGACATTGGAATAATTTGTGGGGGCTGAGGAAGAAAGATGAATGTGAGAAGCTTACTGTGTAATATTTCTGTTCAAGAAGGTTTTTAGGTATGTGTGTAATTGCAGACAAATTGAAAACAATAGGTAAAACATTGAGAGTTAAAGACATGCTTAAATACTCTCCTGAACTAAGGCTTAAGCACCCACTAAACCTGCATTGCTCTTGTAGTACGGATATGTCATGTCATCACTCCCTTTCTAACTTTAGTGAAGTGTTATGGGTTCATCTGCTACTTCCAGTGAAAAATAGACAGGATTTGAAGTGATAGCTGTTGCTGCAGGAGTTTTCTGTAATAGCTGCCAAATGGGAGGGAGGAGGGGCAGACAGTAGCAGAGGAAGCAGTAACCTTCCTGCTTCAAGAAAAGATACAAATCAATCAGTAGCTCTGTGCAGGGAACTGGAGATCCTGCCCAACATCTGTCAGACAAAAACCGACACTGCTGCAGGATCTGCTTTATTACCAACCATTGTGGGTGTTCTGCCTTCAGAGATGTATTCAGAGAGCTGTATAAAGTTCTTTACACGGTACAAAGGTGGTGTATCAGCAGCACTGTATCCCTACAAATATTTGAAGCAGTAACTCCTAAATAAATATAAACAGAGCTTTTTATCTTACATATCCTTTTGCAAAAATCTTGTTTCTGGATTACTGCAAGCAATGTGACACTTTGATGAAAGTGGACCTCTAACCAAGATGTACAGTGAGTACAGTAGAAATGGTGCAGGAGTAAATGGTCTAGAGGGAGGTCTCAGTAGAGCACAGAAATTGCCCAGCTCATAGTAGTGTGCAAAAACACCTTTTTAACCTCTGGAGCTCCCTGGGAAGTGCAACACTCTGGAACAGAGCTGTCTGCTTAGTGAATTCCACTGCTTCTGGTTTCTACTGTTTTGCTGTAAAGGTAACTATTGATTTTGGCTAGTGGGAATGAAAAGGTGAACAAAAATACAACTAGGTTCTTTTAGAACAGGAAATTTAGAACAGGAGGTGCAAAGCAGGGGGTCTTAGCTTCCTGCCTCTACATGTGGGAACCTAACCACAATGTACTGACATCTCAGCAATATTTCTATAGGGGTAGTGGTCTAAACAGTATGGTACAACAGGTGAATGAATCACCGAGTGCTAATTCCCATTTCTAACATTTTGCTGGTGAGCCTGATAGCAGCTCACTAATAAGCTGCAAAAGTTGAGCACCAGAAGTGGCCAAAGCTATTCTGAGTCATACAGACTTATAGAATAACAGAATCATTAAGGGTGGAAAAAACCTCCAAGATCATTGAGTCCACCCTTTGACTGAACACCACCATGACAACTAAACCATAGCATTAAGTGCCATATCCAGCCATTTCTTGAACACTTCCAAGAACAGTGACTCTGCTACCTCCCTGAGCAGCCCATTCCAATGCTTAACCACCCTTTCCGTGAAGAAATTCTTCCTAAAGTTCAACCTGAACCTTTCCTGGGTCAGCTTGAGGCTGTTTCCTCTTGTCCTATTGCTAGTTGCCTGGGAGAAGACACCGACCCCCACCTGGATACAACCTCCTTTCGGGTAGTTGTAGAGAGCAATAACGTTTCCCCTGAGTCTCCAGGCTAAACAACCCCAGCTCCCTCAGCCTCTCCTCATATGATTTACTCTCTAGACCCTTGACCAGCTCTGTTGTCCTTCTCTGGACACACTCCAGCACCTCAGTGTCCTTCCTAAATTGAGGGACCCAGAACTGGACACAGCACTCAAGGTGTGGCCTAACTAGTGCCGAGTACAGGCGCAGGATCACTACCCTGGTCCTGCTGGCCACACTATTTCTGATACAGGCCAGGATGCCATTGGCCTTCTTGGCCACCTGGACACACTGCTGGATCATGTTCAGGGGCTGTTGACCAGCAGCCCGAGGTCCTCTTCCACCGGGCAACTTTCCAGCCAATCTGCCCCCAGGCTGTGGCACTGTGTGGGGCTGTTGTGACCCAAGTCCAGGACTGGCACTTTGCCTTGTTGAACCTCATAGCGCTGGCCTTGGACCATCAGTCCAGTGTGTCCAGACTTGTTGCAATACATGTGGTGCCAAACACAGTATGATGAGCACAGGCTTAATGGACAACATCTACACATCTAGAACGAAAGCCTTATTGATGGCTGCCCAATCTCAACAGAGCAAGGTTTTGCCTAATAGTTTGGACTACTTTGCTTTCTTGAAGGTTTTGTGCAACAGGCTGTAACTATACTTTTATTTTTATATTGCTATGAAAATATTGTTATGTAAAGGAATGGCAAAGTTTCAAAAGAATTAAACTGTAAGTTTGAAAATATGTATGCAATTCTTGCCCTTTTCAAAAACTTGTTTAAAAATTATGCATAATGAAAAAGAGCCCAGTAGATCTATAATGGGAATGAGCAGCAACACATAAAGTATCTTGTACCCATCACATTTAATTGTCTTTGAATCACAAGCAAAGTACATTTGGAATGAGCCCTTCTGCTTTTTATAGCAGACCACTTACAGTTTCTGACTCCTTCTGCTAATACTCATAGGTATCTTACTTTGATGGCATCTCTTGACAATTCATGCATCTACCTTTGTTTTAGGGACATGCAGTGTTGAGTTGCAGCCAGATGGTCTAGACAGATGATTAAAAAGTAGGAAATGATACACTAGAGCACTTATCTTCTGCTGCTTTGTCACACTGAACAAACACTTAATGAAATCTGAAGTGTAATAGCTAAAAATATATACTGCAATACAATGGACTTTCACACATCCTGTGATTTAATTGTCTTTAAATATGGTTTCTGAAAAAAAGTTGCCTTTTGGCTTCATTTCTGGACAAATTCCTAGTGAGCTGATGACAGTGAGCTGGGCTAGGAACGTATTTATTCTGTGTTGGAAATTTCGTATCACTTATTCTGGAAATTGTCCATAAAAATTAGGCTGTTCTTCAATGTGGTTTGTTATTCACCAGATTTTCTGCTATCTTTGTTGGAGGGAATGCTTGTCAGCAATTAATTTTGAGCTCTTGTAATTCCAAATTTTAACCCTTTTATGAGATATAGACTGTGTGTTAAACTTCTGCCTTCGGCCTTTAGAATCAGATTTCTAGTGTACAATTACAAGTTCAGTATTTACCTTCCTAGAACATTCTGTAATCATTTGTACTTGCTCTACATTTGCTGGAATGTTTGCAGAAAGCAATGTACAAAGGGCACAGACATATGTAGCCTGAGTGTATTTAAAACTTTGAATAAATATTCATCAAATATATTCACTTTTCATTCTGCTCCTGATGATATTAGATGTTACCAAAGCTAATATCAAAGCATCAGAGGTGTGATGAATCTTCAGAAATGGTGTTGAAATTATGATGGATAGACTCTAAAGTAAAGACCAGAAAGCAAGTAGATTTTAACTGAAAAAACTTTTTAAAGTAAACATCTTAGTATTCTGTTCTCCTACTTCATGCATATGAAATGTGACTTGATCCTGCTGGACTCTGAGCACAAGGCTGGGGGGAACAACTTTGTTAGATCATTAAAACTCTGATCAGATCTTACTGCTCACATCCTCTCTGGTTTGTATTTGAGAATTGATCACTTCCATAAGAACTAGCCTATTGTAATGTAACGCTGCAGAGTAACACAGAGGCTGTTGCAACTTCTAGCTGTTATGAAATTTTTTCCAACTGTTAATAAAGTTTTTCAATTTTGATGAATTTGTGTAATTCACTAATGCAAGAGGGTTATATATTACCTATGTCTAGTTTAAGGTTTATTTACTTAGTTCTATTTTTCCCCAAAGTGTTTCATCACTGTACAAGGTAACGCATGAATGTATCCGGTCTTTTGGTTTAGCTTGAAAACACTTTCAGGACTTCTGGATCCCAGTAACAGTAAAATCTAGACCATATTTTACCTTGAAATTTAATCAAGAATAGAGGGCTTCCTTTTATGCAACTGTATGTAACAACACATATGCATACACTGATAGGGATTGTATTAGAGTTGTCACAACTATTAGTTCTGCTTCAACGATCACACATTTAAATAAAGAATAATTAAGCCCTTTCCTTAACAACAAAATTAAATAATTTTGTGATGAGGAACAAATTTTTGTGGGTGCATGAACATAGGAAATATTGTGAAGTTATCCAAGTCTGAAAAAGGCAATTTCAGTGTACCTACATGTAACCAAGAAGAATGAGTTTTCCTGCTTTTCTAGCTCAACACATGTGGATGTCAACTTGAGTGCTGAAAGGCTACAGTCAGATTGCAGTTGTCAGCTGAAACATGTTACTTATTTTGGTGTTTTTTAAGGTTACTGATATCTAGAGTGGGAAAGAGAATTTTTTTCAAATGGTACTCATCCCATCAGAAATAACACTTCAAAGAATTCAAACATGATGAAGGTTTTTTTTTTTTTGTCTTCCTGTTTAGGGTTTTTTTCCTGGTTTTGCTCTGTAAAAAAACTTGAACTTAAAAAGTCAACTTTGTCACTGTTTTCAAGGTATGATCTGTGGTTCTCTTCCCACAAGTTGCTAAGTGTCTTGTTTCAGCTGAGCACGGGGTGTTATCCTGTGCATGGAAATATATCCTACGCATGTGAGTAGTCCTCTGCTCATTTGAAGAATCTTTCCCTGATCTGATTTTTTTTGCTGCTTTACTATGCAGGGTGGCATACTTGGGGTTCCTGAAACAGGTTCCTAAATATTGCTCCTTACCTGTTGTAATTGGCTCTGGTGAAGTTGCAGTGGTAAATTTGCTAAACAGAATACTTCCCTGAATAAGCGGGACTTAGGTATTCCCACATATGGACTGACCATCTTACATATGGATTTCCTGGCCTACGGGGTTTCAGGTTTCTATCTCCTAGGAACTAGATAGGGACAAAAAGAAAAATTCAGGGCAGCCACTACATTTTCTGGCTCAGATGTTCTGTCTAACAGCTCTACAAGATGAGAATGCAGTATAGAAGGATTATAGGAAATCGTGTTTATTAGCACACGTGGTTGTTAGTTACTTTTTGATTTCTTGAGGTTTGCAAAAAGGAAAGCTTATTTAATATACATCTTATGGGGTGAACTTTCTAATCAACAGCAGCTTTAATTTATACCAGGATTAGCTAATGGGACACTTTAAAACAGCATTACTTACTCTCAGTTTACAGTTTTCCTGTCTGTTTTGGTTTGAACAGACTGATTCTCCAACAATATGGGAAGAATTCCACCAAGTCATAAAATATTTTTCTTCGTTCCCTCTCACATATGCAGTGACTGGTTCCTAAGTTCGGTTCATATTTTCTGTTCAATTAGTAAAGCAGTGATGTTTATATGGTGGTTTTGTGATCCTTTGAGTTTTATTTTAAGTTTCATGTAAGCTGCTTTCATTTTATGATTCTAAAAATGCCACTTGTGAGCTCCTTAAAATCCTTTTATTGTTGCTTTTTCCCTGATGTGTTTGCTGTAGATTGCAACCAGGTTCTGTTTTAAGGCAAGCCAAGAGTATCCCTCAACAATCATTTATGCTTTGTTGCATCCATCATATGTCAAATAGTTTCTCCCTCAACTGCCGGGGGCACTGGAAGCACAATTGTCAGGATTTAAGGTGAATGAAGAGCGACTTGACAGGCAGAAATGATGTTTCCCGTACAAACATCCATTCATAGTTTCTGGGAAATCTCAGGGCTGTTTGAGTCAACACAAGAACATTTGTTCGGTGTGAACAAATTGCAGCAAATGCACACTGACACCAAGAATCCTTTGGTTAGCTCAACAAATAACCAGAAAAGCCTTTCACTCTTGAGTGTTTCTGTAATTATAGTCACCAGGATGGCTTCACTAACAATTCCTGATATCGTGTTATTTCTAACTCACAAGCAATCAAATTGTCTACTGTTTTACCAAGATATGAGGGTCCTGCAGGTTTCAGGAATTCATGCACCAAGACTTATTGGCTATGTTCTTCATATTATTGCCACTATGCTTCAGAGGGTTTTTGTGGTTTTGTGTAAAATGTCCAATGTTCTTGCTAGAAAACAAAATCAGAGCTATGCTACAAGTGGGATATCACATGACATGAAAAACACGTGGCAAATAAATGGTGGCCAGCAGTCTTCCAGCCTTCACTCTTGTGGCTTTTCCCCAGAGTAAGGTGAAGTACAAACTGCTGTTGAGGTTTTATCTAATTTGCTGGGGTACCCGTGCCATATAAAGTAAAATGCTGCTGAAATGCCTAAATAGATTTATGGAAGCCCTCAGTATTTTGAAAGCAGACTGAGGTGATTTCAGATTAACATCTTCATCTAAAGTGATTTCCAGACAAAGCATAATACTTGAAAAGCTATCGTTGATGAAATAAGGCCTGTTTATGTGTGAGCATTTGCCGTAGTCCCTGTCACCATAGTAACTGAGAGCCAGATTCACAAAATCATGTAATTCCCACTTAAGCATCTGAGTACCTCTGAAGTTCTGGGCCTAATTGTTTCTCAAGTAAATGTGAACTCACTGTACAGCCTTTTTATGAATT
>JAYRBT010000082.1:86558640-86572059 GCA_036023395.1 Myiotriccus ornatus | reverse complement strand
TATGTTTATGCCAGACCAATAGTGCATGTACATGTGTGACACCCAGAAGTGTATATAAGTAGAGCACTGTTGTAATAGAGGGGGCTGGTATCCCTGATCACCGTGTCGTCCTCCCGCTCCGACCGACGGCAACAGAAAGGTATTATATGTGTGCACATACATGTGAATATATAACTTGGCCTAGCACTCACAGAGATAAACACACAGAAAGTTGGATATCTTATTGTTGTTGCTCATTTTTCTTGAAATTGCACAACCTTTTTATAATTTTATTTATATCAGTGTATGACTGCAGAGCATACAAAAATAAGTCACATCATATAATACATACAAAATTATGTCCATAATCACAAAGACCCAGCCTCCATCCTAATCTACTTTCCATTATTCCTTCCCCCTAGAAACAAATGTATGATGCTCTCCTGCTCTCTCCTTGAAGAAGAAATTAGGACTCTCGCTTACCCTGCTTTCCACCTTTTCTGTATCTAGGTGAATGCAAAGAACGAATAAGAAAGGCAGAATGGTATCAGGACTGAAATTCAAGGCATGGTTCAGAGTGGTAACCCTACAGCTAGCTTGTCTTCAACAGAGGCCACTGCCTGGGCTGAGCGTTTCAGATTCCTTTAGTCATGTGTCCCATACGACACATACTCGTGCTTCAAGCTGTAATGCAGGTGGTGGAGGGAAAGGCTGTACAGCCTGCTGCAGGGAAAGGGGGAGTGGTTCAGTGACCAGAGAGAGCAGGTCACAGGGATGAATAGGGCAGGCTGGCAAGTTCAATACCCAATGCCAAAACTTCTGTGATTATTCCTGTCTTTATGCCTAAGAGGATTTCTAATGTCTAATGGAAAACTTTGGTTTCTATGAACATGTTCTTTAAAAATTATGTCTGGAGCTGTGAATGCTTGCAGCAACTATCCCCTGGCAGGTCTATTTCAGGAAGATCCTTATGAATTCTTTCAAATGATTTCTCAGAATGTCTAAAGCCTAAATCCATGACCTGCTCCATCGTAAAAGCTGCAATTTTTTCTTCATTTCCAGAAGACATAAAATACCATTTGCATCAGTTTTCAAAAATATAAGTTCTGAAGAAAATCAAGTCTCATTTCGGCCTTAGAATTCATCTGTTGCATCCTCTACTTCCCAGAACCATAAAAGTCTTCTTCAACCAAGTACTAATATCATTTCAGCAGGCCTTTGCAGGGTGCTTTTTTTAGTGCAAATAAATAGTCGAAGTCATTGCAATTGTTTCTTTTCTAGTGTTTAGTATTTGACTGCCACTCCCACCACCCAGCTCTGGCAGCCTTTGCCTGTAGCATTTGTGTTTCAGACTGGACACAGTCTGAAAATTTTAAAATTTCTTAAAATCTCTAAAATTTTAAGGAATTTCACTGCTGTCTTATGTTTCAGGATTCTTATCTTGAATTTGTGACATAACCTTTTCTACAACTTACATTTAAATACACCTGTGTCTTCTTTTCTGTCTGTTCTAGTAAGGGAATAACCAGTTATATAAAACATGCAAACTTTTAATGCTACACTTTGGGAACCAGCGTTCACAGACTCTCCAAATGCTGGTCTGTACCTTGGAATTACACAAATCAGAATGCCAGCTACTTGGAGAGGATTTCTGAGCTGCAACATGTGTGGTCTGGTTCAATTTTGTTTGCTCTGCTCTGTGCACTGAAGATGATGTCTCTCAGATGTTTGTTGCATTTCGTGTTTTATAAATGTTAATTCAGAGAAAGTTCATCAGGTGAAAAAAGGTAAGAAAGGTGACTGAATTTAAGCTATTCCTCAGCCTCTGAAAAGACCCATCTTGCACACTGCAAAACACTAATAGATGCACAAGCTAGCATGGGTACCAAAAGGTGCATTAGATGGTGTTCACAAAAGGTAGTTTAGAGCCAACAAGCTGACATGGCTCAAGAGACCAGTTTGCTTTTCATAGCCTGGCTCATTGGAAGACATTAGATTGCTTCTGGCTTGAGCTATCTTTGTGGACTACAGAGATTACAGACTTATGTGCATAAGGCACATGGAAAGCCTGTGTTGCTTCTTGCTGCCTTCTTTTTCTATTGTTAATAATATAAGCAAGAAGCAAAGCTGTATGCTAAAGTTTCCCAGTTGAATACTGTGACCCTTATTTGGATGCCCACTATTGAAGTAGGTTATTTTATCTGAAACATATTCAGTCAGATCTAAATACTTGTTAAACAGAAAACCCTAATAGTTTGCAAATAGAGCAGGTCGCTCTCAAGGACAGTGTAAGTTTAATTATATGCAGGCTTGATTCTGATCCAGCTGAGGGACCAGACTGGCCACTCTGTCTGGAGCCAGGGAGAATTGGCTTCTATTCTTAAGAATACAGCCATGTTCACTGCAGCATTAGAAAGAGTCTCTTGTGGGCAAAATGATTTGGGTTCTCCTTTTTAAGTTTATTGTGCTATTTGACAAAACCTGTCTACTTCTATTCATATTGGGTGTCAGAGTAGAAGAATTTATGCTGAGGAAAACCAAAATATATCACACAGCAATAAAAGTGAAAAATCAGAAAATAAATGGATTTTTTTTTTTTTCATTTTTCAGAATATTGCAACACTTTCACACTACTGCTGAGGATTACACCATCATTTTCACATCTGGATGCACAGCTGCGCTTAAACTGGTAGCAGAATCATTCCCTTGGATACCTGAAGGCACAAAGCAACCCAGCAGTCGATTTTGTTACTTAACTGACAGCCACACATCTGTGGTGGGTATGAGGGGGATAACTGCCTCAATGAATGTCTTGTCTGTTCCAATAACACCACAAGAAGTCTTGTTAGCGGAAAGCAGGTTACCAGCTGAAGAACAAAACTGCACGACACCTCATCTTTTCTCTTATCCAGCTCAGAGCAATTTTTCTGGTACCAAATATCCCCTTTCATGGATACAGGACATTAAATCTGGAAAACTCTGCCCCATCAAAGCACCAGGGAAGTGGTTTGTTCTACTCGATGCAGCTTCATATGTGAGCAGTTCTCCATTAGACCTGGGAGTTCATCAAGCTGACTTTATCCCCATCTCATTCTATAAAATCTTTGGTTTCCCAACTGGTTTAGGAGCATTACTGGTAAACAACCGGATTGCTCCCCTCTTGAGGAAAACCTATTTCGGAGGTGGAACTGCAGCTGCCTACCTCGCAGGAGAGGATTTTTATTTCCCAAGGAAATCGATAGCAGAAAGGTAAGGCTTTGTTTAACAAAACAGGGGTTTTTTTGCTGATACTGTTTGCATCAGACAAAAATCTTAGGCTTAGTGTATGCACTGGACTGTGACACTGCTTTTTATGCAGTTGGATAGGTATTTCACATCTCATTCGGTTTGTCTTAGTATTCTTCTTTCCTGTCTAAAGAACATCATCTGAAACATCTGCCTTCCTTTCCTGATCCAGTTTGTTGCAACTTATAAAAATATAAGTCTTCATACAATGACATAAAGGTAAGTCCATGCATTTCTTAGTTTGTATTTAAGGCACCTCAGTGGAATCTTGATTTGTTTTTGAAACTCTGCACCCAAAGCAACCAGGCCAAGGTTGATCATAAGAGTGTAACAAACCTCAGTGGAACTGCAAGGTAAGGACTGTTTATTTCCCTGGAAAGGTGGCATGCTTTACTCTCAAGAGAAACATTATCAGAATAACATTTGCAGTGTTGTTGCCTATAACAAACATTTGTGGTGCTCTTATTCCCTGAATGAGGTTTTGAAGAAACTGTGAAGCTCTCCTACAGAAAATGAAGGACACCTTGCAGGCGGTCAAACATAAAACACATAAGGAAATGCAGGACAATGGATAAGCTTCCCCAGTCCCTTAAAACCATGAAGTTCCACTCGTAGTGATATTTGGTTTGTCTGCCTCTCTCTGCCTCTCTCCTTCATGCCAGCAACAACTTACATAAATGCAGGAAAGGGTCTTCCTTCCTGTCTCACATTTGCACACACAAAATAAAAAATGCTAGAGATTGGCATTTAATCATAGAACAGTTTGGACTGGAAGGGACTTTAAAGATCACCTAGTTCCAAACCCCTGCCATGGGCAGGGACATCTTTCACTTGATCAGGTTACTCCGAGCCCCATCCAACCTGGCCTTGAACACTTCCAGGGCTGGGGCATCTACAACTTCTCCGCGCAGGCTTTTCCAGTGCCTTACCACCATCACAGTAAAAAAAATTCTTCCTTACATTTAATCTAAACCTGTCCTCTTTCAGTTTGAAGCCATTTCTTCTGGTCCTGTCACTGCATGCCCTTGTAAAAAAATTCCCTCTACAGTTCTCTTATGGGCCTCCTTCAGGTACTGTTAGGCTGCTGTAAGGTCTTCCCTGAGCCTTCTCTTCTCCAGGCCAAACCACCACAACTCTTTCAGACTGTCTTTGTAGGAGAGGTACTCCAACCCTCTGAGCATCTTCATAACCCTCTTCTGGACTCACTTGAATGCTCCATGAACTTCCCATGTTGGGGGCCCCAAAGCTGGATGCATTACTCCAGGTGGGGTCAAATGAGAGTGAAGTAGAGGGAAAGAACTACCTCCCTTGACCTTCTGGTCATTCTCTTTTTGATGAAACTGAGGACATGGTTGGCTTTCTGAGCTTCAAGCACACATTGCCAGGTCAGGTTGAGTTTCTTGTCAACCAACATGTCCAAATTCTTCTCTCCAGGGCTGCTCTAAATCCATTCTCCATCTCCTGTATTTGTATTTGGGATTGCCCTGACCCATGTGCATGACCTTTTATTTGTCCTTGTTGAACTTCATGAGGTCTGCAAGGGGCCAACTCTCAAATTTGTCAAAGTCCCTCTGCATGGCATCCCTTCCCTTTAGTGTGTCAACTGCACATAATTTCTAGGAGAATCTGCTCCATGATCTTGCTGGACACCAAGGTGAGACTGACCAGTGTGTAGTTCCCCAGGTCTTTTTTTCACTTTTTAAAAATGGGGGTTCCATTCAGTGAGAACTTCACTGACTTCTCAAATACAACAGAAAGCATCTTAGCCAGTTCCCTCAGGACCCACAGATGCATTTTGACAGGTCCCATGGACTTGTGCACCTTCAGGTTCCTTAGATGGTCTCAAACCTGATCTTTTCCTACCATGGTCCCTGCCTTTCCCTTCTGTGACTTGGGTAGTGTGGCTGGAGCACTTGCCGGTGAAGGCAGAGGCAAAAAGGTCATCAGGTACTTCAGCCTTCTCCATATGCTGAGTAACCAGATGTCCTGTTTCCTTCTGGAGAGGGCCCACATTTTCCCTAGTCTTCCTTTTACTACTGATGTACCTACAACAGCTTTTCCTGTTGCCTTTGATGTCCCTATCCAGATTTAATTCTATCAAAGTTTTGGCTTTTCTAACTTGATCCCTAGCAGTTCAGACAATCTGTCTGTATTCCTTCTAGGCTACCTGTTCTTGCCTGCAGCCCCTGTAGGCTTCCTTTGTATGTTTGAGTTTGTCCAGAGGCTCTTTGTTCATCCATGCAGGTCTTCTGGCATTTTTATCTGACTTCCTCTTTGTTGAGATGCATCCCTTCTAGGCTTGGAATAAGTGATCCTTGAATCTTAATCAGCTCTCTTGGGCCCCTCTTCCTTCCAGAGCTTTATTTTATAGTATTCAAACAAGTATTGCATATATATATAAAACTACAAATTTATATATATTAAATTAATATATATTTGTATTTATTTATATATACAAGTATATATATTTGTATAAAATATCTCCTTTCAATTGTTTATGGGCTTGTATTCAGAAGCACAATGTCCTGCATCTCCCATGATGTAAATGTCTGACCTTTCACTGCATATGTAGTAATGCAAAATGATACTTCACGTGTTTGCACCTCCTCTAGGTGTGTGCTCGTAATGCTGCTGTGGTGTTTTGGTTCTGGACTGGTAAATGCAGAGGCTGGCCATGCTCGGGTGGCTCTTGCCATATGAAGGCCATGCATTGTTTCAGA
Source organism: Myiotriccus ornatus (assembly GCA_036023395.1). Taxonomy (NCBI): domain Eukaryota; kingdom Metazoa; phylum Chordata; class Aves; order Passeriformes; family Tyrannidae; genus Myiotriccus; species Myiotriccus ornatus. The sequence goes on along the minus strand of JAYRBT010000082.1, from coordinate 86,566,075 downwards.
ATTTCAGAATTGCAGAGGATGTCCAGTTAATATTTTAATATAGAAATAAAAACAGCAGAGAAACATTGACATTCTGACCTCTGTTTCTGATTTTTCAAACCAAAAAGGCTTTGAAGTGCAGCACTCACCAAAAGTCAGAATGAAAGAGCACAGAAATCATGGGATCCCAGGGTGCTCCTGCATCACCTGCAAGCCAAGGAGAAAAACAGCTTTAATTTGATCTGGGCAGCTCCAATTTCTGAGCAGCTTTTCTATAGAAAAGTGATATACAACTCCTAAGATTGCCTAGCAGATAAAAGTATCTGAAATGTGGTTAAGAGCTGGATTCTGTTTTTACACTTTTTTTAATTAACAGGGGAAAGGTATGTGGGAACCTTGAAGGGTACTCTGGTATCTTTTTTAAAAGTTTTCAGAGGTTGATCAGTTATAGACCTTTCAGGTATTTGAGGCTCATACTGCTTTAAGGGCATTTTTTACTGAATTAGAAGAAGGGCCTACTTTAACATTCTTCTACTACAGAGTTCTAAACAAAAGAATTTGATTTCTAAATCAGGCTGGGTATAGAGTGTCTCACCTTGGTATGAAGGATGCTAACTAACATAATCATATCTGACAGCTGGATACTAGTTCCTGTTAGACACCAAAGTGTCACATAGGCAGTCTGAGTCATCGTTCATAGGTCAATATTTATATTTGGCCTCATCTAATCCTTTGGTTGTTATTTGAAAACCTAATATTTAAAAGTTCATGTTTAGAGCATCACTAATGCTGTCCCTAATCCATAGAGAACTGGAGAGACTTGAAGTTTTCAAAGATAGGTCAGGAATGACCTTTTTTCAACTTTCTTGAAAAAAAAATAAACATGTTGCATTGACATTCTCAGTCAATGTGCTCCAAGCGAAATCATCCAATATTTTTTTCTTTCAGCTGCTATGGGTTTGCTTTATTATGTTTTTTCAAGTGTTTTTCTGTTAATAAAATATAGAGACGGAGAAGTTAGGAACAGGACTACTACACTTCAAATGAAATGCCAGGTCACCGTGGCCAAAGCTAATACGATTATGTTATCTGAGGGCCATGTTTCCATTTCTTTGCTAGTGACTGAAACACCTGAGTGGTTATTTCTCATACAAACAGCAACTCTAGTCAGGTTTTACCCTTGTCAAATTGGAGTAAGGAGCCTCCATCCTTGGAGGTATTCAAACACAACTGGAGAAGAACCTGAGCGACCTGCTCCAGCTGGACATGCTTTAGGCAGGACGTGGGATTTGAGATTCCATGGGGTCCTTTCCAGCCTCTGTAAATGATTTTGTGCAGCTCTGCTGAGCTCCATCTGCATTCTTTCTTCAAGCATTTCTTTGTGATTTCAAAAGGTTTTATTCTTAATTTTTTTTTTAAATCTTGTTTACACTGTGTGATAACCACTCAGATTGAATACACTGAAACATGTTATTTCATGTGGTAATTCATAAGAAACTTGAATTCTAGCAAATGCCATTGGAAAAGTGGATTTGAATATGTGTATCTGAGTACCATTAGCAGAAGGTATTTCCCATTCACACATAATCTAAGAGCAATGTACTAAGGAAACAGCTTTTTCTAAGCCAAGGTGAAACTTGAGGGGAGATATGTAATGAGAGGTTGTTTATTCATCTTTACTTCCTAGGATGTCACAATGGTTACCTTTTTTCTTAATGGATACAGCTTTTGCTAGTGTTTCTTGTACTTTATTTTGTTGTTCCTGCTATATAAATTATTGTATCACAGTCTCTTTTTTACATTTCTTTATTATTTTTAAATCACTTCAACATTTTCCCATTTCATGTCAGTAGCCAGTCTTCCTATCCCAATTTTTAAAATCATGTTTATTGTATTTTCATCCTTATATCAAGCACCTTGACAAATTATTATTATCATTCACAAATCTATCCTCATTTCCAATTTTTTTTTCTGCACAGCATGAGATAATAAAATAATATGATTATGTATAGCAAGAATTCAGTGATAAAATATTCATCATCTGTCCTATTTTTCTTTTGTATCTCTGAGAGCTATTCAGAATCTGATCATCCCAGAATTTATGACTAAGGGAAAAGGAGCTGTTGTGTTATCTGTAAATTGGATATCTGCATCTTAGTCTACCAGTGTGAAATATCTAGTGCATTAGTTGTTGTGTTTTTCATTTCCAAATGTATTTTCAAAAGCTGTGGAAATCCAGATGGCATGACTTTGTCCCTGAGGAGTTTTAGTGGTTCTTGCCTCTGCTTCTTGAATGATTTGACAGTCCTGAATCCCACACTTTTTTAGTCTACGTGCATTGTACTTAACCAAGGCAGGTTTCTTTATTCTTGATGCTGTAGCTAGAAATCACTGGGACAACTCTGCACATGCTTGTGCAGGTACGTGTATAGTGACATGGTTTGGATTCTCAGTTGCATGTTGAGTTTGTGCATGGTGCTGGGAAGGGAAGGGGAGGAAGGAGTGGGAAATGGAGGCAGAAAGGTAAGGATGAATACTAGGATCACAAGACAAAATTGAGTGTTGAGACAAAATCCCAAGGCTGGGTAATGAATATGGAGCAGCTCAAGAATCCTCTGGCAAAAGAGCTGATCTTTGCTTGAAGTTGTCTATTTAGCATGATTGACTGTTTCTGTCAGCATAGAAAGAAAGAAAGAATATAGTGACAGGTGCTGTTTTATTCCATAGAAGCTCTTCATAGTGCTGAGAAACCACCTAGGGTCTGAACTGTGTTTAGAAGAGCACAGTCTTTATGTAAAACCACCGTCTTTATGTAAAAGCTCACCCAGTAGTCTAGCATATGCCCATTGGCTCCACACACAAGGACTCTGTCTGTCCGTGATTACTTTAATGTTGTAAGTGGACTTAAATATTAACCTGTCTACTATTACTTTCTTCAGGCATTTTGTTATGCTGCTTCCATGTTTTTGTGATATTTAGAGATCTCCAAACAGGACCACTTTTGGGGGAATTTCCAAATCTGTAAAATTCCTGAACAAACACCCTTTAAAAGAGCAGTGATGAATTTCAGATTTGATACTTGGGAAGTGACAGGGGTCTTCATCTAATTTCTAGTAGGTGTTTTCACCATGAGACTGCCTTCTGTGCCTTACTGCCTTCTATTACAGCCACTGACAGGGACTTGTAAGCTTGAACAATAATTCCCAGTAAGAGGGTGAACAAATCTCCTCCTTCCCTTCACCCCCCAGTGCCCCTGCATGCTGCAGAGATGAGAGGCCAGAGGTCATTGAGGAGGACTGTGTAGGACTGTCACACAGCTGGTCTTCCTGTCTGAAAGGCAGACAAAGTCTTTCCAATTAATTTATATAACTTTTATTTAACTGATAAAACTTAACTCTGACAACTTTTACAACTATTTTTCAAAGCAAGAGCTATGAAAAAATAAAAGGGGGCTTTTTTCCTTTCTGAGTAACTATAAGAAGGTTCAAGTAACCCATTATTCTTTTCCTTCTCTGCTGAAGTGGAAGTTTCAGGTGGAAAGCTTCATGCACTCTGTTTTGTTACCTCTCAACACATCCAAGGTGGCAGTTGACATTTGCTATGTTTTTCTGCCACCCAGCCAGCTTCTTCAGTGTTTGATGCAAAAGAAAGCTTTTTATTTTTAATACTGAAGTTGTTCAATGCCCCCAAAACTCAGCATAGTCATAATAAACTGAAAATTGTACATCAGAGACCCAAACAGTATCCTAAGGGTATCACTTTTGATCTTGATTCACCGTGGGATTCACCTTAAATGCTGACTCTGGGATAAACTGGAAGCAGTGCCTCTGATAAATGCTTGTAGAGTGCAACCAGACACTTAAAAAAAACATTTGTTAACTTGGATTAGTGGGCAGTCATCTGAAGAGAAGCAATAATACAGGTAAAACTTGGGAGAGGCAGTTGGCAGAGGTGGTGTCTGTTAGTCAGCCAGCTCCACCTCTATTCATTTGTACACTCCTGGAGTGTCTTTGTGCTAAACTGCAATCTGCAGTATGGAAATAAATACACAGGGAGATGTTTTCCTCAGGTAGGAGAGGTAGTGGATCTTGCATGCTTTTTTTAAATGTTCAGCAAAATGAAATTAATAAAAAATAGAAATGCAAAGAATTTTTTAACTGCACTGTGAATTCTCTTACTTGGAAGTAGGAAACAAACTAACCATGTTTCTTCTTTGATTGTCCAAGTCTCATTGAAAGCCAGTGGTAATCATGAGCCTAATGTTAGCCACATGCCCAGTGCAGAGAGGCTCATGTAAATCACATCAAACACCAGTCTGTATTGTTAGGAACTCCATCCCAGTATATGGCTGGAACCAAAATATTGATTTATTAAATTAACCTTAACAACCTTATAAACTTCTAGAGATCTACAATGTATTCATTTTGTAAAAAGAGAAATGTGAGTCTCATTATAAAATGCATTTTTCTTAAAATATGAAGTGTTTGAGATGCTACCAAGAAAGAAAGGAATTCTTTCTTGGTATAAAAGAAAGATTTGATTTATACGAAGATTTGATTTTTCCTTTGATCAAATAAAGTAAAAATTTTGCTTGAACCAGGATGTATCTTTGCAGTCATTGTGGCTAAAAGGCTGTCATTACATAGTTCTACCCAAGGGAGTTCTTGTGCTCAAGTTCAGAATCAAACCTTTTCCCAGCGTTTTCCCTAAGACTTCTCTAAATGGTCTTGTAAATTTCTAGCACCAGCTATTGTGGTCCTACAGAATTGGTCTTCTGCTGAGAAATTTATGGCACATTTTTAATTATACTTTGTAGATTTTACATCTGTGATTGATTAACCTATTTGACTTATGAGGAAAGATAATAGTGACTTGTTTGGCATAAAAATCACATTTTATTCTTTACTATTTGTACTGTGTATTTAGAGTATCTTGATACTGGATGTAAAAGGGTGAGACTGGCTTTTTGACCCAAACTGTATTTACAATATACAAGTCCTCTTCAGTTAATGTTAGGGGATTGATTTACTTGAAAGCGCAGGACTTAAAGCTTTTGCTCTCTCATTTTACCTCAGGCAGTTCTTAGTAACAGGCATTGCTGTAAATACTCTATGGTATAGTATATAATTAGTATAACGCTCTTTGTTTGACTCCTGAAGTCTTTGAAACAAAAGCATGAGCTAAGGCAGGCATATGGAAGAGCTGTAACTAGTATCAGGGGGTCAATTTAGATACTTAACATTATTTTAACCTAGTTTTAGTGTGCTCTGAATCCTCTGGCATGTGTGTGTATGTGTTTTAAATATCCTCCACAGCAATGCTGAAATTGTTCTGAGTTGGCTGCTGAAGCTTTATTGGCTCCTTTGGAATGAGTTTGAACTGGTTTTACATAATGCAGCCTGAGATCTGCAGAAAGCAACATGTGATGCCTTCAGGCCTGGTCCTGCACAGAGCATATCCTTATTCTGTCTTCAGAACCTCCCAAAAAGGGAAGAATCCTTCTCACATCTTCCCTCCTTCCCCAGGAGGAGGGCTTTCTCTAAGCTTTTGGGGAGGGTTGGGAAAGGAGGATGGGGGGGTGAGGGGGGAGGTGTTTCCATGCTCCTTCCTCGTTCTCTAGTAGCTCTGACGCTCAAGCAGTGGAAGGAGTTGTAAGGTCATCAGGGCAGGAAATGACCATGACAAGGTGTTTATATTTTCCACTTGGGGATTTATGTAAAAGCATGAGATAATGTGAGCAAGAGAAAGGCATGAACTAATAGAAATTAGAAAAAGCAGAATGGAAATGGCAAAAATGCAGGAAAAGTTGAAACATCATCACTAAGGGTGGCAGCGCCAAGCCCCAGATAGAGTGATGTGAGGTTGCTTCTGTGAGGGTGGCAGCTCTGCGTGGAGAGAGTCAGACCTGCCCCACCCACATGAGGGAAGCTCCTTCAGGCAGGATGGGTAAGACCTGGGACATGAGGAGCAGGCGGGGAAATAAGTTAAATATGGCTCAATGTTTCTGTCTCTTCATGTGTCTCTGACCTGCAAATGAGTAGTGATGTCTCATTGAAAGCTATCATGAGTTTTGGATCAGGACCGTTCCTGTGAGCATGTATCAAAGTTTCTTGCATCTCTTCTGCATGGATGCTGCAACAGTGGGCTCCAAAGCAGCCATTGCAATCTGTGGTTTCCACAGATTTTCTGTTTTTTTGAGTAAATGAGTCCAAACTGCAGGATACTGCTGTGCATAGCTGCCATACTACCCTGTCCTCCTGACAGCTGAGTGGACTTTGCACCACAGAATGAGACACTTGTGTCCTCATGTGGATTCAAGACTCTCAGGCACACATGTTCACACCTGTGAAGATAAAGTTTGATTTCTCATATATGGACGAGAGCATAATCCCCTATGTCCCTCTTGTTTGCCAAGTAGAGCAAAACAACCAAGAATGTGAGCCCCACATCAATCCATTTGCTAGAAGGATTTGCTAGGGCTGATGGGCAGCTGGTGCCTTCGCAAGTGCAGGTCTATGGCATGCTGTGGGTGTCTCTCCAGGGACACACACCCTGGGAGCAAGGTTGTCTGGACGCTCAAACGCTGCATTTTGAACCTTCTCAGTTTCAACAGTTTTGTCATTTCAACTGTTAGACTTAGGAGAGAATACTGTGTTGGGTTTTCAAAAGAGTAGTCCACAGCAGTGAAAGTGGTTGGGAGGGGAATCCGATCTCCAATTCAGAAAAGGACTGAAGCATACATATGTGAGTCAATGTCAGAAACTTCTCAAGCTTTAGCAGGGACTTCAGCTTGTACTTCAAGTAAATAAGTTTATGCTGATTACAGTGTTGTATTTCTATGTGGATCCTTCTGGAAGCAGAACTTTTAGGAAATACTTTCTTCTCTCTGCAGATCCTGTCCTCCTACTACTGCTGTGGATTTTGTTTATTCTATTTTTTTGCAGACAGTGGGCATAGGGATTCATGGTAAACTATCTGGCAATGAAAATTACTGTCTGAATGTCATCCAAATTTAGTTATTCCAAAATGGACTAGGTAATTTCTTTTAACATTTTGTCCTTAATGCAAATAATTATTATACAGTGAAAAAGTATATTCCTCTAATGGAAAATCATGCTGAGGTTATGTCAGGAAATGCCTGACCACAAATGATGAAGCATCTTCTTTAGTATAATGTATTAATACGCTATAATATCTTGAGTTGATTTTAATAATCCTTGCTTTTATTTGCGCATTCCAGGGAAAAGGGACTAAAAAATCAGTGGGTTTTAGCCTGCTGTGCATGAAACCCTTTGACAAGATTCAGGCAAAAGGACACGAGACCAGCAGGGTTCTTTAACAGGACTGCAGATCTTGCCAGAGCAGTGCCCAAGGCTGACCTGGTTTATTACAAAATGGAGGGCTTTTTATAGGGTAGGCTGGGGAGGATTCTAGAAACTGGGAGGAGTTATGCAAA
>JAYRBT010000082.1:86534975-86558540 GCA_036023395.1 Myiotriccus ornatus | reverse complement strand
ACAGTAAGCAGCTCCAAGGAGCAAAGTCCACAGCACAGGGTGTAGCAACTCAAAATGGAGGCGTCAACCTATCAATAGCTTTTAGCCTGTCAGTCTCTGTGAGGTATGATTCGTCTTCATGGTGGTCACCTCCAGCATCCCTTGAGATCCATTAACTCACCATAAAGGCTTCATCAAAGGAGATCAAGACATCCCTGTATATCACATGGCAATCATAGATTTGATCTTCTGAAAGAGATCTTCACTTTCACTGGACTTTTTTCAAATCCACTGACTTCCTTCCAGTCAGAATTATGCTTCTATAACCATTTTTGAAAGGTATTTTTGATTAAACTTATTCTTGTCCATATCATCAGAGATAAGTCTTATTTAAGAAAAGGATATGTTTTTGCAGTCTAAATAACATCAGAATGCAAGAAAGCAAGCTAAAATGCCATAAAGGTTTCTCTGTTACTAGTAGAAGATTCACAAAACTATCTTAAATTTAATGACTAATATTATATGACTTCTTATTTGATACCTGTATTATTTTAGATTTTATTTACAGCTAAGCTACAGAGAGCTCCTTGTTTAAAACGTTTAGTGAACATTTGTTTCCTAGTGGCAAAAAAGAGATATATTGAAACAGGGTAGTTTAAATGTTTAGATGACACCACTCAGGCTTGTATTTGAAGATTACAAGTGCAAGCATGGGTTTGTTTTGGGTGGTTTTGGGGGGTCTTGTTTTGTTGGGTTTTTTTGATCTTCTTACTAGTCAAATATATGCAAGAGTGCATCTGGCAGTTGTGCTCTTGGGAACCTGTGAAAGAATCATCTACAGGCTTCTCAAACAGATTTAATTTAGAAGAAAAAGGAAAATATTGATGCTCTTGAGAAAAAAAGGTTTTACATTCTTTCTTGACTTTTACAGATAAGCAACGGTTTCCAAAACAGGAAATACACAGATTTGATTAAACACTTGGCTGTCACATTTCAGTCTGTTCGTGTTCAATTAAAAAATTTAGAGGGATTCTCTAGAGTTACTATAATCTACTTTTTTAATATCTAGGCATTTATATTATCAAATGACATCTGCTATGGCTTAATAACTGTGTCAAATGATTGTAATAGCTTTATTTTTGGTGAATTCTGTGATAAAATGTTTCAGAGTTACAGCAGAAATATGATGAAAGGCTTGTATTTTCTACTTCATACTTTATGGCAGACATTTTGCAGTTATGTTTTCAGGTAGTACTCCAGAAGTGACCCCTTTCTTTTTTTTTAATTATTGCTGATCTCAACAGTCTGTAAGTTCAGCAATATAGATTGCATGGATTTTCTCCATAACATCCACTGCTATAAAGTGATTATTATGAATCTAACTCTTCTTATCACTCAGTTTCACTCTAAATTAGAGGTGTCTTGGTTGATCTTAACTTAGCTACATAGCTAATATGTGACCTGTTTAAGTGAGAAAAATGGTGTGCTGCTTTTGTCAGTGACAGATTTAGCATGGTCTGTCCCCTTGGGCAAATCGATAAATTGATTCTAAGTAACAGGAACCCAGTTAACCCTTCCTATGAAAGAAAGTTGTTGTGTTTTTTTTTTTTATTATTTTTTTCTGCTGTCACTATATGAATGAAGGCAACTGCTTTGAAGTCCTCAAAGAAGAGTGTTGGTCATGTCATTTTTTTTAGGTCTTGGGTTTTGTGTGTATACATTTTTCCTGTATTTCATCCTGGTGGGTTAGTTTAGGAGGACTGTATCAAAATAAAGAGCCAGAGTCATTGTTAGCTCTAGATTTCTGATTCGTCTCGAGAAAGATAAAAGATAAACCTTGCATGAGCTTTTATCAAATTAAAGAAAGGATGTGTGTACATATAAGAAATATAAACCTTCACTGCTGAATACCAATATATAAGTTATCTCTAATCATCTTTTACTGATAAACATTTGTAACACTTTTCTAGTATAGTTCAAATCCTCACCTCTGTGTGCCAGAAATCCTTCAAAATAAGGTTTTATACATCAGACACTTATGGCCCTTTGCTAGCACAATACATGTAGCCTCAGAGAAGTTGTACTCTGTTGCACTAAAAGCCTAGGAAAAGCTTTCACAGGCCTTCAAAAACATGATGCAGTAAATGTGAATACCAGAAGCTCTTTGGGAGGAGAGTAACAGAACTGCTGTGTAGAGGCCTTTTGGCCCAATTCGCCTCCTGTTGCACTCAAGAGAAGACCTTTGATTATGTTCTGTATGGCAAATATAATCCATTTTAATCAGTTGCATTGATTTAAAAAAACCCATGAATTCTCAATGATTCTCTATATAGACATACCTAGCTGATTTTCCTAGGCAGATTGCTACAGAATTGGTGATGAACAGGAAAACCACTCTCTAATTGTTCATAAGAATTACAGTTTTGGCATTTAATTATTAAATTAAAACAATTAGGACCATGCACTTCAGCTGATTTTTCCCAAAAAATTTGGCATTATATATATATGAATATATATAAGGACACTCACAGGCAAGAAACCATAGTAGACTTACCAATAGACAGATGACTATGCAAGAATTTCTCCTGGCAAGCTTTGACTGCATGCAAGTGTACTTTCTGTATGTTACAACTTCATGCAGCTGTAACTCTTCCTGCTGTCCGATACCAGCTGGTGGGGTTTACAAGGAGTTTTACAAATAGAAGTTCAAGATGCAATTTTAAATTTTAGTGAGGACTAAATGCTGTGGTATGGTTAACCAAAACTTGATAATGGACTTGGTATACAAAATGTTTTAAACAATAGGACATAATGAAGCCAGATTTATCTTAATAACATGTTGCATTTTCAAGAATGCTGAGTTCCTTTGTAATTTTTCTTGTTTGTATTCTTTATATAAATTATATGAAGATTAATGCCCACAACATAAACACACCTACAATCTTCATTCATCTGAACTATGTATAGGAACGTAGATACATTCATTTTGTGTTCCCTGAAAATTTCTCTAATACCTGCATGCTATTAATATTGTCACCAAATCCTTAATGTGATAATCTGCAAACCATAGTGGATGTGCACCTTTTAAGATCAACTACATGAAATTTTCAGAAATACAACTTGTTTGACAAATCAAACTTAGAGTATAACTACAGTTAAAGTGTAGGGAATATGGGTTTCCTTTCAGTTTCCATGTGCAATAAAATGTACATTTACACATACTTCTCCCATGCAGGGTGTGTGGAATAAATTCTCATTTAATCTCTTTTCATGTTTGATGAACTCAAATGCAGAATTGTAAGTCTAAGATAAAGAAAGATTTCTCATCCTAGCCTGGTTTATTTAAATTATGAGCTAAAGATGGGAATATGAATCTTGAAGTCATTTTGTAGTTAATGAAGCAGTTATAACTAAAATCTACCTTCAGCTGTTTGAATGGCCACAAGAATGTTTAAAATGTATACAATCATAGGAATTTTCAGCAGAACATCTCATTTAAGTAAATTTTTCTTATCTCTGATCCTTTCCAAAGCTAAAGGTTAATAATCCATTAATTTAACACTTCTGATTTTTTTCTTCCTCAGGTACATAAGGAATTTAACGAGGAAAGCCCAACCATCATTAAATACCACGTGGGGTTCATTCAGATACTTTTTTAATCTATAGTGGCATATCAAAAGATGTGAAAGTACTTGACAAGTCTGTCAAATTTGCTCTTGTGTGGGTGTCCTGAAGAGGGTGGAGGAAGAGTAATATTCACTCACTATATTCATGCCTGCAAATTGCACTGTCAACACATTTTCCATGTGCAAATGATACGTATGGAAAGAAAAACTGTATACACACAAACTAGAGGGAGAGTGTGCCACTAGTGAGTTTTTTCATAGAATTACTGACCAAACAATGTCTAAGCCATAGGGGTGGACACAGCATATTGCGTTGATGAATATTTTTCCTCCAGCTTACATTCAGAACTCTTTCTTCCAAGACTATTGGAGATCTAAGCCTGTAGGTAATACCCAGAGTAACAGACGTGTGGGACTCCATGTCTCATGACAGGTTAATTTTCAGTTCCTCGTGGTTCTGTGTGTAAGCCCTATCTTACAACCTTTGCCTTTGAATTCTGGCTGTCCAAGCAGCATCTGAGCCAATGACTTTGCAAACAAGACTGATCAGTGTGCTGCCTCAGAGGGTGAGCAATAGCTACAATACTCTATTCCTAACTATTTCTAATTTTGCTGGACAATTTTCCCTGCCTTGCTGTCAGCATGTCTGTAGATTTAACTGTACAGAAGGTAAAACCAGAAGGCATGCCTCTCATTCACCTTTTCTCTGGGCTGTGCTGAGGTGCCTATTGATTACAGCTACAGATAAAGTTTAGAAAACAGTGGAAGAACTTCATGTTAAAGGAAACATCAACATATCAACTCTGTAAAACTCTAATGGCTTGACTGTCTTAAGTCTCCTTGTGATCCAAAAAGTCTTTGAGTGATGCTGTCCTGTGAATAAATAATGTGAATCTTAACTATGTCTATAATAATAGCTGATTAATCACCTAATTTCAAACTGCTAAATTTCCAGGCATACACTGCTTTTTTGAAGTGTTAATACGAGATTATTTACACTATTCTTGTGCCCGTTCAGTTTCCAGTGAAAATCAAAATACATAAAAATTCTCCAATTCTAAGTTTTCATTTAGGGAAGAGGCCAAAACCCAAACATTGAACACATCTGTTTTCTTCTCACAAGCAGAGGACTAAGAGGTTTTGAGCCTGCTTCTGTGTTCCAAGCAGCACATAGTGCTGTAACCAGAAGAATTCAACCGAATTCTTGCCCATGACGATCTAAAGACGTGGGAGTTGTAGTCACAATGTCTAAAATGCAAGTGAGGCAAGGCTCAGAAGTTGCAGTAACATAATTTATGGGACCAACTGTTATAGCTGGGAAATCTGTTTCCCTTTTTTATAAAACTTGCCTTCCAACCTTTAGACAGCGTTAAATCAGACAGTGTTTGCTGGTGCTCCACTGAAAATAAATAGACATCCAGACACTGTCTCCTGCTTCTTGTCCGTTTCTCCCTAAGTCAAAACCAGAATTGTTTGAAGTTTAATCTCTAGGGAACAACCTTATTGTAGAGGGTGAAATTTGGTTCTTAAACCTGAAGGAAAGCACAATATAACTTCATTTTTACTGGAACATATAGTTATCAATTGCAACAGAGACTTTATGGCTTCATATACCACAATGATTTGACATCCCATGGTGATATAATTACTATATGCATTACAGATCTGCAGGAAAAAAATAAAGCAATGACAGTACTATTTGTCAGATTTCCATAGGGGAAAATACCTTTGTCATCTGTTTCAGTTTGCAGGAAAAAAAGGAAAAAAACATACTTTTAACAGTCTTTGCATGACATTAAGCTAAACTTCACAGTAAAAGAAAGATAATCTCCTTTATAAAATACCTCTGAATAAACCCTAATCCAAAAAGGAAGGAAAAAAAATACTTAGTAGTAGTATTTTATATCTATGGGATTTTTTTTAAAATTTCAATATACTTGTATTTTTAGACAGCATCTTAGACTCAAAGATGAACTTGATCTGCTACCTTGGGCAATAACATAATTGGTGAGGCATAGTGTCTATCGTGTTTTCTCTATTTGTTTAATAATGTACATATCTACAGACCTAATTAGGTTTGGAAGCTCAGGTCCCTGCTGGGCCTTCTTGCAGTCTCTGGGCATTTCCAAGAAGACAGTGTTACTTTGTACTATTTCCAGCATTCTGTCTTAATATTTTTATTTCAATTACTTCCCTGATTGCAGGAAAAATATAGTCAACAGAGTGATAAAACCCTGAATCCTTTTGATCCTGGCAATTTGATTACCATTTAAAATGAGGATTTCTTTATGACTGAAAAGTTCAAAGTTTGTCTTCTCCCTTTCAGCATTGCCTTATAGCAGCATCCTATGAGAATAAGACCTCCTTGGCGTATATGAGATGCATCAGTAATAATCCTGTTTGCAGAAACCCTGCATTGGTAAAAAATGTCAACACTGAGACTGAGTGTGACAGTTTTACAGGGTTTTTTTATAAATTACATTTTTATGATCTTCTTTGTAAGATTATCCCAATGAACTGTTGACTCATTACTCTGTTTTCACTCAATTGTTTTTTCTGGTTTTGTTTTGCAATCCCCTGATTATACTTGACTCTTAAGAAAAGCTTTAGAAAATGCCCTGTATTTACAGTGTGAATTATGATTGTGCCAGTGTGCATAACGATTACATTATAAATATTTCCTCAGCCATTTGATAAAGACTCAAATTAAGAAGAATAATTACCAGTACAATTACAATTATATATAATTACGCTATATTCAATTTAGTTTATCTCAAACCTCCTCTTGCCATTGTTAAGAATGAGATTTTAGCTGACTGTGTTGGAAGTAAACATGTATTTTTCTGTCATTTATGACATACTTTGCTTAAATGAAGAGTTTTATCAGCATGTTTTCTCACCGGAAAATAATGCAGTTTAGGTTGTTCAACTACAAAGCAGCCTCCTAGGTGAAGATTTTTTTTTTTTTCCCTTGGGTGAGGTTTACCTTCCTTTAGGTTAGAGAGAATGTTTGCTCCTAGCAATGCTTCCTAAAATATAAATAATTTATACCTGGGCAAGCATAGTTAATTTGTACTTGAGCAGTAAGAGAGATGTATGGTCACTGGATTGGCTAAACACAGCAGATGCTTTTCTAGAGGAGCACAGAGTCTTCCAGAACACTGAGTGAGGACCCAGTGTCTCTGAGAGGTAGCAGTGCAAAGACTTGGCCCTTATTTTGCATAAGTATTAGTAGGAGGCTAATCAGTATGTACCAAAACACCTCAGGAGGTAGAACTAAGATGTGCCAACTTTGTTTTCTTAGAGCAAGTATGTATGTACCTGCTGTTCTCAAGAACTGCACGTACATTGTCTTGCTTTGGAAGGATTCATTAGCCCCTTATTAAAAGAAAAAGAGAACAAGTGACTGGAAGAGAATGGTTTGTTTATTTTTCATTTCTTGTTAAGAGATTCTCTGTGGTTCTCCATTGCTGCTGCTTCTGACTTGAAGTACTCAACTGTTAATAAGACCATGTTACCTGGTCACGCGTCTCTGAAATAGTACACAGTTTTTACTGACAAAAGAGGCTACCTGCAGCACAGTCTGTATGGTGCCATTGTTGTTTATAATGTATTTTATTTGGTATCTTCTTCATGTTGCCTACAAATAGTCCCTTGGTAATTTAAGCATTCCTCACGCATGTTAAACAGTCGTATTAATTTGTGCTTTTCAGAGACTCTGAGACCAAATATTTTCATTTCTCTACTCACTTCAGGGAATTCTTGTCCTATTCCAGATGACATTCTGTTTTTAGACAGACTCTCTGCATAGCTTTGTGTCTTAGATGTACATAATGCTGATCACTTGCTCTTTGGTATTCAATCCACAATTCAATCTGCCAGTGTACTTTGACTCCACAAAGGAGTAGTAGCCTATGATTTAGTCTCTTTCTCCCAGTAACAAGTAACAGGACTAGAGGAAATGGCCTCAAGTTGTGCCAGGGGAGGTTTAAATTAGATATTAGGAAAAATTTCTTCACTGAAAGAAAGGTCAGGCATTGAAATAGGTGGCCCACGGAAGTGATGGAATCACCAACCCTGGGAGTGTTCAAAACGCACGTGGATATGACACTTGGCAATATGCTTTAGTGATGAACATGGTAGTGATGGGTTGAGTTGGACTTGATAATCTTAGAGGTCCTTTTCAACCTCAATGATTCTATCATTCTGTGACTAAAGGAAAGTCTTAGAATTTTAGAGATATGGATCATCTGTATTTTTCAGGTTCCATAAAATTGTTATTTGTTTTAATAAAGGATATGTATCTTTGATGATTAACACAGTTTTTGAAACAGGTCACAAATTTTATTTCCTCATCCTGTGTTAAACTCTAAAATCCAACACTGATGTTGGTTGGCAGAACAACAGCTACTCCCAGCACTTGAAAACAGAACCCACAGTATCTCAAAATGGGAACTGCAACTCTTTGCTACTTATGCTCCAGTTCACCTTTGTAAAGCAGAAGAGCAGTATTTAATTTCTGTATATGGACACTGCAAAAAGGTCAGTCAGAGCTGCACTAAGATTTGGTTTTAAATAGTGACTGAGGAGAACATGTCAACAAAGATAAACTTCCATTTGCATTTAGGTTGATGTACACTGCTTGAATCTCATTATCATCTCTTTATGGGAAAAATGTCCATGGAAGGACATGAGGTATTAAGTGATAACCAGCTCGCTGTGGTTAGCAGCACTGAGCTGACTAACTGTGCAGCATGGCTCAAGGTAGCTGGCTGAATTGAATGGTTGAACATGTTCCTGAGCAGGTCCTTGTGAGCAATTGCTTGGAAAGTGTCCAATTTACTCTAATCAGGATAAAAACTGATGACTTACGTCTCATAGGTATATAGGAAAGAAATCTGAAATTACTCAAGTCACAGTTCTTCACATCATTGTATGATTTGCAGGGATTTAACTTGGTCATAAACTGAGCAAAGTGCTGTGTATCTGCCCAAAAGCAAGTTAAGATGACTCCCATACCTTTAATGAAAACCTTAACTTTTAATATTATTTTTTATTAATTAGAAGTAGTAGCTTCAATCTTTTGGAAGAAAAAGTGCAAGTAGAAGCAACATAGCAGGTGGCACCTGTTAGACCAAGGGAAAGTGCAAGATCTAAAGGACAGTGAACTTCAATATAGGCACCAGTACTCTTCAAGGACATCTCATGGTGCGAGCCAGCAGTGTGTGGACCTGCTAGTCTCTCCAGAAAACCCCTCAGGCACCCTCTCCCTCTGTGGACATGGGTGCTATAAGCAGAAGCAAGCAGCATGGTGCTCTTCCTCAGCCTACATGCCTAAACTCTCTTCTTAGCACAGTGAGAAATCACAACACAATAAATACCATCATGAATTTTGAACTCTCTATACAACTTTTCAGCAAGTCACAACTTGAAAAACTCTACCCCCAAGTGAACTGATTTTCTGTGTATGTGTACAATTTTCATTAAACTGGACCTTCCATCTAGACTGAGACTGAAAATGAAAACCTTTTCATTTTAGCCATGCTAACAACAAAAATAATGAACCTATTCTTTGTTGTTTCCCACCACGCCTGATATTTTCCTGGTAAAGACATGTAGCAATCAGTTATCTTTGTTTAGTCATCCTGGGTAATACATATAAAACTACTGGTTTCCTTTCATATCTGAGGTCATGTACAGCAGCTCTGGGACACAGCTCCTCAGGGCAACTTGCACATTCATTGCAGAAAAAGGCCCAAGTTCAGCAGCAGGATTTACAAGCATACAGGTAAATGCACAATGGGGACTCCTGACAGTAGAAAATTCTTAGGACTATCTCTGAGGTGAAAAGAAAATTAATTTAGTGGGTACAAAGAAGGAAAAAAAAAACACCAAAAAAACCACAACAAACTAGGACAGCAAAGACTTACCTTAAAATACCCTGAACTGTCTGTCTATGGCATCCAAAGTTATTACTTCTTTTTTTTCCCCCAGGATCTTAGGTTTCAATCTTTTGTGTGTATGTACACATGAAAAGAAAGATATCTCTTCAAAATTGTATCAGAAAGAACAAAAACCGTTTTTTTTCCTCATATGGTTAAGCTGCCCTATTAATGTCAATTTTTAATTTTATCCTTTGGATTTCTCGTTAGCTTTACAACATGTCTAGATTATTTAATTATTATCTTTCAGCTTGTAGATGACATAAGATTTAAGAGCTTCTGCTGGGCTCTAGCAAGTTGTCGCTACATTTTGCCTGAAGCTGCTTTTGTATAAAATAATCTTCCCATAGTTAACATTCAGAATACTCTGCAGAGCATCTTAAGAAGACTTAAATGCTAAATAACTGTCACATAGCAAGTCTTAGTATTATTGCACTAAATTACATTGCAAGCAGTGTGATAAACAACATCATAATACTTTGACACATCCATCATTAATTATAACTGAAATCTAATCCCAACTGGATTTTCTTCAGTAATTATAACCACTAAAGCAAACATTAACGTATATGGGGAAGGGAGGGTGGAGAAAAGAAGGCTTCCAAAAGCACAGCTGATATACCAAAATACTGAATGGCCTGACAGTCTTTTTAGATTTTTATATGGAGTTTTCTACATATATTAAGAGATTAAATATCTGAAATACATTTGGAATTCATTATGTGAATAAGTGTTTTGAAGGCAAAACTTTTCAGTGACCTGCTGGTTGTGTCATTTCAAGGTGGGATGTGACAATGCCGTATGACATTCCAGATTTCTGTTCTCATACATAGAAGACTAGTATTGAACTAAATTTAAAATCATGGATCCCTCTGACCACCAAAATACTGTAAGGGTGGTATTTTGGCTTTCATACTACTATACTTCCTTTATTTCCCTAAAAATTGTATATGGTATTTGCGAATGACAACTCCACGTACCTTTTCTGTCCAAATTCATATCCGTTTTCCACTAGGAAACTTTCTGTTGTTGTGGAGCTCCCATTCTGTTAGTGCAAACACTTTTCCTATGGGCAGCAATGCTGTGTGCTGCTCAGTGTTGCACTGTGGTACACCACCACAGCACCCTATTGGCTGAGCCAGAGCTTATGTCAACTCAATAAATGTGAATTCCCTTTTGCTTTCTTTGCTACCTTCCTAGGATGCTGTTTTTGCAAAGTATTTAATCATTTGTGCAGTATACGAAGCATACTTTTTCAAATGTCATTATTTTTCCTCTGTATATTATGAGTTCCCTGCATGCAAAGCTACTTGCTTTCTGCCATATTTAGTTCTCTCTGGTGGTTAGCAAGTCTAAATAGAAAATACTTTATTTGAAGTGATGTCACCAGGTTTTCCTATTGGATATTTCTACTCATACCAGATATCTTCACTGCCTATTATTTTACAAGCATCAGTTACCTGGCTGCACGTACCTGAAATATCTCTAGACTGCACCTGAAACATCAAGTGGGAGAGCAAGCAGCTTCATTTCAGTCCTGGTTAGTCTTTGGTTGGTAAATAAACCATGAGAAAGTCTTCCCCAGTAGGCTTTTTACAGAAAACAGTTTTCTGTGGTGGGGGAATGCCTTTCAGTGAAACTTGCATGCAATCATTTTGTGTTATACTTACTGGTATGCTTTCTGTAGCATTTACAAAAAACTCAATATATTTTCATCCAGGAGGATTATAGACTCATCGAGAGCTGAATTTTAAAAGTGCTTTTATTGACAAGGGGGAAGAGATGACTTACAGTATTGGTGCATGTTGAGTTTTTCAAATGAGCATTTTGTATTATAATGTCACAGGACAGTTTTTCTTTCTTAATGATTCTTTTATGTCTGGTATGATTGAGGCAGAGAGATTTTCTGTACTCACATTAAAAAAAAGTTAATGGAAGTGGGTATTTCTATGTTTACTGTGTAAACATCATTTTGCAAAATCATACGACTCTCAAGATCACCTTTTACTTCTGTGACAATTCATCTAAATAAAAGTATCTATTTATTCC
Organism: Myiotriccus ornatus; assembly: GCA_036023395.1. Lineage (NCBI taxonomy): Eukaryota > Metazoa > Chordata > Aves > Passeriformes > Tyrannidae > Myiotriccus > Myiotriccus ornatus. The sequence goes on along the minus strand of JAYRBT010000082.1, from coordinate 86,546,944 downwards.
TCACCACCATCACCAGAGACCCTCCTTACTGCAAGCACATGGAGCTAGTCAATATCCCATACTGTCAGGCTGGTAGAATATGCATGGAAATTTATAAGAAAAACAAAAAGCTGTCAGTAAGTACATTTCTTTTGCTCATGTCTCAGTAGGTTCTTAATACAACTGATGTTGAACAAGACAGTGTCACCTTAATTGCATGTCAAATGGAACTGACTGGGTCAGAGGAAAATCAAAAGGGATGACTACAGGGTTTTCAGAGGTTCACAGAGTTATAAACTTGTGTATTTATATTATTTTCATATGCAGTTTCAGAAAGTAAGAGCAGTTGATATTTTGACATATTCATTTACTGGATTCTTAGGAGGAGCAAAAACCTTCTGGGTCATGTAATGATCCTATCAAAGACACCCACACTGTATAAACCTCTCTTTATACTGAGCTTGTGTGCAGAATGAGTGGGACAACTTTGGCACAGGGGAAGGAGAATATGTTGGTTTTGGTTTGCTCCTGATACTCCTGTTGGAAAATGTTTCTATAATCTGGTATCTTGCATGGACACAAGACTTCTAATTTGCAGTCTGTATTACCTTGGGGTCAGTTTGGTCATTTATCTGCATTTTGTCCTGTATCTGTTTTTACTTCCTGGTAATTACTTACCTTTTCCATCTCTAGACCTACCTGCCAATTCTACTTAACTATGAATTTCCATACCTCAGTGAACTGAACACTTTCTGAAAACCTTTCCTTTCCTCTGATCACCATCTACAGTATACCACAGAAAATCTTATCAGATCTTTATTAATGGTGTTCCTATTTTTCTATCTGTAAGTCCTAGCATGATTTCCTGTTTGTCGTGCTTATTGACTGGTAAATCTGATGTTTCGGATGACAGTCCTCCAGTTCATGGCAGAGGTTAATGTCAGTAATCCCCAAGTGCATAATAGGGCTTATGCATGATGATGCACTTATCATACATTATAGCATATTATACATTTAATCTTGTTTCTGTTTTTAGGGTTTTCAACATTATCTGTTTCTTACTGCGCACAATATACAGTCCCATCTTTGGCACTGACAATATCCAGATCTCCCTTCAGCAGCCTATTTTATCTTCACATTCCTACCTTTTATGCCAGGATCAGTAGTGAAACTACTAAAAGAGATACTTGTCCCAAAAGCAGTGCCTGAGGAATTAAATGGGAAATCTTTTTTTATCTTAATAGTTTCCCTTTAAGCACAATTGCTGAGCCTACTGTAACCTGTTCTAATATTTCTTGTTCTGTAATAGTTTCTCATATGACACTAGAAGTAATGTTTTACTGAAATCCAGATAAATTAGCTCTGCATTTCCTTTGCCTAGAAAAATAATGTGCTCCTAAAATGGCAGCCTCTCTGGGTTTGATTTTCCATTGGCACAACCTGTGGGGCTTTTGAACATGCTTTTATTTACTCATTTCATTGTGCTTTCATTCAGAACTTGTTTTCAGGATGTACATAACACTGAGTCTGAGCTAACAGATTTGTCATTCTCTGGATCACTCTGTTTCCCTTTCTTCATTAGAAATATTGTGATTTCTGTTTTCCATTCCTGATTTGACAAATTTGCTTACTGGCCTGTGTTATTTGGCTTATGGAGTTTTTCATGCCAGTTTCTTGCAATTCTGGACATAGCTCTTCTATCTGCCTGTGTTCAAGCACCTTAAAACCTTTGAAGTGAGTTTCCACAGCAGTTGCAATAACTTCAGTTTTCCCACTTTCCACACACTTTTAGCCGTCAGTCACCCTGTCCTGTCCTATGTTTTTCACCAGTCCTTGTTAAAATCTGAATCAGAGTACTCAGTTAGTTTTCAGGCTTTTCTTTCAGCTCTTTTCTTCTTGAATAATGATCATAATACTTTTTATTTATAGTCTTTATTTTGTTATATTTTATTTATTTATTTTGTTAATATTTTCTTTTGATTTTGTATAAAGAAAAGCTTGCTGTTCAGTTTGATTTGTTTTGTCAGGGCTTGGCTCCTGGGAATTCTCACTTTAGCCCTGTGCTTTCTATTTTTCCAACAATAGCTTCTTTCCCTGAGCAGCACTTTTTCTGATTTCATGTCAGCTTTCATAAACAATGCTAAAATCTCTTGTAAGAGGGTTTTTTAATGCATGTTATTGCTGGAGGCTTTCTCTAAAAGTTTATTTTCTTTATTTCTTTCATACTTTTGGGACATAAATTCCATACATTTTTGAACCTCAGCTTCAAGTAACTTTAAGTCTCCTCTATATGTAAATATCTGATGATTTCAGTTCAGTTTTCCTGACCAAGTAACTTCATTAATGTCTCATTTTGCCCCAGTCACATTCAAAACCATATTTGAAGTTGCTTATCTGTCTGTGCCATGTAAACTTGTAATCCCTCCAACCAGGATTTCTATCAGTCTTCCATTGTGTATTGTATAAATGTTTGTAATAGCCATTTTTGCAGCAATTATTTTATTTGTAACAGGTTTTTTTGGGTTTGGTTCTGATATTAAGTAATAATTGAACTCAACCATTTCCATTATCTTGGTTTTGCTTGAAGAAAATTTAAGGTAACATTCATTTCTGTGAGAGTGATAGAAAAGTATCTGTTGGACAGCTTTTTTTTTTCCCATACATACCTACATAGCCTATAGCAGAACCTCAGCAACTAGTCCTTAATTTGAGCACCTCACCTAAGACATTATAATTCAAAACATTTCTGTTTTCTTCACCACTGTCTCTCTTACATTTATATGTTTTCTTTTGCACATTTTCTATTTATAATTGTTTTTCTACCACATACTAATCTGGCAGTGTCCTACAGAGGCTCTAATCCCTTCATTTTGTAGCCCACACACTTTGTCTTAGCATATAAACATCTCTGCTTTTTTCACCCAGTCATTATCCTGTTTTCTATTTGGATGAAAGGTGGGATGATATTACTTACATAACAAATGCTTCTATGAATATTAAGCCTTTTATTTCTCTCTAATGCACAGACTTCTAACCCTCTGCTGTTTCTTTACCCTGCTGTCTCCTCAGCTACCTGCCTCATGCTCTTTTCTGTCAAAGCCAGGGTTTGTATCATCTCCCTGTGCTCCCTACTTCAAGCATCATCAATGCTGAGTAACATACCAGAATTTTCCTGAGTCCTTGAAGGAATATTTAGTTAAGATGATCCTTTCTTCTGGATTTGGATAACTGAAAGACCTCCAGAATTTCCTTCAGTTACTGACCTTATCAATGCAGATCCAGGACACCTGTGAAAGCTTAAGCAGGTACCTTTGATTATAACATGAACACAAGATATTCCCAGGGTCTCTATCACTGCACTCCTGTTGAAGAGAAGACGCAGTTACATGGTAAGGGTTATTGGCTTTCTGCAGTATAAGTTGCAAACTACTTATTAAAGTGAGAAATTAGGAATACTTGCTAATTCAGTATTAATGCTGTGGGTTCAATTTTCTGGAGATTTCAGAACTCCCAGAATCCAGTCCATGGCTGGAAAATCAGTTAGAGTTGGTCCTTGGAAAGAAAAGTTATTTACTTCTTCAACCTCCCTCGTTACTGAGATGCTACTTGTTGACCTCACAGGGTAGTGTGAAGTCTTAGCAAGCCTCACAACAATGCTGAAAAATGAAAAAAAAAACCAAAAACACTAGAAGAAATTTGCATATTATAGTCCCAAAGTGGAAAATTATCTTGATAGGTTTTGCAGTAAACCAGTTAATTACCAGGATGCACCTGTTTTGGTGTAGCTGATCTTTTTATGTATTTTTTTTTCAAGCATGAGAATAGGGCAGAAACAGTAAGGTTTTTCCTTTTGAGTTTTGAATTAGATTATTTTGTAGCTGCATCATAAAAATATAGATAATAACCTTCTCTATATTTCTTTTTAGTTGGAAAGCTATTAGGATAGGCAGTTATGGAGTAAGATGAAAAAAATCTTTATTTCTTTTTACTTTTTTAAGTTCCTGCCTTCCAGGGGAAACAAAAATCTATTAAGAACCTTTACTTTTCCAACTTCTTTTTCTTTTTCTGTGATATCACTATCATAGAATCATAAAATCATTTAGGTTGGAAAAGATTTTTAACATCATTCAGTACAACCATTAATGCAGCACTACCAAGTACACCACTAAACCATGTTGCTCCATGCCACATCTACATATCTTTTAAATACCTCCAGGGATGGTGACTCCACCACAGGAGCAGCCTGAGCCAATACTTGACAATCTATTCAGTGAAGAAATTTTTCCTAATAGCCAGTCTAAATCTCCTCTGATGCAACTTGAGTCTGTTTGCCCTTGTCCTGTTGCTTGTCACTTGGGAGAAGAGACTGACCCCCACCTGGCTACAGCCTCCTTTCAGGTACTTTTAGAGACCAGTAAGGCTCCCCCTGAACCTCCTTTTCTTCAGGCTAAACAACCCCAGCTCCCTCCCTTTTCTGCTGGGCTGCTTTCCAGCCACTTTCCCCTATCTTGTAGCACTGCCTGAGGTTGTGACCCAAGGACCTGGCACTTTGCCCTGTTAAATCTCGTACAATTGGCCTGTACAGATACCTCATGTTCATGAGAACACTTTGAGCCTCTGTCTTGCTGACAGTACCCAACATTTGGAGTTCTTTAAGTTAATTTTCAGGTTGCCCTGAAGGAAGAGCACATCTTTCCCACATGGTGGCTCAACACAGAGTAGTTTAACATGACTGGCTTAATTCACAGCTCCCAGTGCATTTTGCTAGTCTTGGGTATACATTTCCTCTGAAAATTACATCTGGAAAGAATTTTTACTGCTAGAGAAAGAAGCTTTCTATGATAGTCTTTTCACACACACACCCCAGCTGAGGAAATAAAGTGCTCAGAAGGTTGCTGAATTCACTTTTATCTGCAGTGGAAATAAAGCTTATGCATTACACTGACCCATGCTTTGAGACACAGACCTTTCTATAGAATGAAGACCACCAATTGAAAAGCAATCGTAGGGATTTTTCTCCGTCATCTGAGGATAAGTTACTGCTAACTTTACATGAGGTCACTGATCTGTGTCTGCCTCACTGGCATACATCATTAAATAGTGGTATTTTTAGGTGCAGATTTTTAAGAATGAATTCATGTTCAAGTGGGGCCTTTTTTGTTCTTCCAATTTTTAAACTGTATTTAAATTTAAATCTTTAGCAGGTCATTACAAAGTTATTCATTATCCCCAAAAGCACCTGTTTAAGGATGAAAGATTACATCTCAATCTTCATGAGGAAATAAATCTGTTTATACTGAACATGGACAAATTATTACTGCTGGTCAGATTCTTGTCTGTGAAAAATCTACTTCCAGAATGTCTTTCATCCTCTTCTGCCTCTTAGGGAGAAAATCAAAGAAAGGGTTTTGAATTTTTGTGAATGATTCGCTACTCACAACTGATCAGTGAACAGTATATGCAAATACCACTTTGCAAATTGCTCACTTTAACTATTACTTGGGGTTATATCTGGATATTGCCTTCCCATGGGAAGCAGAGGTATGAACATTTGAATTACTGATCTATAATCATGGGAGTGTAATGCATTACAAATGGTAAATACTCAGACAGATACAGAAATCATTTGCAATACACTTGCTCACACTGAATTGCACCTTAATGGAGTTCTTGTTGACATTAATAAGTTACAAGTTAAGATGAATGAGTATAAATTGCAAGCTAACTAGCTGATAGTTGAACATATTATTCTTTGGGACCAGTTAACCAGCAAGCCTCCTGTTCCTAAAGATCTAAATTTAATTTACCTCAAGGAAATATCCCTTTTCAGGATGGAATTTAAAAGAGAAAGATTATTATGTTTCTGCACCACTGCCATAGCAATGCAATGAAAACATGTTGGGCTATTTTGTGAATTTGGAAGGGAACCTTTGGCCAGTGACATGTGATGCATTGATTGTTTTGTGACCAATGGCTTCTGGTGAGAAAACAAAATAGTTTTATTATTATTTTACTTTGGACGGTCCTTGCAGGGGTGGGTAGGGTGTGTATGTTATCCCTGAGACATAACTCATTCATTGTTTTGTGATTGAAATGTTTATGGGCAAAGCTCTTGTATAATTTCTTTTTTAGATATATCGTAAACTATTAATTGTAACAATTATATTGGTAGAAGAAATCCAATTGTATTTAAAAATTGCATATAGCTGAAAGTAATTGTGATGCATATTGTAAGAAATGTGAGTCTTACCAAAAGGGAGAGTCCTGAGGAGCTGATAATCTGCAAAATCAGAATGTGTCATTCAGACCAATTTGAGTAACAGACTCAAGGATTGCTAATCTTTTTGGTGCAAAAGGGGAACATTATTATAGATATACATAGGATCAAAGTTACCAGATAGAAGTTAATCAAATCGTACATAACGGAGAGATGTACAGGGACATTGGAGAAATAAATATGGATTGACTTATTAATTCAGTTTTCTCCTCCGCAAGCAGTTTTTAGGGCACTGGATCTCCTTTCATTGTAGGAGAAACAATCATTGCTCATGATCATGTAATATAACACTAGTAGAGGTAAAAAGGAGTTGCTGATGTTGTGAGAGTAGGTGTGTTATTCAGAGATCTGTAACTTATTACTGCCCTCCTACCATTTAAACTCTTGGCTAACTGTAGCATGCTTCTGTGCAGCAATCGCACAAAAGTTAGATTATTATGAAAGGATAGTTTTATGTTAGCATATATGTCTGTTACATCAGGCTATCTCCTAATTTTATTTACTTGCTTCAGTGACATCCACTGTGTGAAACAAAGACATTTAGTCAAAATGATGTGTGTATCGGAGGTTAGTGGTCTGTGGATCATATACTGTTCCAAAGAATTTACTAGTGGAGGATCAAAAAGCCCATAGGAAAATGCTTAGTCTTGAGAGATGCTCCCTTAAAGTTCAGCTGTTGGTGTTAATATGACCAGGGTTTCACCCAGTTAAGAAAGAGACTAACATGGACAACTAACAAATTGCTAAAATTGCAGAGTATCATCTGTGGGAGACAAAATTGGACAAGGGTATCATGTCCTCTGGAGAGACATAAACACCCTGGAAAGGTACCTGAGGACTTTTTCTCAGGGAGAGCACATAGAAGTTCTAAAGAGCAGAACAGGGCCCTAAAGGTTTTGTAGCCTAGTAATGATATGTTTTAAGTTAAAGAAAAGCAGAACAAATATAGCTCCTTTTGCAAATGTTGGTTTTTGATGTTAGAAAGCAGTGAGACTAATTAAAATCTGTTCCCTTGCTAATATCAGAGATGGCAATTACTAACCTAAGAACATGAATATGACTAAAAACAGTCTGTTCCTACAACCATAACATTGACTCTGTATACCCTTGGTGCTGTTGTCATTCCATAAAATTTCACTTTAGAATAAACAAGCAAATGTATAAAATGTAAAAAATTGAATTTTCCAAGACAGTTGTTTCATGTGGCAGTGATATGGAATATCTCTATGAGATGAAAAATAGTATCTGAATGAACTACTTTTAAATGCATACCAAGAACCTCTCTGTATTGTTGTACTTTTTAATTAGATGAAAATAAATGAATTGAAAAGATGAAAGGAACTCATGTAACATCTCACTTCAAAGGACAGCTCCACTCTTGAGGAGTGTTTAAAAAAAAAAAAAAGAAAAAAGAAAAGAAAAGCAGCTTATTCAAGAAATATGCATTCTCTATGGATTTGTTTTTTTCTTTTACATGCTTTAGAATGTTCAGGAATGACTTCTGTTCATTTGACCTAAATGGAGTCGTTACCCCAGTGTAAAGGAGAGTGGCAGTGGGCTGACAGTGATGTTCTCCCCCACCCTTCTTCACTGCACTTGAATTGACTCAGCAATGCTCTCAAATGAGCAGGATTATTTTTGACCTTGTGATGGGATTTTTATCAAAGTTTCAGTACTCTGGGCTGTGTCATGGATGCAAATTGCACATGTGCAAAAGTTCCTTAGCTGCCTCCCAAGATGAGAAGTAGAACACCAAACCCCTCAAGTGTACATATATCAGTGCATGCAGCCTGGGGAACCAACAGGCAGAACTGGAGCTCCATGCCCAGTCAGAAAGTTATGATATCATAGGAATAACTTAAACATGGTGGGACAACTGGCATGCATGGAGCATTGTGATAGATGGTTATAGGCTCCTCAGAAAAACAGGCAGGAAAGAAGAGGAGGAAGAGTCACACTCTAAATTAAAGAGAACCTTGAATAGTATAGAAGTCAACTACAGAGATGATGGAAGCTCTAATGACTGTCTCAAGATGAAAGGTGTCATCTCCAAGGAAGATCTTACAGGAGGCATCTGCTACTGACCTCCAAACCAGGGCAATAAGGCCAATGAAGCAGTATCTGTGTAGCTTAAGCAAGCTTAACCAAATCAATAGAATGGATGACTTCAACTACCCAAACAGTTATTGGAAGAACAATACAGCAGCTCACATATGATCTATCAAGTTTCTGGAATGTGCAAAACACTGCTTTCTCATACATTTGTCTAGTGGGTTAACCCTGGCCAACTCTAAGGCCACTCTATCACCCTCCCCCTGCAAGTGGACAGAGGAGAGAGAGAGAGGGAAAAAGAAAAAGCAGCTAAGGGTTCATGAGTAGAGATAAGAGCTGGGAGAGGTCACTTACTGATTACCTTCATGGGCAAAACAGACTCAAAGTGGGGATAGTACTTATATTTATTGCTAACAGGATAAGAGCCAAAGAGTGAGAAATAAAACAGCCTTAAAAACACCTTTCCCCCACCCCTCTTTCCTTTCATGTTCTCCCTCCTCCCTCCCAGTGGTGCAGGGGGATGGGGAATGGGGGTTATGGTCAGTTGTTTCTTCTGCTGCTGCCAGGGAGAGGAGTCCTTCCCCTGTTCCCATGGGGTCCCTCCCACAGGAGACAGTCTTTGATGGACCTTTCCGGCATAAGTCCATCCCTCGGGCAGCAGTTCTTCCCAAACTGCTGTCCCGTGGGTCACTCCTCCATGGGGTGCAGTCCTTCACAAATGAGCTGTACCAGCGTGGGTCCCCACAGGGCCACAAGTCCTACCTGGGAAAAACCTGCTCCAGCGTGGGTTTCCCTCTCCACGGGCCACAGGTCTGCAGCAGGACACCGCTCCACCCTGGGCCTCCCATGGGGTAACAACCTCTTTCCTGCATCCCCCTGCTCCAGCATGGGCTCCTCCATGGACTGCAGGGGGGTCTTTGCACCCCAATGGTCCCCCATGGGCTGCAGGGGCACAGCTGCCCCACCTGCCCCAGCTGCACCACGGACTGCAGGGCCTCAGCTCCAGTGCCTGGAGCACCTCCTGCCCCTCCTTCTGCTCTGACCTTGGTGTCTACATTGTTATTCCCATGTTCTCACTCCTCTCTTCCCTGGCTGGAATTTCTTCTGTGCAACACTCTTGTGTTCTTATATATGTTATCACAGAGGCTATTGCTCCTAATTGGCTCAGCCTTGGCCAGCAGCAGGAAATCCATCCTGGAGCCGTATGGCATTGGCTCCATGAGACAGGGAAAGCTTCTAGCAGCTTCTAACAAAAGCCACCCCTGTAGCACTCCTGGTACCAAAACCCAGCCACAGAAACCCACTACAATATGTTAGATGTGTCAGCTAAGAGTGAAGGTGGATTTGCTACACACAAACCAAGAAAATATGCTTTGCAATATCTGTTAGTGACAGCCTTGGCTGCAGTGATCACAATATTGTGGAGTTTGGGATGCTGCTGAGCATGCTGCAGGTGAGTAGTAAGACTAAAGTTTTAGATTTTAAAAGGGAAACCTTATCACCATATCCCAATATTTAATGGGTGTCTACAAAGTTGGAGACTCTTTTTACAAGGATTGACATGGAAAAGGAGTAAGGGGTACAAGTTAATCCTGGGGAGGTTCCGACTGGACACAAGGAAAATTTTTCAAAATGAAAGCAATCAGCCATTGGAATCATCGCCCCAGGGAAGTGGTAGATTCCCCAGCATTGCATGCTTTAAAGATTCAGATGGACAGGGTGTTGGGCCATATTGTCTAGACTGTGCTTTTGCCCAGAAAAGTTGGACCAGATGATTCTTGAGGTTCCCTCAAACCTGTTATTCTATGATTCTGTGATTCTATGCACAGTGACTCTGTGGCTGGATTTACTTTATCTGGACAAATGAATTGGAAAAAACCAAACAAAATAAAACCAAAAAAAACCCCACCCAAACAGCTGAATCACTCATCTGCCTGCTAAGCAATTCAGCCTTCCCAGAATCCAGCAGCAGGCGCTCCCTCACAAAAACCTAAAAGCCATACCTTGTATACTTTCCATATACAGAATAGCTTATGTTATGCAAGGTATTTCACCACCTCAGCATTGGTTGATTGGTCTTGAGGGTCTTTCTGGGCTCCTGACTTAACTCAGTGCTATCCAACACCAGGGTAATATTTTTACCTTCCACCAATTTTAGCTCTAAGTCCTCTCTTTAAACATGAGTTGTTTTTATAGATCCTAGGCACTTTATTTCCAATCACATCTAGCCAGGCCGAAATTTTTGTCATTGTATTTCCATGTAAAGGTTACCTGGCTAAGAAGATGAATTGAATCTGCCCAAGATGTCACCATTTTCTTTCATGTTTCGGTTGTCCTGAAGTGTGGGATGATGACTTTAGAAAATAGCATTTCTATGCAGAAGTTTAACAGAGAAGTGTCACATCAAGCAGTTGAACAAGAATTCAAGGAAAGACTACCCTATCTCTATCCCTAGAAAGATCCTAAAGGCAGGACTGCTCTCTGTAAAGCAACAGTTTTCTTTTGTGACTCAAAAATTTTTGCTTCTAGAAGCAGAAGTCTTGTGTGACTTGGAAAAGGAGAGCAGCTAATCAGCATCGTAACTCCTTGATAGATTTTAGGCAGGCTGCTCTGTCTTTTGCTATGCCATGAGTTGTTTAACCGGTTTGTCAGATAGCAATTTGATGTGAAATGCTATTAACATTTCACAAACACAATCAGCTAAGCAACTGAGCTTATCCCAGACGTGATTAAGTGAGATCAATTATAATAAGATCTAGATAAGAGAGGTAAGCTTCTTGTTTCTTGGGTTGGTATTCTGCAGTATTAGCTTTTGTAAGTATCCTTTATACATCATCAGCTGTAAAACCTTGATTACTACAGGAAATGGCTTCTAGACCAGCATTCAAATAAACATCATTCTAAACTGATTATTCTAACACTGAAACTGCCATTGAGTGGGGAAACAGTTTATTTGAAGCATCAATTGCACCAAACAGAAAAGTAGCCGTTGAAACCAATGTTATTGCAGTGGAGCTCCAAGGAGACAATTTTTTTGTGATAAAGAAAGACTAAATAACATGAGTCTACCAAAACAATGCAGGATGCATTTACTGCCAGAACAGTTGTGCTGTTCTGGAGCATAAGGTTTGACCAAACCTCCAGAACTGCGTTTGCTTGCTTTTTTCTTTTTGTTTTTTTTTTTTTTTTTTTGGGAGGGGGTTGGTTTTTTTTGTTGGGGGTTTTTTTTGAAGTGGAAAGTGATTCCTAAGCTCTCAACTATTTCCATAAAAATCTTGAGGATCTCAGAAGAGTGACATGGTTCATACATCTCTCCTACTGTGTAGCAATGGATGTACTGTAGTTGTCTACTTAGTTAATAATCATATCTAATGAACAGAAATACAATTTTTGCCTCCCCTTTTACTATAGGTAAGATTTGGAGGTCTTTGACAATCTAGGCTGGCACCTTTGTTGCCCTTTCAAGAGCTCTTCTACTTTGATAATGATAAGGTTGTTGAGGATTATGCAGTCTTCTTGATGGGCTCAGTGCCAGCGTCTCTGCTCTGGTCTAGTTCCTAATGTTTTATTTGCTTTGCTACAGGGACGCGGTGCTGTCACCGCCGAGGCCCGGGTTCGATTCCTGGTCAGGGCCACTCCCCGGGCAGATGGAGCCCGTTAG
>JAYRBT010000082.1:86523045-86534722 GCA_036023395.1 Myiotriccus ornatus | reverse complement strand
CTAAAAAATCCAATGCGCAGGCTGGAAGGTGTAAAGACCTTCCCCGGTTCTTCGTTTGCGAAGACTGGCCATTATTTGCTTTGCTGGCCATTGCAAGGAAATGAGCAGGGCAGGTCAGTTCTCCCTCACGATCCTCTCTGTAATCTCTCCTGGCAGTCTTGTGGGACCACTGTGACATTTCCTGGCAACCAGTGCAAGTTTTTAATGTTTTTCTGTATTTAATTTCAAATCAACTGTTAGCCTCTGCTGTATCTTTTCTTCTTCCTCCTTCCGCATTTTTTATGGCTTTTGGATAGAGTAATGCTTTCCTCAGATACTGGTCCACAGGTCTCTGTAAAAATATTCCAGGTGGTAGGTCTCTTTCATCACAAGTGGTCATTTTACATTTTAGCACTGGCAGTCTGTGAGTTTTCTTCCCTGAAGTTCAGGAGCACTTGTTTATTGTTGGTAGGCAGGATTCAAAAATTACTAGGATGGATTCTTTGGTCTATGCTGTGTTAAAATATGTGAACATGAGTGGTCTCTCTTGTGCCGTTCATCCCTGTAGTAGCTCACCACTTTTATCTTATCACTTGGTTTATAATTATTTGATGGGTCTATCTGTTTTCTTTCATCACAGCTGAACATATTATCATATATACACAATACTATTGCATTTTTTTTTGTGTGTGAACTTTTTAACCAAATATTTTGGAAGCTTTATATGTCTTTCACCTGATGTTATCACTTGCAGTGTTTAAATTATTTGATAACGATAGAAAAATAAAATAGAAATAAGAAAAATTACGGTAGAAGTGAAAGCTGTTATGCTATTCTATTGAAGTTTATTTTAGTAAAGAAAAAGCATTTGAATTCTGACATTTTCAATCTTTTACCCTTTTCACAATATATAATTAATTGTGGTGCCAAAAGCTTTTAATATGCATTATGAAAAATTATGCATCAAAAAAAGCGCCCCAGTAATCCCCTGTTTTCTGGTCTAAAATGTGTATGTAAAGTGTTTTATTCGAGTGCCTCTGTTTTGTTCTATCTTGTCCAGTCATTCTTCAGTGTGGATATCATCAGACCTTTCTGAAAAAAGTACTACAAGGAACACCAGGTCCCTGTGAAGGTTTCATCCTCATGGTCAGAATTTAATTTTAAACTTGAACCACGAGGTTTAGGGTTGTTGTTGTTGGGCTCATTTCCAACCATTAACTATTACAGTTTTGGAGACAGCTCCTTCCTTCTTAGAGACTTGCTGTGATCTCAGGTTCAGTCTTATATGGTTTTGAGGTCCATGCAGTTCCAGCTTCATCAGTTGTCTTCATTATTTTGTGTTCCTCTTTGTGGTGAAGCAAGATGAATGGTCACTCTTTAAAACTTCTTTTGGACTGTGGTGCACACAAAGCCTAAATGGAATATATTTAGGTGCTTGATATGGTGTCTATTCTGACCCCTTGAATGCTCTTGTGCACCACTTCCTGAATACAATCTCACCTTGTAGCTGCACCTTCTTCTCTTGAACTGTGGCAGCAGTAGTTCATAAAATCTGACAGTTTTGTTTCCATTTGGTGTTTCCTTTAAAAGATGATGGTAGAGAATGCAACTTTTCCCTGATTCTTGTATAGTGCTCTTGTTACAGGTCAGTTAAAAATTAATTTCCAGGAAAAGCACACAGAAGACATAACTGTTAACCATTACTTTAAAAATCAAAACCCCACAGGTAGCCCATTCAGGGGAAATTTTAACTTTCTATGCACAAGCAACTGTTCATATGAACCTCTGTAGCTTTGAAGAACATATTTTTGCTTCACAAGACACTACAAGACTGGAAGATGAATCCCTAAGGGAAGAGTTCCCACTCTACAGCTTAGAATCACTGAATAGAAAATAGTAACTCTTAAAATAGACTTTTAGTCTGTACCGTAGCTTCATGTTTTGTTTACTGTGCTCATTCATTCCATTCTTTAGGTTTGAAGATGGCACGGTCTCTTTTCTTGATATCATTGCTCTGAAACACGGATTTGATGTTCTGGAAAAACTCACAGGTCAGTTAATATAACTCTAATACTGAAAACTGAAGTTCCAGACTTATATAGAGGGCACAAGTATAATCTATTTCTTATGGCTGAGCTTAATTTTCATTTCTAGTTTTACTATCCACATTCATCATTGTGAAGAAGAGACTTTAGTGAAACTGAATTACTCCTCATATTGGATTATTCTAGCCTGGTTTAGGAAAAAAAAAGTTATCCAGACTGTTCTGGATGTGTAAGACTTGAGTACATTGAGCACTTCTAGTCTGCCTCACACTCACAAAGATGCAACAGAAAAGTAATAGTAGAAAGTAGTGTGTGGCTGAAAGCCACTGAGTGTCTTGCACTGTTTGATATCTTTGAAGCCCTTAACATGTAGCTAACGCTAAAGTCGCAAATAAAACTTTAAGCTGATCTTCGGACCAGAACATGTATGTGAAGAGTGACACTCGTGCCTTGTTTACTTCAGGATGGCCTGCTGGTTGTCTGACTGATTATGCTTGCATGTATGTGCATGTAAGTACATTTCCATGTGATGTGTTTTTGTTAATTAGAATTTAATCATACAGAAGGGAAATCAAACAAACCACACAAAGATGGTAGTAAAACGTGGCATGACTATGGCCATGTTTGGAGTTTTCCATCATAAAATGCATTTTGTGTGCCCACTTTTCAAAGAAGGGTGGCTGCGGTGCTGCAGCTTTCTCAGCCCCATCGTGTCTCTTCTCTGGCTCTTCTCTGCTGGCTGTGACACCAAGGCTGTGGGGGCCCTGCCGTGTAGCACCACTGCCTACAAAGTGGTATGTGCTGTCCAAGGCAGTTTATTTGCCTGTCTAAACATTCAGATCTTCAATTTGCATGGGCACTGAATATGTCTGTGCCTGGCACGACTGATGCAAGAAGAAATTCAGGGCTTTGCAGCTGCCATTTTCCCCTCACCACCCTTTTCCCCCATGGACATCATTGAGAACATAGACTTTTGCAGGTTATTTAATTTCTGTCAAAGGCCCACCATTCCCTTTGAACAGAGATTATTAGCATTTTTGTGTATACAACAGAGCTGTTGCACTCTGTAGAAGCACTTCCTAATCCAGAAGATTTGCAGATTTGTTTTAAGCATCTTTACGAATATTTCTTCCACTTTAACTGTCAGAGTTTTCAGTGGCAAAATGCACTGTCGAATGTGAATCACTTCTGAATCTCACTTTGCTGTAGCTGCTGGAGCACTTGCTTTGCACTCCCCGAACACGATTCTCATTCTGGGTTGGAAATAGCCTGGAGTAGAAATAAGCAAAATAAACAAAAGTATTGTTGTTATTAATTCTGTGCTAATATGTCATAAAAACACTGCTGAAGTTTTTTTGGGATGTACTGTATCTGGATAATACCAGTGTAATTACTAAAGATGGGGAGGGAGATCACTAATGGAAGGTAACTCAGAGTTTCAGTGTTAGGCAGTGTTGTGAAACATACAGATCCGTTTCTGAGTCCAATACCATCTGACTTGATCCCAGACCTGTATCAGATTCCATTTAACAATAAGACACATTTTACGCCAGAGTTGCATCATGATGTGTGTGTATTTAAACAATTTCAGAGGTCTTGCATCTGTATGATTCTTGAACTTAACCTTAGCTGGTATGTAATTTTATGAGTAAATTTTCATCTGTTTTAAAAATGAAACTAAGGCACATAATTTTCATTTAATTGTTGTAAGGTGTGCTATAATTATAATGTCTGTTCAGGAAACATTAATTCTCTTCAGAAGGAAATATGCATTGGAAAAAAATTTTAAATGCAGACTAAGTCTCCTAAGGATGATGAATTGAAAGTTGTTTTTAAATTTGCCAGATGCTTGATTGGTTGTTGGAGAGTAAAGGTTATGTTGGCTTTCATAAAGGTAATTGTACCATACAAAGCAAAATATAGTGCAGAATGTTTTTTTAACTTGGTCTTTGGAACTTTTGGTGTGTTTTGCCGGGTAATAATTTTTACAGTCCTCTGGTACATAAAAAGACTGGTTGCACTCAGTAATAGGATGTTTAGCAGTCTGCATTTAGTGGTACTGGTCAATTTTCTTGTGTGTTGTGTTTTAACACCTAGGGTTATGCAAGTCATCCAGTTTAGGGACCAGAAGAAAAGTTTTCCTAAATCAGATTGGCAGAGATTACTGGGATTTCTTCTGTGTGGAGTTTGTGACTTCATCTTACCACTGTCTAGCCATGTCACCTAAACTTTGACCATGGGTGTGAGGCTTGTGTAATTTTCTGCTTTCATTCATAATTTTAATGGATTTGAAGATTTCCTTTTAAAAGTCATAAGATTAAAAATGACATTAATACATGTGTTGTGGCATGTGATATACAGGTATGTTCAAAATGGATGCTTCATTTTGGCTGATGTTTAAGAAATTCTTCATTTTGGGGGGAAAATCTTCTCTTGCTTTAAGAGACAGAAGGAATCATAAGTGAAATTTTTACCTTCTCTATGTCAGCCATTTGTGACAAGATATACTGGAGCATAAAACAAACATGGGCAATACTAACTGTACTAATATTGTCACCTCACTGCCTGTATTTAACTCCTTCTCTAACTGTACTTGAGATTGTGTGTTGGGGGGGACATTCTAAGAAAAAGTGGTTGATGAGTTTACAGTAGCAAGAAGATCCTTCATCCACATCCTAAATAGGTAAATACAAATACACTAAGGAGAAGGCATTTTGATTTCTGGCATCAGAAGGAAAAGTTTGACTTCTAAATGTTAAGGGAGTGCATAAGAGCTTCAAATCCAAAGGTATTCTGATTCCCAGATAATGATACTGGTATGTAGAAAGACAAAATTCTCCTTTCATCGATAGTGAGATGAACTGTCGCTGGTGTTAAATTTCTGTGCCAAGATGAACTTGGTTTAGAGAACAAACAAGGATGTTATTTACTTACAGCTTAACAGCTCTTGCTGCTAGCATGTTATGTCAATCCAGGTTTTCCTAGCTTTCTTTTGTGACTTGACTAATGCAAACTAGGCATCATTTGTACCCTTGAAAGCAGAGCAGAACAGCTAAAGCATGATTTGAGAAGCTTTGAAACAGTGAGTTGCCAGAAGAAATCCTGCCAAGGCTGCCTTTAAAGAGTTTAATCTGTATACAAGGTTTCCTTCTGAAAATTGCTTTTATGTTTTTGGCTTTTTAATAGTCACTTGCTAATATTGATGTGGATTGCATTCACAGACTACTTAATCTGTGAAGAGACCAAAATCTGTGAAAGAAAGAAAAAGGTCATTCCTCAGACCTGTAGAGATAACCCAGAAAAACATAGTACTCCACATTAATGTTTTGGGTGGGTTTTGTATAATATAGCTAGAGGGAAAATGTGCTCCTCAGGAAATAAAAGAAGGACAAGATGTCTTTGTTGTAAACTGAACTGATGAAGAACAGGCACAGCACAACGAACAGAATGGCAAAAAAGTTAACAAGACTTCTGTAGTAAAGGCATTTAGAGGTATCCAGTGTTACTACACAGGAAATTTTCAGCAGGATCTTTTCAATGCTTGGGAGATTTTGGAAAGAGGAAACTGGAACAGCTAATAATGGAGGGATCTGTGCAGATGCTCTTGCACTGGCTGTGGTTTGCTAAGGCAAGAAATAGCAGGGAGCATCAGTGTCCAACACTGACAAGATTTTTACTTGATCAATGGTAACTGAGTTCTTGAGTTCTGCAGCTACTGAGAATGTCTCACTTTGCAGAGCTGTGTATATTAAAGGCTACAAGGAGAAATTTGAAATAATTTTGTTTGTGGGGGCCTTATGTGTTTTCATATGAAAGGATGCTGGAGTCACTGATCTCATTTTTTGTGACCAAGGAATACTTTACTGTATCCTGTTGGCAGTAGAAGAGTCTCTTGTATGCCAGTTAGTGTGTCCTGTGTTTGCCTTTTTTCTCTCATCCTTCATGTGTCTAGCCTATCCATCTATATGTGTCTAGTTTCATCCCTAGATGAAGAAGACATCAGTCACAAGTATTGTGTATCCTATTAGTTGCAGTTCCATATTGTAGATCAGGTATTACTTCTGAAGTTATTGGAACATGTTAGTTGTTCAATTTCTTTGTGGTGATCTAACAAGAATGATAAAATCCTGAGCCTGCTCTCTCCCTGTCACTGAAATCAGGAGAGGTATTTTGGTAGAACCAGGAAAGCAAGAGGAGGGAACATTTAATGAACTACCGTGATTAAGCTTTTTTCGTATCTAATCCATTTATTTAGTTGAAAATAAACCATTGTGTTCCTAACCAAAGATATGGACTTCTTTTTTTTTTTTTTTTTTTTTTTTTACAGCGAATGACTAAGCAATCAGTAAATGTTTTTTATTACACTGTTCATGAATCCTAGCTTAAATCGTGGAACCTCCTTCCAATTCAGATCAGTCATTGAACAAGGTTTTACTAATGTGAACAGCAACTGTGTGGTCTAAATTTCTTGCAAGTGTGTGTAGATTTCTTTCTGCATGTTGAATTATATAAGAAAGGTGTTTTTCCTGCCTTACATCAGATGGTTGCAGTAACACTAAACCGTGGCCTACTGATAAGAACCTCTACACAATTACAGAATTACTCCACAGAGTAATTACCTGCACTTGTTCACTTCCAGGTTTGCAATATGAGGTTCTGTTTCACTATGAGGACCTCATCTGTGTGCACACTCTTTGGAATGCTTCCACTGTCGTCAATGGGGACATGAAAAGAAAGCTAATATGGTGGCCTGAGAGCTAGATGAGGAATTGGGAGAACTGAGTTCCTTTCCTTGGCTACAAAATTTACTTGATATTTATTAAATCACAGAGACACTAATCTATTAGATACTAATTAGGGGAACAGTTAGGTAACTGAATATATTTTCAGATCTGCATTTAATCTCTGGATGGGATTTACCTTATATTGATGTCAACACCTATGTCTAAGGAACTATTTAGATTCCCGTTGAAATCAGTGGAACAGACAGTAACTTCAGCAGCTTGATCTCTCTGAATTTTTTGAAATTTAGGATGAGAGGAGTTACAGCCAGCAATAGCAGCTCTTCTTATTGTCTATCAAAGGAGCTTAGATGATTAGCTTAGTGTGGTATAGGACATTACTTTTACATAACCTTCCTGCTAATGATCCCTTTGGAATTAGAAAGCTGAGCTGTCAGATTAGTTAAGGTAGGAATAGTGGTTTGGGTTTTTTTGCTTCCCTTGGATCTGCAGCTTGGTTTGAGCAGGGCAGGTTCTACATTTCCTGTGGCTGAAATACACCAGTCAAAAAGAACAGGGAATGTGCTGGAAGAACCCTGAGGTGTGAAGTGAGGTTTTCTATTTGTGAAACCCCTATCTCTCCATTATTCTAGGAGTGATTTCTGATTCCCAACATACATTTCATGCTTCAAATCCAAGTTTATTCAAGTAGATGTTGCTTTCTCTGACAGGGAAAGGCTCACAGTCTGACAGCAAACTATCTCAGAAAGGCAAAAAAAAAATTTCTGTCTCCAGGGTGAGAATGTCCCTGTTATGGTAAGAGAGTCAAACAGATGTCTTTTTATATAAAGAGCGTGTATGTACAAATTATTTCAGAAGTCTGTGATGGTTTTCATTTTCAAATGACTGGTTATGGCAGATTAGGAGGAAAGAAAGCTCAGTTGTTTCTTTTGCACCAAAAGAAGCTATTGTTGGGACTGTTGTTACTTTATTCAAAAGTGCTCAACTGAGCACACATTTGCTAATGGCTGTAGGCAAAATGAAAACAATTATGTGGTCAGTATTACAAAATGAGCAAGTAGGTGAGGCAGTCTTGTGCAATTGCCTGGAAGTACAGCCAAGCACTTACAATGTGTTTGGAAGGCAAGTTTGAATTTATCGATGGGCGCTACCATTTTTACTGTAGATACAGAATCTGTTCCCAGTTCTGCCTAAGAAAGCATGGTGAAATCCGTCACTTTCACTTTCAATAAATAAAATGGGAGAAATTGTTGTACCCTCCTTTGATAGAGAATGTCTGTAAGACCAAGTCTTTGATAAAGGCCATAGGAATATTAATAGCAGTCAAGAGTAATGAATCTCAGATCCAGTGGTTCCTACAGCGATCCACCATTGCCCACACATGGTCAAAGGATATTTTGGAGAAGAAGTACTTTCTGCCTGTAATACCTTTCTCCCAAGATCATTTTCTGTGTCAGACATAGTTAGGTTCTGAAGAAGTCATCATTTTCACTACAAAGTTGTCATTTTCACTGCTAAGAGGTAAAGCCCTGTGAGATCATATTTTTCAAAGGAGAACAGAAGTGAGAACTTTTAGACTTGGGTGCAGACCTTCCAATGACTTTTAGATGCCTAAATTGATTTATTAGGTTAGGGACATTGTTACTCTTAGAATACCCTTTTAAAATGGGAAAAAAATTAAAATCTTGTTCAGCTGTATTCTTTAAACCTGTATGAGAAATATTCAAGAATTGCCTCCATATAGTTTGAACTAAAATCAGAACTGAAGGGAAAATGGCAAATAAAATTAGACATAAATTAATTCAATTACATGTTAAACAGTGTGATGTATTGCTAATTATTTTTTGCCACATCTTGATATACTAACAAGGAAATAAAATGTTATCATGTGGATACTAATTACCTTTACTGATAGGTGAACAGTTTTCTTATTAATATGTGCCTGGAAAATGAACCTTGACAGGGTGGTGAAATAAATTTAGTTTTATTAAAAGTATAGAGCATACTGAGACTACAGAAAGGGTCAGCATTTTGCTGTTTATGGAGAAGGCCTGGCTGGAATTAGGGGTACACACTTCAGCAGCCATCCCTCAGCAGATCTCAGGGTCCCATTGTAGTGTGTGCTGGCTACCATGGCAAGAATTACCTTATTTCATTTATAACATTTTTAATTTCCTAACTAACTGGATCCAGCTGTTTCAGCCCTTCATGCAGCACAGAGATTTTATGCTAAGTCCAAAGGGGCTAAATTAAAGCGAAATGAAATCTGCATATTGTGTAAAACTCTACTTGTTCGGCAGATCCAGATTATATGGTGCTAATCACAAACACTAGATAGAGTAAATCCTCTTGAAGTCACCCTGGGGTTAAGTCAAATGCTTTACACTCTTTGACACATACCCATGAAATATGTAATCAAATCTGTTTGACGTCCTCTCCTAATTACGTGTGTGTATTTTAAGCAGATGCTTTTCCAGCTGATCTGTGCCTTTTGAGATATTTTTTTCATTATTAATCAGAAAATCATGCTGTATGTAACGGCAAGTGCCAATTATGAGAAACTAATATTAGTTTCTTTGCTTAGAAGCTGTGCTCTTGCAAATAAGACCATTGCCAAATAACATATAGATGTAAAGAAAATATAAGAATGTCTGAATGTTATCCATCAGGGGCATAATTATTCTACCATGTACTGCAATATTTCAGCCTTAAATGAAAATTTATTTTTCCACATAATAATAGTTTAGTTTGAGGCAAAATACTTAGTAAAGAAATTCTCTGTTGGAAGTAGTAATGGACTGCTTGTTTTCACAAAAGTTAGAATTTCAATGATAAAAATATTTTTCCCTAAGACTCTATATTCATAACTTCTGCCAAGAATAATAATATAAAAGTTTAGCCTTTCTTAAATTCTTCTTACTCAGTGAGATAATATCAGGAGACAAAATTAATATTAATTAAGTTGAGACTCACCAAGTTTTAAGTAAATGCCATTTACACTGTGACTATGTAAGAATAGTCTTCAGAAAGTGCTAGTGATCTAGTTGGTTCTACCTCTGCTCTTCAGCTGAAGGATGCAAACTGGCACTCACATTTCACTGAAGTTTCAAACTGAGTATTTTCTCTTCATTGTGTTTAGCAGAGACATCTACTGGCAAATTGTTAACTGACATTCTTCTCCTCAGGTCCTACATTGCCATTTCTTACTTCTCCAAAGGGGAGATTTAATAATATAGAAATTACTACTTTGAAGCTTTTAGATGTGCTGCAGCACATCTAAATCTATTATTTATGGGAAGAAGCATTAAGTAGTATATCAACAGATACAAAATCAATAAGGGCAAAATAAAATTTTCCTATTTTCTCGGTAAGGTTACTTCCTGTTGAATGGCTAGGCTACTTTTAGCAGAAATGTAC
Organism: Myiotriccus ornatus; assembly: GCA_036023395.1. Lineage (NCBI taxonomy): Eukaryota > Metazoa > Chordata > Aves > Passeriformes > Tyrannidae > Myiotriccus > Myiotriccus ornatus. Next base: position 86,524,539 of record JAYRBT010000082.1, on the reverse strand, counting down.
ATATTATAGAAGAGGAGGATAAAGGAGTTTATAATCCATTATAGATGAACAGAATTAATTGCAAATCACGTGACAATCATCGTTAGTCTCCATTGATTTTGATTCAGTCAATATAGAATGGAAAGAAAGAAATTACAGGATATAACTGGAAGAGCTATTCTGCCTAGAGGGACTGGTTTAATGTATAATGCTTGCTCCACACTCACAGTATATTTTTTCCATAAACATCTGCCTCAGCTGTCACCTTTTCCCACTTGATGGCTCTCAATAGAGCCATTCTAGATGGGATTTCAAGTCTTGTGCGCTGGCTGCTCTAGTTTCAGTTTAAACACTTAGAGGTCATCAGGATGCAATAAGGCTCACACAGACAGAGATATCAGCAAGTTCCCCTTGGGCTTAGGCCCTGAAAGAGCCCCTGGGAGTCCACTCAGCAGCCCTGCTTCTCCTCTCCAGTCCAGCCTCGCTACCCTCCCAGGAGACACACACATAGCTTGGGGTGGTGTGGCCTTGCAGAGGTGCAAAAGCAGAACTGAAAGAACAGAGATGATTTATTACATGCCCCCAGCAAGAGGTCATTAAATACTTGAAAATTAGCCTGTGCATTTTCTGGTAGCCCGTGGGTTCAAGTCACTAAGAAGAATCTCATCCATCCAGTTGGAATGGGGATATTTTCCCACAATCGTTACTGATAAAGTATATTTTAAAAAGCACCTGTCTTCTCATGTTTGTTTTTCAGGGAGCACTAAAGCCATTTTAAAAGGCATGAGTCCCTCTTACCAGAGGCCTGTTATAGCAGTGAAATTTTTCAGGTTATCTTTACTCAAGTAAAATGCCCCTGTTCTCTGAAGTAAATTTTCATTGAACCTACTTTGTATGTTTGTGTTCTACATTCCTAAAAACATTCGTTTTATTTACTCTAAGTTCATATTGTAGAATCATAGAATCACATGGGTTGGAAAGGACCTCTGAGATCATCAAGTCCAACCCTTGATCCACTACCACCACAGTTACTAGACTATGGCAACAAGTGCCACATCCAGTCTCTGCTTAAATACCTCCAGGGATGGAGAATCTACCACCTCCCTGGGCAGCCCACTCCAGTGCCTGATTACCCTCTCAGTAAAGAATTTCTTCCTAATATTCAACGTAAACCTCCTCTGACAGAGCTTAAGACCATGCTCTCTTGTCTTACTGATAACTACCTGGGAAGAGACCAACCCTCACCGGGCTACAACCTCCTCTCAGGTAGAGAGTGATGAGGTCACCCCTGAGCCTTCTCTTCTCAAGACTAAACAACCCCAGCTCCCTCAGCCTCTCCTTATAGGACTTATGTTCCAGACCCTTCACCATCCTGGTTGCTCTTCTCTGTACCTGCTCCAGCGCCTCAATATCATTCCTGAACTGAGGGGCCCAGAACTGGACACAGCACTCCAGGTGTGGCCTCACCAGTGCAGAGTACAGGGGAAGGATCACTTCCCTGCTCCTGCTGGCCAC
>JAYRBT010000082.1:86510558-86522945 GCA_036023395.1 Myiotriccus ornatus | reverse complement strand
AACCCGTGCTGGCTGGCTCTGATCCCTTGTCCATCCTGTAGGTGCTGTGTGATTGCACTCAGGATGATCTGCTCCATGACCTTGCCAGGCACTGAGGTCAGGCTGACAGGCCTGTAGTTTTCCGAGTCCTCCTTCCTGCCCTTTTTGTGGATCAACGTGACATTTGCCAACTTCCAATCATCTGGGACCTCCCCAGTGAGGCAGGACATGTATTTGTAATGGCCATTACAGTCTGTTATGCTTTCAGGACTCTGTGTGCACCTCAGCCTAATTACAGATTTGAGATCCACACATCTGTTACCCATATCACATCCTCTATTTCCCCATTTCCATCCACATCCTCATTTCTATAAAAGGAAGACTTTACTAAACAAAAGATCTAAGCTGCTTTAATTGCAAATGTTGCAATTCTATAATTGCTGTAAAAATGGTTTTGTTTTTCCTCTGCTCTTCCTTTGTCCTCTCCTCCTTTCTCCTTTTTTTTTTTTTTTTAATTTTAAAGAGATTACGTGTATTTTACATGTATTTAGTTAAACATCCTAAAAATTGTACTCTACCATACTGAGTTTAATATGAAGGTTTGATTTAACTTGTTGTTTCTTATGGCCTTTCAACATGAGCATCTTGTCTCACGTTCTGTCTAAAATTTCTGGTTTATTACTCTTTTGACCAAGAATTACTACTTTTTGTATTTTATTCACATTATTATTTGAAACCCCAGGGTAGTAAAATTTCTGCCTAGTTTCTCCTTTAAAGTATAAACTTCTAAATCAGCTTGGACTCCAGCTATCTTCCTGCTGAATGTTTTATAAGATTTTACAGCATTCATAAAAATCAATTTTTTTTTTTTAAGTATTAGACTAATTTCAATGATATTTTCACAAATGTCAACAAAAAAAATTGTGCTGAGCAGGAACAATTCTGCCATAAGATGGTATTTGAATAAAAGATATATTTAGCTTTATAAATTGAGGGTACAGAGATGTAATAAAAACTTCTTTGGTTATCCAATCCGTGGAAAAAAAAAATTGATACTATCTTAAAAAATAAAGACTGACTGAGCAGATTTCTCATTTCAATGAGTTTTATCATTACTTGTACAAATCACAGGGATTGAGCGAAATACAACTATGTCAATCAGGGCACTTTCACTGTTTGGAGTAGAGATGCTGGCAGAAGGTCTGCTCAGTTGTATGCAGGTATTTCACCAAGCAAACTAGATTTAGCTGTTGTCAGAGGAGCTGGCATAAACCCTCTTTCTGTTAGAAGAACTTCATACCATAACCCCACTGGCAGAACCTTTAAGGAAAAGAAGCTGTTTGCTTCTGAGTGTCCAGCAGCACAGTTCAGTATTTCAGTCATGATGTTCAAGCATTTGAACAGGCTGCTCAGGGAAGTGATGGAATCACTGTCCCTGGAAGTGTTCAGAAAACGCTTAGATAGGGTACTCAGGGACCTGGTTAAGTGGTGGATTTGTCGGTACTGGGTTGATGGTTGTACTTGATCTTGGAGACCTTTTCCAACCTTAATGGTGCTTTGATATAAAATGTCATAGTTTATCGATGTTAGTGGAGACATGGTAGTTGATACCACCTGCCCCTACCATCTTTGACCAAGATCGTAGAGATGCTGTTTGAAAAGCTGCCATTTGTATGGGGTTTGACAAGTATCTTCAGAGTACAGACCCCTAACACTTGAGCTAGTTTCACTCCTGAGGCATGGCTAGTTCACACCATAAAAGAACTTCATCTCAGAAATTAAATTGGAATTATTGAACTGTTTTTATTATACAAATCAGTTTTTATAAATTTTAGCAACAAACTACAGTGGTATGATTTTGGTTTCATACTGTATAATGAAAAATTGGAGCAAACTGACTCTAGATGAGTGAGCAGGTGACAGGGTATATTGGTTTCTCAGAGAGGTGTTTGAGCCTGTTCTGGGAGGGAGGAGGAGGTCTGCTTTGAAAGCAATATAGTTCACATAATCACAACAATGATTTGTTTTCCTTCTTATGACTATGTGTTAGGCGGTGAAACTCAGCCGTAATTTATTTCTTCTCCACAGTATTATCTGGTGTGAGAATATCTATTTTTTTATTTTTATTTTGAGATAAGATGATCTTCTAGAGGAACATGACACTTAGCTGGATTTCACTTAGGCTCTGGTTTGCATGATCTGCTAATTCACTGTGATCACTGCTGATTAAGTCATTAAGAGATTTCTCTTTCCAGATGTCCACCCCAAATTTTGGCCAGAGTTGATGCCTAGAGGCTGAGTAGTCAGTGTACCTACTTCTGAGCTCAGGCAGGTGGAAGCCCAGCCTACTAACCAAAGTTTCATCTGCCCCTGTCTACATAAATAAAAATCATGAAATGCTGTGTCTGAATGCTCAAATTCACAATCCTTGTTAGGGCTATGGGTGACAGTTACAGTTTTCTACTTCTGACCCCTTAGCCTCTTTTATAGAAAGCGAGTTGTATAGGCTGACAGAAACTGCTAAGCAGAGGCTTGAATTACATATTAATATAATCTAAAAAACCATGAGTCAGGTCCAAAGGAATTAGAGACATAAAATCTGCAATAATTTTATATTAAGATGGTAGGGGTGGAGGGTGGAGACCAAAAGCTCCATGGGCTATCTTGGAGAATATTGTGGAATAAACTCAAGTGCCACTCTATAAATCGTTTCATTTTATCCAAAATGTGTAAGGCACTCCTGATTACCTCATCACACGAGTATGTCCACAGAAATGGAAGGTGCTCAGCAATGAGCAGCAGTACAAATGAGTGCACACATGAACAGAGACTAAAATAATCAGTGATTTCCTTTAGGGGCATGTCTCTGCTTATCAGAAAAAAAAAAAAAAAAGGGTGCTTGTATGGACTTAAAACCCTGCTTAGCAGAACACAAATGTGTTTTTCGACATGTTTGGTTTCTCAATGTTTGCAAAGTTTAAAGCATTCCCATAGTGTCTCTTGTTCCTGATGTTCACAGGGCTTTTGCTATTCTTAGAAGAAAGTCAGCAAGGGAATTAGGCCAGTGTTCAAAAAAAGGGGGGGGCGAACAGGAAAAGGAGCTGTGAGGACAATCCAATTGTTCCAATGCCACTTGATTCAATAAGAACAATAACATTAAAAGGATTTGGGGGCTGCAAGCTGCTGTTGTCTGACTAATTTACCATGTGGGCAAAAGATCGATGAGGGGCCCTTGCACTAGCCAGCATGAATTGTTGATCTGGGCAGTCAAACTGCTGGGTACATCCAATTATTAAGAAAAACAATGAAGTTCAAACTCAAGAATATCTTTTTCTTGATGTGGGAAATGCATGTGGATGTTTGGATTGTGCTAGTTTAATTGTGAGAAACATATTGTGAAGATAATTATTACCCAGTTAAATGGGTTGACATGTTCTTGTTAATCACTTTCATTACATTATTAAGCCACTTATCTGTCTTTGACACTAATACATACTACATGACTAGTGGACATTACATTGATAACAAGTCAAGAAGTATCAGGTAAGCAAACTAGATAGCTCTGTGCATCCATCACACACTGACAAAGCAAAAGGTTGAACCAGCGTCGTTTCCATTTCCACCATGACTTTTTGTTCATTTTTTTTCCTAAGTACAGAAAATGAGGGCTTACTGCTAGTTAGTTTGTGGAAAAGCAATCAATAGGTTTTTCAGGGTAGTATAACAGAGCAAAGGAGATTCTCAACTGCTGCCACAACTGGTCAGGGCGCAGGAAGTATGTCAGATATTCAGATTAGAAAACTGATATTAAAAAGGGTGAGAGTAGAGGCAGCATTTTTTGTTTAGTTCTAGTTTTTATTGTTTTGGTTTTTTTCAGCAAACTCCAGAGAAAAAACTTGCTGTGATTTGATGCTCATAAAGTCTAAAAGCAGTGGGGGACACAATTAACAGATCGCTGTGATTTGTGAGGTGAAACAAAAAATGAATTTGACTCATGGGTTTTAGTAGCCCAAAGATGTTTTTGTGTCATACTTTCTTGTGCTTGTGATGTTTGATAATGGCTATACAGAATGAGATAAAGTGCAGTAAATTTTCTGCCAGTGCGGGATCTGCTAGAGGAAGTCTCTGGGAGAGAAGAGTATATATAACAACACAGTAACAAAGGGCAAAGAATGCCAAGGGCAAATAACTCCATTAGACAACTCAGACATGTGGTGCTTAATATAAAGTATTGTAGGTAGAGCAGCTGCTAGATAGAATGAGGAATATGAAGATGGATCTAAATAAAACACAGAAATGAAATCTGTCACTATTTCTCTGAGGTCTTATTTACAACAAAAAGTCATATCACCAACTGATGTAAAGGCGTTTATGGCCTAACAATATTAATGCAATTAGGGCAGCTGAGCACAATTAGGAATTTGTCTACTAAAGTTTATACCCATCCTGTAAACACAAGACCAAATTCCCATTGTTGCATTAAGCTTGCCTAAGCATCGTGCATCATCCAAATGGCAATCAGTGACTAAGCAAAGCCGTATTTTAATGAATATTCAAATGTAGATACATTTTTTTCTTTCTGTTGGCTTTTTAATTTTCTAATGCTTTTTCAAGGTTTGTGCATCTGGGAGGGGGAGGGAGACACTTGCTCTTAGAGGAAAAAAAAGGCACATTGCCATTTCATTTCTTAGTAGAGGTTCGTAATGCGATTACCAAAATGTGAATAACAATCAAATAATGCAGGGGCTTATTCCCTATGGATAACGAAAATAAATTTCACTCAAACGTTTCCGGCAGAAATCTCAAATTTGTCATGCAAAGTACTTCTCTGCATTCAAACATAATGTATTTATGTGAGTCAGAAACATCAAACATTAGGATAAATAGCCAGATTATAACTACAGTACGCTTATGAAATGATTGGAATAGAAGTGCAATTAATGAAACTGGCAGAATGGCTATGAAGCAGTGTTAATGCTTTGAGAAAGTATTCTGATCTGCTTTACAGCACAGGACGGAGGAGATATTTAGAGACTGCTTCCCATTCTCCCTGTTAACAATCTTTTAGTACCTTTTAGTCTTTGTGACTTACATTCATGTCAAAAGAGAGTTAGAAGCAATTTTTGCAAGCTTCTCCTGGGCTCAAATTTAAAAGGGAATTGAGACCTTTGGTGGACCAAGGGGAATGTTTTTTTTCTGCCTCAAAGCCAGTGTAACACTGCATACTTCTAAAAAAACCCTAATACCCCATGAGTAGGGAAGAATGGTGTATGCCTGTGTTTGACAAAAAGGCTTCTTATTCCAACTTGTTCCAAAAACTCTTATTCCAACTTTTTCCAACTCCACTGACCAGTCAGTGTTCTCTTGAGTTGATACAGGACTTACTTCTCCCAGAGGATCTGTTGAGCAGTGGTACCTTCTGTCTTCTCACTTGCTTTCTTTGCCTCCTTGAAAGGGAATGGATATAATCTGGGATACCTGGATTGGATTTATTGATGTTCATGAGAGGTTAGATATGAGTAGAATAAAGCATATGAAATGGCAGGGTTTAATAATCGTGTGAGTCTTGTGTGTTTCTGGCGCTAAAGGGTTCATGTTTGGGAAAAACAGGGATAAACAATGACTGAGAATCATCTGTGTTGGTCTGTGTGCAAGTGGTTCTTTACTGGGCAGATATTTTGGAGAAGTCCAGCAACAGTCTGTGAACAGTGGATTTTTCAGCAGATTTTGTCAGCTAATGTCCATCAGCTAATGGTGATGAAATAAACATTTAAATTTTGTAAGGACCTTGGAGAGAATGCTCAAGCAGAGATTGCTGAGTGCAATGCCAGGCTCAGCACTGTCTGGTGACAGAGGCTGGCACTGCTTTCCAGCAGTGAGAACTGCTGAGATGCATCTTCCTCTTGCCAGGAGCCCTGAGACTACCTTGAGAATTTGTTGCAGCTGTACTTTCTTTTTCTACTTTATTTTTGTTCTTATTAATTATTAGTATCTCAGGGTGACTTGATTAGCAGTAGCAGAAAGTTTTGGATTTACCATACTGCACTATGCAGTTAACTTATAACACCCTGCTCCAAATAAATGCGGCAAGTTAATCTAGTATTCGCATCTTAATTGAGCCTGCTCAATGCCCAAGTTTCACAATACTTTGAATATCTTATTACTTCTTTCCATAAATGAATGTATAAATACCAAACCTCAGGTTGGTTTTAGTTAGCTGGTGCAAGTGGAACACAAGTCTGGATGACGTGTGCTTAGTACTCAACTTACAGCATATGAAAAAAAAAAAAAAAAGGCAAAAATGAGATTAGGACACCTGTATTTTGAAGCTATACAGGATTTATTACAACTTTTATCACCTTGGAACTAGCATAGTTTATTTCCAGTTATCCCTAGCCTACAGATCTTTATGAGAAGGGTTTGACTAGGAAATAGATATGTTACTCTATAGTTCACCACATGGGAGGACTCCTCTATAAAGGAAGAAACTTTATTAGTCTCAGATTTTTCTTTTGTTGGCTTTAACTGATCTGCAACTGTTTTCCTCCAGAAAAACCTTTTTTCCCCTTTAAGTTAGCAATAGCCACAGAATCACAGATTATGCTGATTTGGAAGGGACGCACAAGGATCATCAAGTCCAGCTCTTGGCCCTGCGCAGGACCATCCCCAAGAGTCACACTATGTGTCTGAGAGTATCATCCAAACTCCTCTTGGATTCTGTCAGGATGTGACCACATCCTGGGGGAACCTGTTCCAATGCCCAGCGGCCCTCTGGGTAAAGAGAGGTGTGTTCAAGGAACCTCTGTGTATTGAAGCTATACTTCCAGGAAATGTAGAAAGTACATAAGGACCAATAGTTTGTTATGAGCTGGTATCTTACACAGGTGGTTCCCTTCTTCCACTAAATCCATAAAAAGGCATGCTCACAGAGGAGCCTGTTTTCTATTTGATAAGCCTGGTAGAATACAGCTAGAAGGAAAAGTTGACGTCAGTCTTCCTTGTCCCGTAAACCATGGTGGTTTGTGATAAGGCACATTCCCAAGGAATTGTAAGACCTTTGCTTCAACTGTTCAATCCAGAAACTGAGTTTCCTTCTTGTTGTGTGTTCTGGCTAACTAAGAGTCTACCAAATCTCAGAAAGGTAACTCCAGAAAGAGCTAAATCTTCTGCAAAGCTTCTTGATGGCATTGATGTAACCTTCTCTTGCAGATGTAGTGGACAGAAATTTATTTACTAACCAAATTATTGTCTGATATTTTATTTTAATGAAATTTAAATCTTTTGTGGAAATGTGTAATTTCTGAGGTTTTGGGCTTTTGTAAAAAATGTCACTGATCTTGTACCTAGAAGGTATGGAAATATTTTGATTCATCTGGTTTTCTTATAGTATAAAAGATATCAATTTTCATACATCTTATTAACTGTTCTCAGATATAATTAATGGGATGTGGTTTTTTACTAACTTTAGAAGTTTTCAGGAATCAGAATAAACCAGCATGGTGAATTTTTGAGTTACATCACTCAGAACACACTTGGTGGAAAAACAATTCTCTAGGCCAGTGAGTGCACTATTTTCAACAACTCTGGCAACTACTTCCTTAAAACCTTTTTATAAGTTATTGAGAAGATGTTTGTTCATTGGCATGAACTGTGTAGTAATTTTTAAAAATTTTCACTTCGCATGACTTTATACTTTCAATTCAAAACATAATCATTTTTTAATATGTTAGAATTTCATATATAACAGGAATTCTATTTCCTGATCAGTTGTGTAGAAACTCTACTTTCCCTTCAAAGAGGCTAAATTTTATAATACAATAAAGAGAGTCATAGTCAAGTCTGGATGCTCAAAGGTTATTAAAGCTGTTAGTCACTGTGTCCATGTTAAAGAACAATGAATATATCATTGGAAAATTAAACAAGCAGCATAAACACGAAGGCCTTTTTGCCTTTTTCTTTAATGAGTCTGTATGTCTTCTCTAGGCCCACATAGAGCCTAAATGCTTTGCTCAATGGAATGAAGAACAAGAGCCCTCCTAGCTCAAGGTTGAGGGCTCCCTGGCAAGTTTCTTCAGAGGTTAACATGGAATCTGCTGTATTTCAGTTTGTGTCCGTTGCCTCTTGTCACTGGGCACCACTGAGAAGAGCCTGGCTTCATCTTCACTACAATCCTTCCTTTGTGTATTTATACACATTGAGAATATCCCCGCTGAGACATCTGTTCTCCAGAGTTCCAACTCAGCCTCTCCTTATATTAGAGACTCTCCAGTCCCTTATTCATCTTTGTAGTCCTTTGCTAGACTCACTCTTGTACTGGGGAGTACATGTCTTGTACCAGGGAGCTCAGGATTGGACACATCACTCCAATGTGGCCTCGCCACTGCTGAAGAGCGGGAACTGATCACCTCCAGTAGTGTAATACAGCCCAGGATACCATTTACCTTCTTCGCCACAAGGACACATTGCTGGCTTGTGATCAGCTTTGTTGTCCACTAGGATACCCAATCCTTTTCTACAAATTTGCATTCTGACCAGTCAGACCCTGAGCAGTACTGGTGCCTGGGTTTACTCCTACCCAAATGCAGGACTGTCTTTCTCTTTGTTGATCTTCATGAGTTTGTCTTTCCAGTTCCTCAGCCTGTCAAGGTCCCTCTGCTTGGCAGAACAATCATTAGTTGTATCATTTGCAAATTTCTTGAGCGTGCGTGATGTCCCATTGTCCAAGTCATTAATGAAGTTGTTAGATGGCAAACAGCCAGGATACATCACAAGTGACTAGCTTCCAGCTAGACTTTTTGCTGTTGATCGCGGCATTCTAAGCCTGGACGTTAAGCCAGTTTTCAGTCCACCTCATTGTCTACTTATCTAAGTAGACAATGCTCTCCCACCACTTGCCAAACTGGTCATCTCATTGAAGAAGGTTGTGAGGTTATTTAAGCATGTTTTCCTCTTTGTAAATCCATGCTGATTTTGATCTCAGGGCCTGGGATTCCTAAAGGCAAGGCTCACCAGTAAAAAATGAGTCGAAGAAGGCATCGAGACTTAGCCTTTTGTATGTCCTTTCTCAACAGCACTTCTGCTTGCAGAATTCCTTCTTGTTACCCATTACATCCTTCACCAAATTCTTCATTGCATCTTTACATGCTTAGACCATGGCTCTGTATTCCTTCTGGTCACCTGACCCTCTTTCCACCTCTCTACTTCTTTTAGTTCAGTGAGGAGCTCCTTGTTCACCCACAAAAGTCTCCTGGTGCCTTTATTTGACTTCCTGCTTGCTGGGATGAACCACTCTTGAACCTGAAGGTGATCCCTGAAACATGTTTTCTTTCACCTGACATTGAATTTTTCTTGTCAGGTTAAAACCAAATTTTTGCAGTGACTAACCCTAACTGTGATTTAGTGCATTTCTGAAAAACTGGACAAGGGTATCAGTACCTGGGTAAAAATGCTCGTTCATGCATGCAGACTATCTGTCTGCTTCAGAATTAATTTAAATCACTACAAATGTTTCTCATTTATTTCCATGAGCACAGCATCAGGAAGTGGTTTGTTGCTGTTGTTCATGAGATCACTGTACCATTTGGGGAAGAGTTAATCTGTGCTACGCATATGGGAATGGTAGCAAGGGAAGAAAATTGAGTCTATAAGCTTTTTATGGGCATTTAAAAAATGGTTATTGAAATTAATCTTAAATATTTAGGGTCTAACCCATCCTGAAAGAGCTGTCAAGGATTTAATAGAAAATAAAAGCTTTTATATGACATTGGTAACCATGTGCTAGCAATTAGAAGAGAGTTATGAGCTGTATATAGAATCCCATATGAAATCATGAAATGCCCCCAAACTCTAAAACCAAAAAATTCTCTGTTAAACTATCTGGACTTTCACAGTAATTGCCAGGAAGCCCAGTGGATTTGATTTTATTGGGCTTTTCTATAAGTAGTCTCTTACAGGAATATAACTATTAATGGCATGTAATAAATTATTTCCAGGATTGAGGTCTTAATGAAGCTTTTATTTTCAAGTAATGTAAGGGTATAGTGTTGATGCAGTAATTTTTTTAAGCAGAATATCTTCATTTCAGAGCACATTTATTAAAATTTATCTGCAATATATATCTGTTTATCCATCAAACTTAAAATTTCTTATGTATATCATAATAAAGGGAGGAAAGGAGCAACCTGTGGATAGTAAGCTTTGCTCAGACTAAATAAAATATATAATGATAAAATGGACATAATTGCAAAGTGTGAAGGTATCCAAATAAATATGCTGACATCCCTTTCAGAAATTCTTTTTTAAAAAAGTATCTTGCTGAAAGCAGTCCAACAGAAAACTTCATCAAACAAGTGCTTTTATCTCTGTTATTGTTTTTTAATGTTTCCCTTAGCAAACAATACTTACAGAGATATGTTTTATATATTGATCCTTACTGAGAAAGTTTAGATCAATGCTAATTTTGAATTGCCAAGCTACTGCAAAGAAGCATAGCTGTAAGATATTAGTAGTCAATACCTTTTGTGTGTTCTACTAACATCAGGAAGTGGACTTTATGAGTTGTTTTTTTCTGATGGAACAGCAGTTCCTAGCAGACAAACAAGCTCAGCAGTGCATACTTTGTTCTCTCTGTATATCATCTGTGTGGCATGCCAGGGGTGTGTTTGTCACTTTGGCATATTCAGTGAGCTACACATTAACTAAAAAAACATTCTGTCATTTTAAAAATAGTATTAAATCATTTATCTCTGGAATTTTTCAGGAGTAAAATCTAAATATATTCAGATGAACTAATGGGGGCAGTCTACCTCAAGAACAAGTATTTCATAAAGAGATAAAATCCCTTGAAAGTAGGGAATGTTATAATTGTTGCTGAAACTCTGGAAAAAACTTTTTCAGGGCTTCACAGCTTGTGAAACACTAGATTTCTTCTTCTATTTTTTGAAGTACTAGTTGATACATATTTTGACCAATGGGGACAGAATGATAGTGCAATGTCATGAGTCTTCTAAACAGAATTCATTTTTGTCTCCAAAATATTCATCTTTTAAAGTTATTTAAAGCTTTGGGCTGAAAATTCAAATACCTGTTTTCATGTTAATAAATCTAATTTTCATTTAAATGGTGTCAGGTTTGAGCAGTTTCAGTTACAACTACAAATTCTGAAGAGGATTAATAAAATGGGAAAAAAGTTTTTGAAGTTTACAGAGCAGAGAGAATTTCCTGTGAGGCTCTAGAGCCAAGAAATCCTATAGCTTGTGTAGTTCTGCCTCATGATAGCAGCAGAAGCTGAGCAATGGAGTCATTCACTCATACGCTGAAGATGGGATCAATGCCATCCAAGAGAGAGCTCTCTCTAGGGGCGCTACAATAACATCGAAAAGGTAGCCCTTCAACCATTTCATATGTGGGAGGAGGTGAAGTACCTTCCTTCAGAGATCCCCACCACATGGCATGGCATTCATGTTGAGCTGTGGATGGGAGGATTTAAGCCTAATTAAACAGTAGCTGTTGACTCGCATCCTCTGTAATAGGCATGACACCATTTGGTATTTAGTTGTGGTCTAGCATCAAACAGCTCCCATAAAGTGCAGATCCAAGGCACAGCTCAAAAAATAATTCCATTTGCCTGCAACAAGCCAGGGACTGGCTGACGGAACAAGTAGCATTAGCGAGGGTGGAGACTGCCAGCATCAATGATGATTATATATGCTGCTTCTGCCTGTGATGAGCTGCCAGCTTGTAAGTGCTGAACAATTGAGTGACCTTGGACAAACCGGTTCCAATAATGCTACAGCGTTTGTTTTAATATGGAATTGACAAGAAGGGAAAGATCACAGTCTGTCTTTCTTTCATGCAATCCCTCATCTCCAAAATGGATGCATCTCATGTGAGTTTAATAATTCATTTCATATGCAAAGCCTCTTTCTCTGGTATTAAGAACATCTTCATTTCAAAGCTCAGAAAAGTTAAAGAAGACTGAAGGCTGGAGTCAAAAAAGGAAGATAGTATTTATACCTGCAGTAGCTGTCACCTGCTTAGAGATAATAAAAATATCCCCTGAAATTTAGAACTGTGATTTATCTTAGCTTTTTGTATTTGAATCCATTTTTGTATGCACACAACTCAGTTAATTGGGCCAAATTGCCAGTTTTATTGAAGAAAAAGTTTAGTATACATATATATATATATATTGTCAAAATATTGGTGGTAAAACTATGAACCAGGTCTAATCATGGTCTATCTAAAGGGGAATCATAGGCTGGTCTCAATAAGCCGTGGCCAAGACTGGTCAGGCATCAGGATGCCGTTGGAGCAGCTGGGTGCCTGAGGAATTGTCCCTGTATCCGTGGCTCCCGTGCCTCCCTGTGCTGCTCTCCCAGAGGAACGCTGCTCAAGCTCAGGGTGGCC
>JAYRBT010000082.1:86483714-86510458 GCA_036023395.1 Myiotriccus ornatus | reverse complement strand
GCCTCTCCTGCTGCCGCTGTGCCCTCTGTGTCTGCCTGTTGAAACAGCTCTTTGCTGCCATGGTCTCCTGACACATCCTGGGAGACTTGGCTTTTGCTGTAATCTTCCCAGATCTCCAAGGGCACTGGACATATGAGCTCCTCTTCCCTCATCTCACGGAACAGATCTTTCTCAATATTGTGTTCCTTGTCCTCCTCATCCAAGACTGGGAGTGGCGTTCTCCAGAAGAATCTCCATGGCTGTCATTGGCATCCTCTGCTGCAGATAATCCAGGGTTACGCAAGGGGAGATGCTGCCACCTGTGGGAGGTGCTCCCCTGGGAGCTGGGCACCCCAGGGCTCTGCTGCTTCTCCTTCAACATCGCCAGGATGGGGCCCCACAGTGTCACAGTCTTCTCTGGGCATGATGCAGCCCCACATCACAAAGCCCTGGCAGCTGATCCCAGGAACTGCTCCCAGCACAGGTGTTCCATGGCACTAGGCTCTAGCAAAGGGTTCTGATGAAATCCCTGATTTTCTTTAATAATCTATAAAAGCTGGAGGTTAATTAAAGGGGGAGAATGAGAAAAAGAAGGGGGTAAAACTAAGGGTAGAAAATAGCATCTGAGAATTTTATAGATTGGAATTTTTAAATTCAGAGTAGCAATACCAATCCATTACTTGAATAACATTATAGGTGTTTAAAAGCAATATATTTTTATGGCTGCGTTAAGTGGTTTTAAAGATATGGTTTGCTCTCCTTTTCATAGATTAGTCTTGAAAATATCTTCCTGTTCATGAAAGCAGAAATTCTCAAAATCTGTCTCTGGGCACTGTGCCATTTTGTGGCGCTAATAGATCATTCTGTACTGACAGGAAGAGTTTTAAATAAATGTCCACTCAACAAGCAGCTGTGTGAAACAGGATGATACGGCCTATGTCTTCGGGTCAAATACTCACTGTCTGTGATGCAAAACAGTGAAATACAAAAACTAAAGAGCTGAAGTCCAATGGGGTGCATTTGGTTAGTGTGGAAGAATTTCAAAACACCTTGAAGAGTGGGTCTGCATCTCAGCAGCACATAGGGTATATGAAAGATGTTCTTGCTGGTTACTGCAGGAGGGCTTTACAGCTGTCAAGGATCCTGTTGGCTTTAATAGGCTCTGAATATATTACTGACTAACCTGTTTTACAAGCTGCTGACGTTAAACTGCCTGATGCCCCTTACACATGCCTTCAGTTCTTCCCTGCCTATAGATCAAGAGACAAAATCCGGAGGAAAATAATACCAGTGTAGCTAAAAAGCAAAAATAGTTTGGCAGTATAGTGATGTGTTTAACTTCTGTCTTATAGAATATTTTCAGATAAAATTACAAACATATACCCAAGTTCAGTGAATATTACTCATAAAGAGCTGTGGAAATGAGGGAAAAGAAATAACTGGATAAGACACGGGAAAAAATTAATCTTTTGTGACAGAGCTCATCACATGTTACAAGAACATGTGATATGGGTTGACTCAAAGCTTGGTGGTTGCAGAAGAAAATAAAGACTGGGGTTCATGTCTCTGGCTGTTGAACAAAGTGATCCTTCAAGGTTCAGCTTTTAGTGAAAAATAATCAACACGCCTTCTTGTTACCAACACTTCTTGTTATCAGCTCTGATAAAGAAGGATCTCAGCTTTTATATTAGATTACATACTGAACTTGACAGTATCATTCCGATAAAGAAAGGAAAAAGGGAAGAGCTGTAGTGAGTGAGTACCTTTGGCAAGACTCACATTGTCAAGGCCTCAAAAAGAAAGCTTTTTTTGATCGATTGGTCTGACCTTACAGGTGAGTCAAATCTCAGCAGGACCATAAAATTGTAATGCTTCTGACCGTTCAATTTATAGTACCTTCCTTTTTCTTTTACTCTTCTTTATTCAAGACAGGTGAAGTGTTTCAACACCACTTCTACCGATCCCAGAAAATTGTGTTATTTGTCCTAACTTCAGGATATTAATCAATTTATTTCTTGCATGTTCAGAGGAAGGAAAGAAGTGCTTGAGCTAACATTTATTTACTTATCTATTTTCTATCTATTTATTCCTCAACTGTACGTAGAATGTTTTAATCTAACATCTAACTTCAGTTAGCATGTAAGAAAGTAAAACTCTCTGGGACAGTAGAGAGTCTCTCTTGAGAGAAAAATATAGTTTTTTCTATTACTTCTCAACACTATGTGGAGGTTGTGATATCAGAATAGCTAGGAGAAAATTAAAAAAATGAGATAGAACACAATACTATTAGAAAGACTGGAGACTAAGAGGTATGTCACATGATAAGTCTCTTCATACTCTGGAAAGCATGGTCTTAAGAAGTAGGAGAGAAGACAAGAAAAAGCAAAATTGCTAACCATTGTAAAAAACCTTCCAGACCAGTTCCAAACTACTGAAGTTTCAGCAGCTTTTTGAAAAATGATGTGCTATGTAGCTGTCAGTACTGGTTTGTCTCTCCTGGGGAGTTTAAGGTGACTGCCTGCCATGGTTGCAGAAGGCCAGCTCATCCTGCATCTTTCTGACCTCTCTTTGTATTTGTATTGATGCCTTCTCCTTTGAGAAGGATCTCCAGTGAGAGTCACAATGGGTATTGCAATGAAAGGGAAAAGAGTAGAGAAGCCATATCACCATCTAAGATAATGTTATCCGATAACTGCTTCATCTGATCATGGTGTCACTTTTGGACACCTTAAAGTAGAACAATACACTAAGTCTGATGTCCTTTTGTCTCACTGATTTAGTAGAATTTCCCTATTGAAAACTGCTCAGTAAGTTCAAACCACTTATAATAAACATTGAAGATGTTCTTGAACTCCAAAAATTATTGACGAGGTTCATGGAAAAATGAAGTACTAGAGTACTAGAGTACTGAGTACTAGAAAAAGATTTTGCAGATGGGAGTCCGCAAAATTGTCAGACTGTTATTGTTCTCATGAAAGGAAACAGGTCTGATTGTTTGCTTATTGCTTTCCCCATATCCTGCCATATCCAAGAAGGCAGAAGAGTTTCAGAGAGGTGAATGAATATACTAGTTCCACATGAAATGCAGCCACACAAATGTTTGATACACGCAGCCTTTAAATGCATTGTCATGCATTTAAATTCACACTTCCTAGTTATAAAAGTTCTTCTGTTGGGTTTGCAGTCAAATGTTCGAACAGTTGATTAATCACTTCAGTACTAATTGGTCTGAAGTTGGCTGCTGCTTTGAATTAGGTGTCTTCTGTCTCTTGTGAAGTACCTCAGGAGGGTGATGTAATTCTTGTAGGATCATCATCTAGGTATGTAAGACTACCAGAGGCCTGGTCAGGCAAGAAAGGTTGTGTCAGTAGAATAATAGAGAGGTTGAATCAAGAGAAATGTTAGAAGTTTGAGCAGTCTGAAATAGCCATTCTGATTAGTTCAATTCAGACAAGAATATCTGTTGCACTTAATAAATGAAATAGACTAAATAGTAGTCTTTGATAGGCTTAAGTTATTTCAAGTGCAAAACAGGGCTCCTGGCTGCTCAGCTAGAGACTCTAAGCCAAGACAACATTGTCTAAGGGGAAGTCTTGTGTGCCACTGAAGCCATTCAAATTATCTCATATATTGAATTAAGCATCTTTCAGGAAGGGGAAAAAAAAGAAAGAGATGAACGTATTCCATCAAAAAGTGTTTGTAACTCAAGGCTAAGGTATGAAAACAGATTCTTTGCTGCGTGTTATGAAATTTGCATATCTCATGTTGCGCAGCATCTCTGTGCAGCCAAAGGTTATGCAGCTAAGCTTGTGTCAACTCTCTTTGCCGACTAGTGCAGACACTCAGTGCTGTTAGGCATAATGGATGTATATACTGTGAGTAATTTCTGAAGATTTTCTTTTCGTGATGCTTTAAATATGAAGATCTTTTCATGGTCACACTTTTAATTTAAAATGGCAAGACTTCGCTTTTCATTGGTGGGGCAGGAATGAAAAAGAAAGGAATAAGGATCATCTGTGTATTTATTTCCTTAAATTGCTTTGTTCCCTGAATATTTCCATTTATCAAATAAAGGCATTCTAGATATCTTTGGCAAATATGCTGCATAAAAGAAAGAAAGAAATGCAGGGAAGATAATAACTAAATAACAAAAAAAAACACAAGAAGAGCTGTATTTCTGATTTTTCCCTTCATTAGCCCTGACAGTGTTCTGTAACATCTTAAAATATGGATCTCATAGAACAATCTGAAGAGCAGTAGCCAATATTACCACTTTAGTAATAATGTGTCAGGATGTAAGAAAAAGTATTCAAAAAACTGACATCTCCAAAGAAACCAGTGAAGTAAAATAAATTGTTTTATTGTTACGCCTGGTGTCAAACTAGAGTCAGAAGACCCTCAAGGGAAGACATAAGTGAATCTAAACCCCCCCACTCCTCGTGAGGGTTGTAGCTTCATCCCGATGTGGTGGGAAGGGAACCTCTGCCATCTTGCCTTCATTACCTGAAAAAGGAATTCTGTGAACAGTGCCTCAAGCTAGACCTTAATTTCTAAAGCCTTGCTATTGTAAAACATAACTGAAATGTAAACAATGGGAGAAACGGGTTTCTTTTAAACCACTGTTTATGCCTTAACTGCAAAGTCCCTCATTTGACAGAACAGCAGCAGCTTCTACTCTTTTTTCCCTCTCTTCTGCAAAGCTCAGGTGTAATGGGTTGCCACAGGAAAAGGCCAAGGCTTCCTAAGTGTGTGCTGCCTTGCTTCTCTTCTCTCACAGTGGCTCTGAGTTGGTAGCACTCATCCTTCACCGATGCCTTGCTCACACCAGTGTTTTCTTTTAACCTTGTCTAAGTCTGTCTTCAGAGGCAGTTCCGTAGTTTACTGTAGGTCTTGATTTACAGCATGAGGCAGTGAGTGGTACACATAAGAATTGCTCATGTCTTGAAATACTTCACCCCTTCTGAACTGAATCTGAAGTACAGATTTTGACTGATTTATGGTGTTATAGCTTATTGAAGCTGACGTAATACCAAGAGTGGTTCTTTTTTTCTAATGCACACTACCTACAGTCTTTAAAAGGAAGCAAAAACTACAATAAATTACTTCATAATGTTAATATTTTCTGTCTTAGATTTCTCTTCCAGTGTTCTGTTTAGTAGATCTGCTTACCGGACTTACAATTGATAAAATACCTGTCCTGTGCATTCAAAATTACAGATGGTCAGTCTTTATCCACCACACTATCAGATTGCTCATCAGCCCCATGACTCGGAGAGTACACAATCTTCTAGATGCAGTGGGTTTAGAAGCTCATAGGAAAGAGCAATGTAATGACAACCTGCCAAAAGTTAATTGATGCCAGCTAACACTGCAGGACATTCTGCTTATAAAAACCCTGGTGCTGTTTTACAGAAGTTATTGCTGAGTGTCTCATGGCAATGGCTATGCTTTAAGAAGTACTGGCATCTTACTTTTATTGAACCAGCTATTGAAAAGTGAATCTGGAATTGTAACGTCATTACTCCAACCTGTGTGCTGAGGGTGTGTAACACTGTGCCAAAGTAGACACTTTTTGCTCTCAGTTTACCCTTTTACTATCTGTGAAATGGGGTGTGTGTTCACACATCTCACAAACTCACTGATGAACTTCAAGAGATCTGAGGCTTCCACATCCAGTCAGAAAAGACAGCCACAACAGGGAAGGTGTGTCAGTGGGTCACCTTTTGGTCCTCACAGGAACAGTGACTGAAGTAAAGCAGAGTTAATGCTGTGACCTGAGGGAAAGGTTGATAAAAATCATAGTAGAAATATTAAAGGTTATCAGGGATAATTAAAGAATCAGAGATTCCTGAAATGTTAGCTATAGGTCTGTTTTGTGGTGTTATTATACATAATTATTAAAATAATTTGCCTGATTGAAAAGCCTGGAACAAGTCTTGGTGTGATTCAATTTAGCATGAGATCCCAGAATCCAGAGCACTTTTCAGTATTGACTGCATGTTTCCTGATGATTAAGGCATCAAATAAAGGAAATTTCAAGGCAGTTCTTAGAATTCGTTGTAGTTGTTTTATTACCTTCATTTCATAAATGACGCTATTCCTTCCATGGTAGTATTATAATAACAGTACCGGTGGAGACCTAGTCTGAGAATACAAAACAAATGGCAAAGCATCCTTTCAGGCTATCAGAAAATTATGAATGTCTATATATACAAAATTTCACTAGGGAGAATATTGTTATTTTAATAATAATGAATAGAAATTATTTTACTGACTTCCTGTATTCCTGAATGTTACAGATAGAGAATAGGAAAATTGAGTGATTTTTTTTCCTTGTTCCATCAGTAGTCAGCATCATGCTTTAGGAGTTGTCCTTGGAAACATTTCTTTAGTGTATTGTGATTCTTGGTTTGATTAAATGAACTTATGGTATTTTCTGTATTGCTGTGATGGCAAAGTTCTGTGGTTACTTGGAAAGAGTGGGATGCAAAAGCTGCACAAGAGCAGACACGGAGTATCCTCACTACTTCATACATTGGCAGCAACAGCCTTGGTTCAGAGATTGTCAGAGAAAAAGAGGAAAGGTGTCCAACCAAAATTATATGTCAGGGAAAATCTGTACTACAAGTTGATATGCTGCCTTGGGCACCGAAGTGTTTCACTGACAGAGACATTCCAGAAATGTTATGGTAAAAGTTTTACTATTTAAAAAATCCTGTAGGGAGGTAGAGTCAAGCCAATGGGTATTGAGGTGTGAGTTCTGGGCACAGCATTAGCAATTCTTCTTCACCTAATCCAGGCGTGGTGAGCTTTGAAGCAGAGCTGATTTATTTCCTAGAAAAGCTTTAGATTGGGATCTCTCATCTTAGGGAAAAAAAAAGAAAGCTCTCTGGGTTTTCAGAATATTTTCAAGAACTCTCTTGGTGCTGAGGAAGAGATTTCCTCTCACAAAAAACATTTGGATTTATTTTTATACTCAGCCTGTTTTTAGTGCAAGTTTTTTGTATCCATTGGTCTGCAGCTTCCCTCAGGGGAAGCCAAAAACAAACAACCCACAAAACTGTTGAGACATTAGAAAGTCATGAGACCGTCAAGTAGCACTGGTGGCTGGGTCCTACAGAAAAGTTATTTGAGGGAAAAATTCTATTTAACTGCAGGCCTGATGATAGTATCAGTCTCTGGCTGAGAAGATGACAAAGGTTTTCCTCCAGCTATTTTACGGTGTTTAGAAAGTTGTTGCTGACTCAAATAAGTTAGTAAGTACGTAAATAAATAAATAATTGTTCATGCAAAATCAGACCTGAATTAGTCTTACTGACTTGAAAACATAAGACTTACTGCCCCATCTTTCATAGCTTTAAGACAGAGTTTTATGCTCTGCTTTTCATTAGCAGACTAGTTGTTGAGAGTTAAAAGTATCAGGAAAAAAGCAGTAGCAAAACTTTCACATGCTGACTTCAAGGAATTGTGCATAGCAGGCTCCATTAAACAAAGGACAGAGACACTTTTATAATAAAGCAGAAAAAAAAAGCCTGTATGTAACATTCAGGTTCCTAACAGCTTCCAGGAGAATGCATGTGCTTTTATAGTACAAGCTTCTGTTGGATTTTGTCCTTAAGATGGCAAAATCATAAGCAGAAGTTGTTCTGCCAGACTGAGAAAAACCTTGGGAGATAAAGCCTTTAGAGGTAAAATGTGAATATCATATAAATACATACTTTCAGGCATGATTCTGTTGTTCTCACAGAATCCTCTGTGGGCTCACTCCAGAGGTTCAGTTTGAATGCTGCTTCCTTCTGCTTTTTTAAGAAGGACTCCCCAGTCATCTTTTATGTTGCTGGTTTTGTGGTTTGAAAAGTCATCCTGAAATTATTACCTCTGCTGAGAGTATGGCTTAGGCACATGGAAGAAAAAAAAAGATAGAGAGATACACATACCGTCCCCTTGCTCAAAAGAGAAATCTCATAATAGCAAACAGTAAATAAAATGTCTTACCTGGAGCTACTTAAATTCTTAGACAGTTATTAGTCTAATAAGCAGTTAACTGAAATTGAATTGTACCTGTAATTAAGATATTTATACTAAAAGTGAATCAGACAGCCAGTATGTACAACTTCCCTGCTCTTATGCTACTCCCAAAAAATTAAAAAAAAAAAAAAAAGGTAAAGTATTCCTCATTATAATGTTTGAAAATCAGGAGCTGCTTCTTTCAGGATGTGCTGCTGATTTTATTCAGAACAAAGACTTCAAACTCACTCACTGTGTGAAAACAGAGCTTGAATTAGCTGCTCTAAAGAAGTAGGAGATGGGGCATCAAAGAGCCTTCTGTTCATTAAGATAAACACTGAATATGTGTTTCATGTTTGGTTTCGGTATAACATTCTGAATAGAGGATTAAGCAGTTGCTTCCCACAGTCTTAAGCTATTGAGATGGTGTGGGAGAACGAGGCGAATAAAAGGATTTAAGCTATTATGCAAAGAATTAGTGTTGAGAGAGTAAAAGGTCCCCCCTATTAGCCATCGAATTCTGCATGGATTTAGTAGTACTGAGATTGTAACATGGCTATCTGTTTTGGACACACGGAAGGTACATAATTAGGTTGCAGGAGCCCATCTAAGTTTCAACTTGGACAATGATCTTGTGAGATGGATTCTTGCCAGTTCATTATGTATTTTCAAACAAAACTGTGTACTTTTCAGAAAAAAAAATTCATGGTTTCATAACTGAAATCTTCTTTTTATGTAATTCTGTTAGTTACATCTTAATTTTAGAAATAAACCTGCATGGCAAGGTATAATTTTTTTGCGCGTACCAGTGACATCTGGGGACACAGATTTTACACTTTTTGCTCACACATGCAGTCACGTCAGCTGAAGAAAGGGTCATGGTCCACCCCACTTTGTGTTCCCCAAACCAATGTTTATGATGTGTGTTTTACAGATCAAGTTGATTGGACTGGTCATGTGAGTCAGCTTGAACAAGGGGTTTGCAATCTGTTCCTGCCTTATGCATTTTCTGTGAGTGTAGATGATGGATATTTTTATCAATTGGCTGATAAGCCATTCACAGTGTTTTATTTTGAGTTTTAATGAATGAGATTTGGTAATGACCAATAGTACAATGCTATGACATCAGAAAAGCTTTTTTCTATTGACTCTAAGGATGTGTTAATGTATTAATTTTAATGCTAAAGTTCCATGAGGTGTTCTTATATCCTTAGTTCTGTTTTTAAAAGTAATGTTTAATTGCTGTTAGCCTACATGTAAGCTCACTTTCATGTGGTTTTGTTTATATCATGGTACCTTACATTATTTCATGGTACCTTACATTAGAAATTGCATACTTTTTTTCATATATTTTTTCCTCTAGACATCTGCTACTCCTACTCTGGGAAATAGGCAGTAGCAGGATTTGGTCTAACTTAGGACAGCTGTTCTCATAATTTAGGAGGGAAAAACCCACCAGGAATGTCTATATTTAGTATTTTTATTGATGAACGTAGGAGCAAAAGATGAATGATGAATGTTTTTTATCAAGTTGATTATATTTTTTTCTCATTATTTTCTTATATTCTATTTATAACATTTCAGGGTTGCCCTTTGAGGGTGGGGGTTTGGATCATCTTATGAATATTTCATTTTTATGTTTGCAGTGTTTTGTTTGAAACAGGCTTGCTAAAAAGTAGCAATGTTCAGAATGCATTGTTTAATGTGGTTTTAAGCCAAAGCACTCCCATTTGCAAAAGAAATATATGAAGCTACTATTTCCAAGTTCATCTTCAAGAAATATTCTTTTTTAGGGGGAAATAACAGTAAGTAGGTGACAGATTTCAGAGACATGCAGTTCTATGCATAAAAGAACACCAAGAAAAGCTCAGAAATGAATCCTAATGTACACTTCTTGGAGGAAGTGAAGGAAGGACTCCAAATGTTTGGCAGGATTTCCAGGTTCCATGGCTTCATTAGCACATTGATTCACTGGTCCCACACAGTGATCTGTCTTGTTTGGGATCTATTAGAAGGTGGCTACGTCTTGGTTTCACTTCCTGCTGATTGGTTTGCTGAGATTCCAGCTCATCATTTCTCTGCCTCATTTCTTTCTGTTAGGTGATACTGAAAAATAGTGAATCAGATTGATCTTCTTATCCAAATGTATACGTGAATTTCGATTTACTGGAGTGACAGAGAATTTGTTCATTTAAACCTTCTGTGTTTTTTTCGCAGCAAGTTAGAACAATAACTGTATGTTTGATTTATAGTTCTCTTCTTTCTCATGTACAGTATTAATTTTTTCATAATAAGAGAGATAAAAATGTATTTGAATGCAGGTCACTGAGGTTTCTGAGTACAGTCTGAAAACCTTAAGCATCAGAGCTTTCATTCTAGAGGCTCAGTTTCAGTTTCTGCTTTATCTTAATCTCTTTATCCAAAATCTTTTATAGATGTTGACATATGCCTGTTTGTCTACAGTTCTTTCAGGAAGAACTAGGATTTGAACATTTGGGCTGCTGAAATCCTGGTTCTTTCAGAGAGGAGATGATATGCCATTACATGTTTACCATTTACATAATGCAAAACCAACTCAAATGCAAAACTAACTCAAAGGCATTTTTTACTGAATACTTACTGGACATCAGTAAAACACAATATAGAAAATCACTTTCTCATTTAACTTAGACTCAGTCAAGAAATGAGTTTTAATTTGTCACCCCAAATATGGGACTAGATGCAATAATGCAAGTCCTTAGATCAGGTCAGAGGCCAAAGATTTGCTCTCGGTTTTATTTTCTCTTCCTCAGATTATTTTCCCTAGAAGGGAGAGGGAGATGAGGTAAGCACTGGATTTATGCAGGACATAGTATGGATAATTTTGTTGAATAAAATAAAAATAAATCACAGCTATTTTCTGAATATATCCCTTTTTCATCACAACAAACTTCATATTGTTGAGAGTTGTTCCACAAGGGTTTCTGTGACATCAGACCTAATCACAACCTATTGTGCTACTTAAAAATATGCGACCCTGGCAACACGACTTCCTCTCTCCAATTGCAGGGCAGCAACTACAGGCTATTGCATCTGAATTTGTCAGAATAAATAATTAAAAGACTCACCAACTTCTCACTAATTAACAAGGAAATATGATTAAGCAACTTTAAAGGAGAATAACTGAAAACAATATAGAAATGACAGCAGGATGATTGCTCTGAATGAGTGACTGAAATTTCTGAAAAAGAGATTTCTTCAGCAAGGCACAAGGACAGTAGTTTAATCTTCCATTAAAAGATTCCTGACAATTTGGAAAAGCTCTGAACTAGGAGATTACAGACGTCTCAGAAGCTGACAAGTCAGTGACTTCTCTTAATACAGCTACTTTCTGGCAAATGCTCAGAAATAACTTTTGTGTGTGTGTGGTTTTAGTTTTCCTTTTTACTGTTTCAAGACTCTTAACTTCTACCAAACAATGACTAGGATGTCTCTGACTAGGCAATCTTTTATTCTCAAAGACTCTGAAAATACAAATCATCTTTCAGACCAAAATGTTCTAGAGATGCTTGCCAAGTTTACTGTGGCTAACATCTAGAAATTGTACTGATTTGCTTCTGGCATGGTTCCTTGCAAGTGCTTTGCATGTTAGTGTCTCATTAAATATCTTATTCCTCTTTATTTAGCACCAAAAAGGTACTTCCACCTTATATCTAGTCTGTTTCTATGCTTTTAGTGTCTGTTCTTCTAGCTTTTCTAAAGGAGATAGCACATAATACAGAAACTCAAAGAAAAGTGAAATAACAGACATTGGTGCAATTCTTCTGTATTTCTGGAGAAAGATTTTTTTTTCCCTTTATACACATTCACAAATGACATGGTCTTTTTATGAATAAAGGCACAAAAGTCAACAAGCAAATTATGAAGGGTGGTTATATCAGACTGTAGAAGTTTTCAGATACTCAGATATAGAAGTGGTATGCACGAAAGTAAGATTCATAGAGTAAAAAGAAAAGAAGTAAAATGTCAAACATCTTTTTAGTTACAGAAATGCTCATGTGACTCAAATAGGATACTCAGCATACAGAAAATACTCTGGGTCTAAAACCCAGGCAGAAAAAATGCTGTTCTGCTTCAAGAGATCTTTGAGGAAATGTTTCTGTGTTTTGGTTTCTTTTCTACGTGATGTAGGCTCACCATAATGCAGTTCATAATGTGCATAATAGAAACCACTTCAATAGGGACATCTATCAAAGACACAACCTCTCCTCGGAGAGAAGAGATGTCAGGAATTCTCTGCGATTCTCTTTTCCAAACTTCTCAGTGTAGTAAAAAAAAAAAAAAGGAAAAAACAGGGTGGGGGAGAACCCTACATATTTCCTTTTTATGCTTTTTCCAGGCCAAGTTCTGTGAAAATTTCTCTGCAAAGTTTCTCTTGAGCAACTAGATTGCATGAGTATAGTCAATGAAGCATTTACAGTGTCCTTTTTCTTCTACAAAAAAAAAAAAAGTACAGTCTTGAAAGAATAATCTTCATTATTCAAGTAAATTCTTTGTAGAATGACATTTTTACTTTGTCATTACATTTAGAATTTTATTATTTTATCTTAGACTTGGCAGTTTGCTTTCTGTGCTGTATTAGGATTGGTGTCTACTTCCCATGATCTCCAGAGTTAGATCTGGAGAAAAACTGGCTTTTCCATTAATTTGTGCCAGAATATCTGAGTTTTATGTATAGACTGGAACTAAAAATCTTGTAGTTAATGTGAATTCATTTCACTGTAACTTTAGCTTTCTACAGTAGATTAATTATAGATAAATCCTTGGTGCAACAGTACTTCTGAAACTCCTATATGAGGAAGGAAACATTTGCAAATTGTATAAGCATTTAACGAAACACAAAACTACCAATTTCATGCTAATTGCCTTGCAGCGACACAGTTCTGAAAAATCATCCTATTTTTACATTGCCATAAGAATAATGCATCTGACATGTATGTGCACTTTTCTTTTGTAGGTGGAATGGAGAAAATAAAACAGCATACCTTTGCATTAGCTCACTACACCTATACTGTGCTTTCTAACTTAAAATATGCCAATGGGGCTCCTGTAGTTCGTATTTACAGCGATACAGATTTCAGCAGTCCTGATGTCCAGGGTCCAATCATTAATTTTAATGTGCTCGATGAAAACGGAGAAGTACTTGGCTTTTCACAGGTATGTTTTTTTCTTGTTTTAACTTGATTCTTATGGTTGTATTTTATGCATATTCACAATATTTTTCTTTATCCTAAAAGGAATATTTTATTCATAGTACTCCCTTCTGAGGTTTTGTTTTTGTTTCTTCATAGTTCTACACCATATATATACACCATTTTTACAGTAGAAATAAAGTCCAATAAATGGTTCTAGCACAATAAAAAGTACATAATAGCCAACGGCAATATCTTACAGATTTAATACACCACAAGTAAGAAGTTTGGAAGAGGGCTGTTTTAACAGGATATATTGACTAGGCAGTTTGATTTCTTGTGTGCTTCCTTCTCTTGAGTACTCAAAATTGAGAATTGAAGACCAAGTCTGGAATAGCTGATAAAGAGACTGCCTTGGAGATTTGACATACAAGTGAAATCATATCTCAGAATATTGCAGTCACCAATGAAAGAGGAGTCCTCTTTTCCCTCCAGTTCTAATAATTGCATTCTTGTAATATTCCTGAGGAAGCATGAAATAAAGTTAAATGATCAGTGTAAAGAGTGAGATATAAGCTCAAAAAATCCTTGAATGCTGTCTTTCTCAGCAGCTTTTTCTAGCCTTTATCCATCAAGTATACCAAGTACCTTTGAGATGAAACTTCATTAAACTTTTCTCCCTTCAGTAGAGAGGTAATGGTGTATGACCATAATTGTGTGTGTATGGCTGGGCACCATGAAGGCGGTGGGTCATGTAGGGTGGAGTAGCTCACTTGCTCATCAGCAGAAGTCAGAAAAACCACAGAGCTCTAGTTTTGCTTAATTCTTCTTTTCTTTTCATTGGCTGATGATTGAATAAGCCCACAAGGTCAAGCATATGGCCTTGATTTTTTAAAAGCTGTCAATAACTGAATAACTGTCAATAACATCTGTCTCTGCCAGCAGTAGTGGCAGAGCTGCATTAGTCCTGGAGCTGATAATTCTGGACCATTGGGGAAAGAATGAGAGTGCTGCAAAGGGTGTTTAACACTCTTCTGCCAGAGAGGAGAAAAACAGGATAATGAGAGGAACATGGAGACATGTCTATGAGAATACAAGAAAAGGTCCTTGCATCAAGGGAGAACAGAAGTGAAATACTTACTTTGTACCTCTCAGTGCAGAACTTTACTTTTTTTTTAAAACATTTACCATACTTATGAACATGGAATGAGCAAATGTATATAGTACTCAAGACATTCTTCTTTACATACATCTTTTTTCAGAAAACGCTACTAAATAGTGACAAATATTCGCCACATTTCCTTTCAAAGCATTCCACATTTTAGGAGTGAATTAGCCATTTATGCAATCTTGAATATGTATGGTAATGTTCCGAAAAGACTGGAGATATTAACACAGCTGGGTTTGTAAAACACTGGACAAATGCTTTGATGTTTCATCTGTTCTTTGGTTAAAACCGAAACCTTTTTTTTTTGATTTCTGATTTTCACAATTTCTTAGTAAAAATGGCTCATCCCTGTTACACTTCTTTAAACTCAACTGTACCCTCAAAGAAAAATTTTCTTTATAGTCTTATGCCTCCATGGTGTCTGTTTGCTGCAGTTGCTGCTCATAAAAAACTTCTTTATTGATTTCTATCATCTGGATTGTACTGTTCACCAGATTCTTGTAATTTCTGGCATATGCAGTGTCTTTTAGATTATTTTGTTTAATTAAAACAATGTTCAACTTAATGACTTTTAGAAATTCACAAGCTGCAGCATTATTCTTTCCCAAGCTACAGTATGTGTGATATATATATATAATTTGCTTTATTATGGAATGAAATTCTTTCATAGACATTCTATAGAAGTTATGGGGGAGAAAAATCTTTGCTGCTTTTTCTTTATGATTACAAAGAAAATGCATACATAAAAAAATAAGCTTCATTAAAATAACATATACAATCTCATCTTCATACCTGTATGCATCTCTAAAATTAGATAGTTTTATTCAAATGAAAGTTAAATCCATTACTTTCATTAATGGTTTGGAAGTGAAATAGTGTCCTCTAGTTTGGTCATGTCTATTGTCTGCGCAGTCTCGTGGATTTACTGGTCGGTCTGCAAATGCAATAGAATGGAATTAGGAGAACACGGTTTCAGAAGGCTCCCAGAAAACATTTTTGGGAATCTTTAATGAAGGGAAAATTGGATGATGTTTCTATCTGACATGCCTGCTACTAGTGGACACCACTTAATGACTCAGATTGTCTTTCAGCTAGTATCTTAAAAGAGAAATGACAGAATGTCCTATTCCTTTATGGCTGATATTCCACCTATAATTAATTACTTATAACCAGGCATCAAAACAGTTCTATTTGTCTTTCTGACAAGCAATTGTTATGTGCCCATTGCCTATCATAAGACACAGTGTGACTGGACATTACTGTTTGGTAGCTTGAAAAGGATAATATGACTAACTGATTCCAGAGAAAATATTATGCTTGCAGCAGTTTATTTGGAACATTTGAGACTGGCAAGAACGACTTCATAAGTAGACACTGTCTTCAGAGGATACCAAGCTTACATTTAAGCCTCAAGATTTACATAATTGGCATGATATTCAAAACTCTGAACTAAGCCCAAGATATTTAGGATGTGAAAGGCGTGTAGTGAAATACATGACATTTTAACACCACCATTGAAAAATGAAAACTGAGCAAAAACGATGCCTTTCATCTGTGTAGCAACGGGGAGGAGAGCTATTCTTACCTGCTCATATGATTGAAATCCATTTCTCAGTGTTATCAGGGTTTCATTACCATATCTAACAAGATTGTGCCACTAAACACAAACATTCTTGAATTACATACATGGGGTCAATTGCACCAAGAGGAAAGAGCCACAGTCTCATGTTCATCTTCGAGCAAAACCTTCACTGCATCACTGAAGATCAAAGGAAGGCATTTCATTAAAGTGAGACGCACAAAGAACCATACCGTGATTGCACTCTCAAGGGTGGCAGCAGTTTTTACAGCCTCTTGTCCCAGTATATATGATATATAATATTTGGATGTAAAGATGCGATAGGGTGGGACTGAAATAATTATGGAAGTTAGTTGAATTGCTATTACTTTTTCCTTTGAATGTTTCTTTGTTATTGATAAAGGGTAACACTGTTTTAGAATATTATATTTGGAATAAACTTGCGTTGCACAGTATGTGTATCATTGGTTTAATTGATAGTTTAGTTACTAGTTTAATTATTTTCTCTAAATGACAATTAAAACAATTAAAAAAGAAGGACATGCAGAGTCCAAACATCAATAAATCACTCAAAGGCTTTGGTTTGTCTTCACATTTTTCATGAAACATTTCTTTATTTAGAAATAACACTACTACAGTTTTAAAATTTCCATAAACCTCTTGTCTTTGAGCACTAAAACCGCATTAAATTTCCTCCTTTGAGCCACACCAAATAATTCCAATGAAAATTATTTCCTTCACTGATGTTGTCTCGTAGACTACTGTTGGTAGTAATTGGTTCTTGAAATTACTAGGGAGGACATCTGTATTCTTTTCACACAAGCTGCCTGTCCTCTGCAGCAGCACGTCTGTCATTTTGTTATGTGTTTGTTTGCACTGCAGCACCAAAAAGCCCCAGTTATAAAGAGGGGTTAAATTAAGATTAGTGCTTGACAGGCCCAGGACATAAAGATGGCCCTTCTGCCAAACAAGTTCTTCATATATACTTGTCTAGATAAGAATGGATAATTCCCCAGCATTATAGCTTTTGCTGCTAATGAAGTGTGGACAGATGAGAGACTGGTGATTTGGAAAGGTGTAAAAGTGCAGGGCTAGAGGTGAAGAACCTCTGCTAACTCAGTGCTAAAGGATGGAAGCAGCAGAGCTGACATTAAAGCAGCAACGTGTCAGTCTTCTGCTACCCTGTGAGGCTACTAGAAAAAAAAGAAGCAACTAACCCAAGATATTAAAGGAGATTTGTGATGTCACAAAAAATGGCTTTACGTATATGCTTGGTGCTGAGTTAATACTGCAGACTTTTCACACAGAACCATCATTAGTTCATTTATTAACAATGAGTGTCTGCAGCCTTCAGCATATATGAATGTCATGTGTTTATACATCCCCACATCCTTCCAACCTCTGGAACACTGTTTGACAGCAGTGACTCAGCTTCAGTTTGCATCTTGGCTATCTTTTTTATCAAAATCTTACACAGGACTCTACGAGGTTCCAGCTTGGTTTGAATGCCAAAGAGGAAATGAAACAGCTATAAGGAAACAACATTGATTTGAAACATCAATCACACACACACACACAAACTAGTTTTCTTATAAATTGAGTCAAAGTGCAAATGTTGTTGAATGTTCTCTGCCATTTGCAGATGTGAAAAAAAAAAATCACCATGTCTGCTATTAGCACCTTTTGTGCTAGTATTATTCATAAAATTTTTCTCTTTGATAGGGAAAAGAGACCTGTGAAATGTTCCTTGTACATTCATAGATAATTGTAGAGTAATTTTATAATCCTCTCGCATTTTGTTCTGTAAAGTTAGTATGGAAGCTGGAAGAGGGGAAGGGGGTAAGATGCACAGATGGGCAGATGGAATTTCACCTGAAACATTCGTTGAATTGTATGCGCTGGAGACCTCTTAGCCAGTCACACCTTCAGTGTTTTCTGCCCCTAGTGAAAAATAGCCCTTCCCTTATCAAACTTTTTCTTTTTTCACTCTGGTCTTCTCAGACAATATTTTTTTCTCTCCTCCTGTATCTAACAGGCTTTAAAAAGTCAGCAAGCCGTCATAGCTGTCTTTTGAAAAATGGCTATAATTTCACATTTCAGTTGTGGATTACCAGCACCCATACCTACTCTGTTTTTTCATACTGCCTTACTTGGAGCCTGAACCTAAGTAGAAGTAACTTGCTGTGACTGGCTCACCTGCAAAACTGTCTTGGTATATGTATATATGCTTGCCATGTCTCCTAAAAATCCTGTCAGGAATGGAATGAGCATCAGTCCACTAGCAGTCTCAGCCTTCTTGCCTACCACTTCACACTTGTGTGTGATAGACAAGCTGCTATGACAGGAATCAGCTGCCAAAGATAGAGAATGTAAACATTTTGGTTTGCCTAAGGAGGACTCTTCTGCCGTGTTGCATACGAATGAGTTTTGCCTCTCAAGACTGAGAACCCTGCTCACAAAGATTATAATCAGTTTTGTCTAGGAGACTTCATTAGCATGTCCTGGCTCACTCTCATCAATCTAGGTAGAGGGAAGGGAGGTCTAGGCTTTGAACTTACTTTCTTCACCCATTTCTCAATTAAAAGAAAAAAATCAACATTTCTAAGCAGATAAACTTCTGTTGTGTGCCCCTTAAGCATAAATCTACAATACAATTTGATGACTGCTCTTATTATGGTATGTGCCCACTGTCTCACCCACCTTTCTCTATCTCAACTCCCCTTAAATTAATGTAAGGATCAACTCAATGACACAATGTTGGGTTTTTTCCATTCCTCCCTTTGCTTTCTATCATTCTGAAGTGAAGATCAGTGTCTTCCATCAGAATGTGTGGCCCTGAATCATTTACATCCAGCCACTCACTATGACACTTCCGTTCCCTGGTAACCTCTTTCTGCCCTCAGTATATGCTAGGAGCATAAGAAGAGGACAAAACCAGAATGAGATTTCTCCAATAAACAAAAGAAATTTTGTTTTCTTTTTAACCCCATTTATCCTTATAAATCCAAAGCATCCTATGTTAGTGAATTGTCTTGTAAGCAGCTTAGCAGCCAAGCTGAATTCATCCCTGTGGTTTGAGAAGATGTGGAGGGGGAAAAATAGATCTTAGGACTGCATGGTCATCTTTACTTGAACTTTCCTGCAGCCTCCAGAGGCGACTTGTTTTGGAACTCAGCTATATTCAGTACTACAAAATATTTCCTAGCAATTAACCTAAATTTCTCACAGTGCGGCTGAAGTCCATTATTACATGGACTGGGCAAAGAAAAAGACACCAGTTTGGGCAGGAAAGGAGAACAGAGGAGGATTCCAGACATCCAATGTGGTGGAAGAGCTGGACAAGCAGCCTCAAGCAGTGTTTTATGGTAGAGGTGTGACCAGGGAAGAGACAGAGCAGTATGTGCAGGTAGAATTTATTCCATCTGTTTGTATTTGGACAGGTCTAAAAACAAAAGTAACATGGTGTGAGTCAGGATGGGAAATGCACATAAAAGTAGTTACTCTAGGTAAATAGGGTGGTGATAGCCAGTCCTGGAAGCACTTTCATACTGCAAGTACACTTCCCCTGCTTCAGTGTCATAATGTTCTATTTCAAGAGCTTTCTTTTCCTTTGGTGCTATATTAATGAGTTGTTTTATCTGGACTTAGAACTGTAGCCAGGTCCTGGCAATGGCCAGGTGAAATGCCCTACTTCTGCTGTAGGCTTTCAGTGTCACCTTGAGGGATTCAATGTCTGTCTTCCCCACTTATTCTAACCTCACAGGAGTAGGGAGAAGATATGTTAAATACTGGCAAATCTTCAGATATCAAGTGGCGGATACATTTCTATATACACACAGCTGGTTCAATACATATTCATATCACTGCTAATCATTACATGATAAAAGGGACCATGAAATACCTGAAGTGAGTAGATTTCTTGAAAGGAGCTACAGCATTTCACATGCACAGGAAATGCTACCAGGTCAACTGGATCAGACTATTGACCAAAGCCTGGTGGTAGCTGCCAGTACTTGTTTGGAAATTCATACCATATCTCTACAGGAGCAATGAGGAGGGATACTTCATTTAATCTATGTGAAATAAATTTTCATAGAAAAAAAAATTATTAAGCAAGAGATCTTTGTTCTTCAAATTTTATCCTTTCTTATTTTTTCCACCAGTTTCTTTTTACTTCCTTGTAAAACAGTCATTTAGTTTTGCAAGTGACATGTGCAGGTTTTTTTCATCTGGGCCACAGAAAATGGAAATACAGCATTTGCTAATTCCAGCTAAGAATGCCTTTGCAGTGGTGGTCATATGACTCTGAGCTAGTTACACTAATGCTTTTAGAAGCATAACCACTCATTATATTAATTTTGATGACTCAGGGAAAGAAAAGTGTTCTCTAACTTGCTTAATGGGATTTTTGGCCGTCTTCCCAACAGCTACCTAAAAATTGCTGAGGTGATTACTTACTATTGATTTTAGCTATGTATTTAGCCATTGATTTCAGGAAGCCAGGGATGGCAGATGGACCTGCACAATAAAATGCAAACAGGATTATAAAGATGAAAATATTGTTGTGAAGATACCCGTTGAACATCCACTGATTTCCTTGGTTCCAGTTAGTTTTCAATTGTACTGTGAATGTCTTGAAGCAGGGAGATAGCAGCAATGCAGCAAATCACACTGTCTTGTCAATAAATGGCACCTTATTGCTTCAAACTGGCAAGAAATCATGGATCTTTGCTTTGGTTACATGGCACTGGGTGCTCAAACACAAAAAGGAGCTCACAATAGAGGAGGCAATTTCATTGATCTATGTAGGGGATCAGTGACTGAACATAAGGAAATGCTGTAGTTCAGAGGCTCAATGTGATAAATGCAGACCTAGTTAGTTGGTAATGAAGCTCTCTTCTTACTGAGGTAGTAGTGACAGAGTAGAAGCTGAGTTAATTTTTGTAATATCTCATTGCAGGGGACAAAGACACATGTGAGTTAGTATGCTTGAAATTGCCTACTATTAAACTGCTCATCAGAGCTGATCAAAGTTAGAAAGCTTCATGAAAGCCTAGACTGAAGGTGTTGCCTAACACTGCTTCTCTGGAGTGTCCTTGCATGTTGCTAAGGAAACGAAAGGAGATAAAAGAAAGATGCTCAGAGTTGTTCAGATGAAAGAATCTCCGATGAATGAGGGAGGCTAAATATTTTCTGTTTAGTAGCAGGGCCAAACTGTGGCTCTAAACTGCAGACCTCATAACATGGGAGAAATATGAAAAGAAACCACATGGCAGTAGCAAAAGGACTGCACTTTTGACAGTTTCCTCTGGATTCCCTTTTCCTTGATCTTGATAGAAGCAGATCAGCTGCCTTTGAATGCATGCAGTGTCTGGTTTCAGTCCGCCATCTGAATCCTTTGAAGACAAAAAGAGCCTGGCCCCACCTTCTCTATTACCTTGCTTGCATCTTCCTGCCCTTGCCCTCTCTCCCCCAGTACTGTACAGGACCCTGTATGGCTGTAATTAAAGTAATATTTTGACATGGTTCATCATGGGATTTTAACCCTACAACCCCATTTTCAGGGGATAAATATAGACAGAACAGAATTTAAGTGATTTAAAAGGAGGAAAAAAGGTGGAAAAAATTTTGACTGGGACAGAAATCTATGTCACTAGACTTTTAGTATCATGCACTACACATTTTAATTCCTAGGCATTATTTCTATTTGTGCTAGTCTGCTACATTCCTTTTTATGTCTCTTGATATGATTTAGAGTTTAGTCTTCTGTGTGGTTTTCCTCTGGCTTCCATGACTCTGACTAGCAATAGTTTGACTGAAAGCCTTTAGCCTACAAAATAGGTGGGAATGCTCAATGAGATGGAGAGATATGGACCTTTTCCTATGACTCACAAGGGAATGCTCTGCTGAAGTCAATTGGGAAGCCACAGAGGACTTGTATTCCATTTGTTTTCTTTTCTTCCTGTATTCCATCCTTTTCCTGATGCCACTATAGCAAACCAGATTTTCATTGTCAATTAATGCAGTTTGAACTGGAAAAAAAAAAAAAAATTGATTGGAGAGACCTATGGCCTTTGAGACAAAGAATCAAAGAAACAAAATCAAAAAAACAAAGTCAAGGTGTTTAGCCTACTCATCAGCTTGTTCAGTTTTAAACAGCTGGATCTTGTAGTCATGAAGTTTACATATGTTTCGAATAGTCCATGCCCTAATTCACTGTAGGTACTGCAGGAAAAAGTAAACGGATGAAATGTGAGGTCATCTAGTAGCAAGACTATATTTCATTTCTTTCCTGTAGCCACCTCATCCCCAAGAAATCTTCTAGCTTCTGGTTGTCAGAAATGTAAAATTATTGTCACTCCTTTAAGCATGGAGGATCTGCAGGAGAATCGCTATGTATATCGCTTCTTCCAAGTGAGAATTCCTGCAGAGTCGCAACTCACACATTCCTCATTATGCTGATGTTTCCAGGCTGCTCCTTTCCCATGCAATCTTACCTGGCATTTGATTGTCTTTAAAACTAGCAGAGAAAATTATCACATCAACTGCAAGGTTCCTGATAAGCTAGCATTTACACTATCAGGACACAGAGTTTGAAAATTTCAGTAAATTTCAATATCTCTGTCTAATACCTAACTGCCTTCTACCAAAGAGATTTCATTCAGAGTGAGTGATGAATGCATGTAGACTGAAGAGAGATTTACATCCACTCTTCAATTTAAACCTATGTCAACAACTAGAGACTCAAAACTGAGGAGAGGATCAGATTCATCAATACTGAGGGAACCTGCCCACATGGAAATTATTTCCCTGAGGTGGGGAAAATTGCCTTTGTTGCAGGAAACCATGCAGTTAAAAGAGTTTAATGATACTGTAACTCAACCAAAATGCTTCCCCCCCAGCTGTCCCCACTAAATGATTTGGAAACAAGTGCTAATTTTTTTTCTGACCTACTTCTTATTAAATTGTATTAAGCAAGATTAAGTATGCATTTGCATCAGCAACAGCATTTCACAGTCAAATGCTGGATGACAGAAAGAGCTAGCTTACTTTCTCTCCAATTCCATCCTATGAATCAGTGAATTAATTTACCAGTGGATGTGGGGAACAACGTCATGAAGCCTGTTTTATAACCAGCCATCAGTGGTGTGCAGTGAAATTCTTGTAATGAGCAAATCCATCAGACATACAAACTGCTCTGATATTTGGACACTGTAGAAAGTAGAATGAGAAGTCGCAGTCCCAATTCCTGAAGGACAGTACCTGCCAGTATTGACTTATACATGTGGTTTTTTTCAGGACACTTCATGATGTATTATAAAAAGTGTCTTTATTCATGTGAATAATTCTTGTGATACCCAGTAAAATAACTTAAATAAATTCTTGCTTGAAAAAGAACTACAGAGTTGTATCCTATGGGAATAATTTCAGCAAGGGTTTCTAAAGAATTCATCATTCTTAGTGAAAGTTTTAGACTTAGTTGATTAGGAATAATGCAAAATTATGTGCTATTTGTAAATCTTTACTCTCTTAGTATATATATTCCTACAGCAAGTATCATTCTCAAACTTATTTCAGTGAAATCTGAAACCAGAGAAAAGCTTGTACCTTTCAGCTGACTGCCCTAGAGGCCCTGAGGTAAATGTGTAGCAGAAGTCAGCAATTTAGCAAAGGCAGAAAAGTCACCGATGCAGTTGTTTGACAGGGAATGAGAAAGCAGAACACACCAGAAACTCATTTATTTTCAGAGCTTTCCAGCTGCTGAGTGTCAACTAGAATACCAGATATTCAAGAGGGGACTATGGTAGGGTAATTCATTAAAATGAGGAGGGGGGAAAGCTCTCCACTTCAATACTTTTTATATTAAAAAAAAATTATCAGATTGTATTTATCAGATAGAATACTATGAAAAAAAACCCAAATGTTAACATCTGATCAATCTGACAACACTAAAGGAAAGCTCACTGAGAAAAAAACAACTACTTTAAAAAATTGGTTTGGGCGATATTTATTCGTGTATTGAAATTATTAAAATTGAAGACCATGGCTTCGAAGTGTGAAAAGCACCTTTTGCTTGTCAAAATTCAAGATTACATGACATTGGAAGTGTTGGGGTGTGAGGTACCCTACAGGGCCAGGCCCTAAATAAAGAGCTTCAGAAAAAGTAGTGAGTTGTCAAGGGGCTCTGAGGGACAGAAGAGACTTACGTAGTGATTGCCTAATTATCATGTCCTCATTGACTGAAATCAGTAAAAATGATGTGAGATTTCTGCATGTGTTTTGCCATTTCATTGTCAACTTTAAGCTCTGAAAGACTAAGGCCCAATAGTTCCAAATATCATACCCAGGGAATCACCAAAACTGACAATCTGAGTACATTAAGCTGTGTACTTAGCACTAGTACCATTCGTGCTTCTATGCCTTCATTGATGAATGTATTCCTGGCTCCCAAAAGTCAGCTGCCACAGAGCTGCAAGCAACATTCTGTATTTCATAACTCTGAGCTCAATATCCATTATTGCTCCTTATGGCAATTTTAAAGATGTGCTTTATTTAAGTAAGCTTTTCTTCATTGGAATAACTGTAACAGATGTTTTATGTTCTATTTGTTTTGCTGTGTGGTAGCACTGCAGAGAGAGATTAAATTAACTGCCCAAGTAGCATATTTCTAGGGTGAAGCCAAAGAAGAAGAAATCAAAACATATGTCCAAGGGAAAGCCAGGCATGAATGCAAGGGACAGACATTTTTCAATGCTGCCTTTACTGATTCTTTGTCATTGTTTCCAATGTGTGCATCACATTCCCAAGACCTACATACAGGGTAATGTATGTCACAATTAAAGTATTATTGTAGAAGGGTATTGTGTTGCTTGGCTAGAATGAAATTACCATTCACTAAGGAACAGTAATTATTTATTTGACAAAATTAAAAAAAAATTAAAAATAAGTCCCATTTGCAATTTGTTGAAGTTGTGGCATGGAAACTTCATTACGCTGTCTACACTTCAATAAGCAAGGCTGCCCCAGCAACGTTTCTTCAAAAAAGTATTAATAATAAAAAGATTATATATTTTAAAGCTTTTTGTATACTGAGTAAATAAGCCCAAAAACTGTACAATTTCAGTAGTGAAGTATTTGTCATGAGTTTTATCTTGCTTGTCATCATTAACAGAATGATAGATCCGCCCACGAGTCACTAGCACCATGACAAACCATGTTATGTCAGGATGACATCAAGAAAGTGTCACTTTTCCCAGATTGAAGTCTTCTGACAAAACAAAGCTAGCAACACCACAACAGTCTTTCTCAACAGATGCCTTTTACTGTAACTTCAATTTGAGAAGCATGCTTTGAGCACAAGATATTCTCCAAGGCATTAATCATGAATAGGGATCTTGGGACTGATTCTTTTCCCTGCTTCCCAAGTCTGCGTACGTGGAGTTATTTTGATTGTATCTCTATCAGAGAACCAAACCATTTCGAACTGAACTAGTGGTGCTGAACATACTTAACAATGTGAACTTGACAACTTGTGCGCTACAACAATGTAGGATTTCTACTGATAATACAGCACATTTTTGTGCAGAGAACCTTGTGCTCCACATGAAAAACAAACAAGCAAACAAAAAAGAAAACAAGAGCTAAATACTATTTAGGTTGAATTATTTCAGCACAGAGTAAGATCTAGCGGAAGTCTTGTTTTTCCCAGTTGCCAAAATAGTGAATTTAAAGGTGCTTGGTGTCTCAGACAATTAAACTTGGAGATGTTAGACAATAGACTGGCATGAAAAGATTGATGATGTTGAGACAAAAGATGGACTGAATGATACCAGAAAGTATTTGCTGTATATATTGGGCCAATATCCTGTACAGAGGGAATTTATGTAAAAAATAATAAAAGTCAGTAGAGATTAAACGGGCTAGAAAAGCTAAGTTGAATATTTACATGGATACCTCAGGCAGATAAAGCATGAGCACAAAGTTAGGGAACTGGTTCGTATGAGGTGGTTGACACTTACAATCCTGCACCTTAAGGCTGAGCTGTCACTCTGCATGATACACTCTATCACTGGTACAGTGGGGTTCCCTCAGTCTGCAGAGCGGTTATTCTCAGAGCTCTCAGCATTCCATTTTGTAGAAAAGGAGCAAAAGCACAGAGGAACTATGCAAGGCTTTCTGGAAGTCTGTGGTAGAGGTAGGATGTGTCAGATTTCATGCATTTGACTGGCCTTTCTGTCAGTCCTGACTAGGCATGTTCATCATTTTTTGTCTAAGAAATAACTGGTGGCAGTTCAGCTTACCTTACCAGGTGCTGTTGTTGCTTTTTGAAATCAATATAAAGCATTTGTCAATCCCTGCAGTGAGCTTCCATGGTTTCTTAGCTGTGCTAAGAGGGTCCCTGTGGTGTGCTTCCCTTGCTTCTTAGCTGTGCTATGAAACCCTGACAATCTGTATCCTCTGCAGTGCCATCTTCCCATATATGCATCTCCTTCTGAGGCACATATGGATTGTGTCCAGTCTTGGGCCCCTCAGTTCAGGAACGATATTGAGATGCTGGAGCAGGTCCAGAGAAGAGCAACCAGGATGGTGAAGGGATGCAAACACAAGTCCTATGAGGAGAGGCTGAGGGAGCTGGGGTTGTTTAGCCTGGAGAAAAGGAGGCTCAGGGGAAACCTCATCACTCTCTACAACTACCTGAGAGGAGGTTGTAGCCAGATGGGGGTTGTTCTCTTCTCCCAGGCAGTTATCAGTAAGACAAGAGAGCATGGTCTTAAGCTCTGCCAGGGGAGGTTTAGGTTAGATGTTAGGAAGAAATTCTTTACAGAGAGGGTAATCAGGC
>JAYRBT010000082.1:86400737-86475671 GCA_036023395.1 Myiotriccus ornatus | reverse complement strand
ATTTTGCTAGTAATAAATGTTCATGTTATTTTCCTAAATCCAGTCTCTTTTGTCTGCATAAACCTTCTCTCAACTTAGAGTAATTGTGGGGGGTGTGAGAGCAAATTGACCCAGGGCAAAACCACAACATTTTTTGGTGGAGAATGCGGGCAGAGACTGCCCAAAAAGGCAGTGGTCGAGTCAAACCCCGACAGTGATTTAGTATGAGAGGTGCTTGACCTCCAGAGAAAATGAGAGCACAGAGAGCTTTGGCAACTGGAAGGATGAAGCTTGGCATGAAGATCATCAGCTCACTGCAGGTCAGATAGTTCCTGAAGCATTTTATAGTGTTCCTGGCCATGAGACTGTCCCTGTTCAGTGTTGTTCCATGTGTTTTATACACATGATGCAGGAAGCATAAGGCAGAATATTCTAACTCAACTTCTTAAATGTGTTTTCCCTACAATTATTTTATTAAATGGGGAGAAGCATAGGAGTGACCTCTATCCAAGACCACTTTTTTCTACTTTTCCAACACAGAAATGTGTTTTAAACATGCATTTTTAAGCATGAACATCTCTCATGCCATTGAATTTTGTGTAATTATATAATGCAATGCGCCTAGTAAAGAGGTTAGGACTTTAAACATTAATAACTTCGTTATTCTTGAAGTAGATTTCAGAGAATAAAAAAAATTGCATCTCAACAGAGAAGACAAATTAGCTTTTAATTTAAAATACAATGCAAATTCCTGGTGATCAGTGGATAAATTATATGTAAAACCACTAACATTTTTAAACTTCCATAATTTAAAACCTATTCAGTGATTCCTTTAATGTGTTCAAAAACTGTGCTAGCCTTCATGATAGCATTACTTTGAACAATGGGAGGAATGCAGCCCAAAATGTTTTAAAGAAAATTCTGAAATTTAAAAAAAAAAAAAAAAAAGTTTTTACAGTGGATATTTTTATTTACAGTAAGAAAAATTGACTAAAGCAGATAGGACAATGCCAAGTACTGTCTGTACTGTGCAATGATCCTTGCTTGTGACAGATAGAGAACCTTATATTGAATGATGCTGGGATGCATCATCATCTGCCATGCTGGTAGTGAAGGTGTATGCGAGCATCTATCAGTGAAATCACGGTCTCCCTGATTTTTTTCTGTCCTCCCTCTTCTAATTTGTCTCAGTAGTCAGAGATGGCCAGACAATTTCAGGCAATCACGTTAGAAGCTACATAATGCAGTACTGCTCACTGCACATGTGCTAACCTGCATCATTTTACTTCGCAGTAAGTGTCATCACCTGCTTTACTGCACTGTATTGGTTGCCTGAATATAGGTATTCAGGGACATTTGAGTGCCCTTCCTGTCCTCCTGCTGCTGATCTTAATGGAATGTGGATTGTCCTTGCAGCCTATGTCATATCTGCTGGTCTTCAGGAGAGAACTCAGGCATAATCGGAAGGAGCCAAGTTGAACTACTCTTCTCATGTGTCAGATGAAAGCAGAGCAGGCAGACTTTGTCTAAACTTTTCTGTTCAGTTGCTTGTAATTATGTAACAATTCCTTCAGACTCATTGAAAGAACAGCGGGAGATAGCCTGCACAAGTCTCAAGCCTAAGTGCTGAGAACAGAACTGACTGTGTTCTTCCATGCTCATCTCCAGTGTCAGTATTAGCAACAAACCAGCTCTGACTGTTCAGAACCATCTGCGACTCTCCATCCAAGGCAGAGCACACAGTTATTTTGTTGTTGCAAGTTTTTTTTTGTTGGGATCCTAGCAACATGTGCAATACAGGAAATTGAAAAGTGAGGAGTGCGGCACTTGGCAGTGTACAGGGGACATCCATGAGAGGACAGGGGCTCACTGCAGGGCACATGTGTGTGACTCTTACTACAGTGGCAAATACCCAGAGGAAGGGGAAAAATGGGCTGAGGACCTGAAGTCATGTGCTGCATCTCAGAGTGAAGCATGGAGCCAGTTAACATTATTTTGGACATATCAGAGGTATTTTGAGTGGAAGGTGTTGATTATTTTGAAATATCAGTTACCTAGGTAGCTGGGTTTACCCTCTAATACCTGTCAGAATGTAAAAGGTAGTTGAATCTCTGATTAAAGAGAATGTTTTGTTTTGCTTATAAAATCTCTTGCCTTCAGTGAAGGGCAAGCAAACACTTAAGCTGTTTCCTGAATAAGATTGCTGTCCTGAAGTGGAACCAAAACAGCTGAATATTACAATAGGGAACTAGGAACTTTTGTAGTCTTTTTCCTATTTTTCTGCTTTTTTAGTTTATTTTGTTCTTTATGGTATTGTAAATCCTGCAAAGATCTATTGGATCCATGGAAGGATTTATTAGCAATTAGTGATCTTCTGTTTTGGAAGGGAGATTTGTTAGAAGGAAATTCTTGCAGCTCTCAGATATCACCAGCTGTTCAAATGCATTTTGTAGT
Organism: Myiotriccus ornatus; assembly: GCA_036023395.1. Lineage (NCBI taxonomy): Eukaryota > Metazoa > Chordata > Aves > Passeriformes > Tyrannidae > Myiotriccus > Myiotriccus ornatus. The sequence continues at coordinate 86,473,238 of JAYRBT010000082.1, read as the reverse complement.
CCAATTATATAGGATAACCAAAAGTACTGGTCTCTCCAAAGAATAATTTCCAGTAAGAATAAAAGTCTGTTCTTTGGCTGATATTGCAGTTTTTGGGCTATGATTTCTCTTCTAATAAGACAAGGCAAAAGTTCACGTAACTTAGGTGCTGGCAGTTGAAGGTGCTTGGACAATATAGTTTCAGATGACACTGTCAGATGTAAAGTTTCTCTTTATCACTGAATTTTTCATTCGTGCTTGCTTTAAAAATACTGCCAAGTAATAAGTCAAATACGTTGATAAAACACATTTCTTCTCTTAAAATTTTTTTCATGTATTTTCTGTATTCAATATAGTTGGTAGCACTGTGGTCAAATTATTTAGAGTTCAGCTTTGATGCTTTAAGTTTGCAGTCCTAGAATGCCTGCCCTTAGTTTTCTCTAATCAGGTTGTCGGTGTCAAGCTACTTGCTGCAGGCTTCTATAAAAACTGGAAAAGTTTATGGGATATTTTGGGTCCTGTGGAGTTTTGGATAGCACACATGATAAACAAAAATGTGATTTTTAATTAATCTAACCAGTGCTTCCAGCCATGCTTTTCTTCAGAGCATCAGGCTGTGCTTGACATATCTTTTACTCAATATTTTTTGCTCAAGTCTTTTGTCAACTAATTCATGTGAGCTGTACTAAGCTTTTCTACAAGAATTTAACCAAGTTCACTTTTCTTCATATTCAATATGACTAGAAAGAATACGTGAGATGAAGAATATATTTAAGTGGCCAGCTTTATGTTAAAAGAATGGTATTAATATTTTAACATTCTGGAGGAGAAAGCAGATATTATTATCACCCAAAGGCATTAATAAAATTGCTCTCTTTTTGGATTTCAAGATTACCATCTGTGTAGCATCAGAAACAGATGTTCTTTTCATGAGAAAAGATGTACGTGAAGGCAAGGACAATATGCTTGTGTGGGCTATTGGATGTAAAGAGTGTTATAGAAGTGATGGAAGGACAGATAGCAAAGAAGTCAATGTGTTTTGTTATAAGGGAATCTGGAGAAACTATTTCCAGCCAAACCAGAAGCTTCAGTGATGGAGGTTTTCTCAGATGGATTAATTAATAAATGGTTCCCATTTTATGAAAAACAATGTTGTTTAGAATTTTGAATTGCACATTTTTCTTGCTTACTATTTGTTTGGTTTTGCCTTAATTTATAAAACTCCTGTGAAATGTCTGTGCTTTTTAAGTTAAATGAAAATTGCTGGGGGAAGAGATCCTAAAAGTGGGTGGGTATAAAACTGAAAACAGTCTTCAGAGTGTTTTGGAGATTGTTGATTCTTACAGCTCTTTTAAATCAAAGTGTATGATAATATGTAACAAATTAAAGTGATTTGATTTTGTTTTGTCAGCTTTGTGCGGTGGTATCTTTATCTTTGATTTGCAATTAAGGTTTCTCTTATAAAAAGGATGACATTGCCTTGTTCACATTTTCCTAATTGCAAAGAGTTTCATTAATGGAATCTTTTCCTTCTCTTTTGTTTTCAGCATGAATCTATTAATGCAGCCAAAAATTTCTAAACCAACATTTTCTAAACCTTTGTATCCCTTCTTGATGCTTTCCCAGGTTACAGAATGGCCGGTGGGAAATCAGGGTTTGTTGTACGACCGAAAGTGGATGATTGTAAACCAGAATGGAGTCTGCATGACTCAGAAGCAGGAGCCAAGGTTGTGTCTTATAAATCCTTCAATTGATCTGAAGCAAAAAGTTATGGTTATTCAGGCAGAAGGTTAGTAAACAATGTTCTCTTCTTCCCTTCTTTATTGGCATGCACACACCAAACTAATGAATGCTGTGCATGCTTACTGACTTCAGGGACAAGTTCTGTGCCAGCTGTGGGCAATAAAAGCCCAAGCTGCAATATACAGCCCTGGGGGAGTTCCTAAATTGTTGTAGGGGTGGGCAGAGAGTAGACCATGATTTCCTATATGGAATCATAAAGTGATGCTCCAGGATGGAGAAAGGAACAGAAGATGTGAAAATTTACTGACTAGTGTATCTCTCCACATCACCAAGTCCCAAAGCCTGAAGGGGCTGTTATTGCTGCAAAATTAAAGGAATAGAAGTCCAACAATAAACACCCTGGCCAAAGACCTTCCCATTTTATATTCTCTTCCTCCTTCCCTCTGTGGGATTAGATGGGTAGAGTCCAGTGAAAGTTAGTGTGAATTAAAATAAGGGCCAGACATTATTTAGCTCAGTTAAATACTTGCACTAGCAGGCAAATATTTCATGATTTTTTGAGCTTCTTGGGATTTACCAATACCCATTGGCACTGAACACTGGAACAGGTCTGTATTCCACAAAAGTCATTATTAACACCAAGTTTGCATGTGTCTGAAAGGTGTTGATCGTTTCCCTGGGGTCTAACATTTACTCAGCCTGTAGGTCTTAACCATTAATAATGTATGTGCCCACATTTTCAGCACCTAGAGCAAAGTAAGGGAACCTATCAAGATTTTTCAGCCTTTATTAGAAATCCATATAAGTGAATCTGTAGCTACAGTCACCTTTCTGTTTGTACCTTACAGTTGTTCTCCTCTCCAACTGAGAACTCTCCGTAGAATTAAATCAGACCAGTTGGTTCCCTTTGTCTGAAAAAGGTTTCTCAAATGTATATTTGGATACTTCCACTAATCATGTGATTTTTTTGTGTACTTCTGATCCCAAATGCAATATACTCTCTTAGGGCTTCCAGACTTGCTCACTGGCACACACACTGCTGCTTTCTACTCTTCCCTCTATATTTCTTTGGAAAGGTATCAGTAATTAATTTCAATTCTATGTGGAGCACCTTGCACCCCAAATTTCTGTAGTACATCTGCATAGGCAGCCTTCTTCCACAACTTCTAAATCATCAACTGCTTCAGAATTAGTTATTTCTAGAAATTCAGTTCCTTACCATTTACCTTCTACACATAATTCTTGCCTGCAGACACAGTGTGATGTCTTATCAAAACTGATTCCATTTGTCCTTCACATTTTCAGAAGTTCAGCTCTGCTAGGTCTTTTGATTGCTTTATTCTGCTCTTCTAAGTCTGTCCTTCATTTTTTGCGTCCTAGTACTTGTCCAGACAAGTGCATATCCATTAGTATGTTCACCTGTCAATAGCACCTGTACTGACATACTTCAGAGTCAGGAAGAAGTTTTCTCAGACAAAAATGACAGTCCAGGCACCCATTTCTCACTGAGATTTGCAATGTCTTGCTATAGTTAGGGCCAGGGTGAAATTCACCCTTAAATCCAACTTTTTACTTTGTGTCATTTTTGGAGTTTTCACTGTCAGTCACCTTCTTTCTGATGTGAGAACCATTTCCACACAGAATTGGTTGCCCAAGTCTATGGATTATTCTTCCAACCAGAAGTAATTAGTCAGATCTCCAGCGTGCTCTATCAAGACTGTCCTTGGCATTTATCTATAGACCAGCATGTAAGGGCGGAGTCATTTTATTCTTTGTATATCGACTCTAGATACCAAAATCCTAGCCCATGAGATGGTCTGGGACTTCTTATAACAGTCCTACTGGTTTTTACTCTCATGGTGTTCTTGCAACCTGCGGCATTTTTTGTAATGCTTGACAGTGAGACAATGGCTCTCTTTTTCTTGGGGAGTCTATTCCAGAGCTTACCTAAGATAGCACAGTGATGAGAGCACATACAAACCACCAGGGTAAGACTGAGCAGATAAATCTGCAGGAAGTTGTTCCAATATTTATTTTGTTTTCTTTCCTCTTTCCAGCAGTCTAAATGTATGATTCGTTTGTTGGTGTTAAATTTTTAATTTTTTATTTTATCCCTTCACATACGTGTCTCAGTGTTTTATCTACCACTTAAAATCATTTTGTGGCAGTCAAGTTTAATTTAATAAGTTGACTCTTTCCTTGAAAATCACATGTTAATCACTGCTGCTTTTGTCACCACTCTCACCAGCCTGTCAGTAGTTTGTTGCAAATTTAGGACCTGAGGCTGAATACTTCATGTGAGACTGGAGCAGCAATCCACGTGGCAGGGAACAGTAGAACTTGGTGTAGCCAGGTGGGGTGCTCTGCAGCTCAGAGCCTTCACTGGCCTGTGTCAGTGGCTAATTTTATTTCAGACTTGTTGCACTTAGCCTGCTGACTAACAGCCGCCTCCAGTCTCTCCCAGATTGGCTGCTTTGTGAGTTATTTCTCCCATGGAATGCCTCCCACCCAAACTGCCTTTCCTCAGCTACAGCAGCATGCATCTTTCCAAGATGAGTTTTGTTTCTTCCATCTCTCTTCCCTCTGCACTCACAGTCCCCATGCAGAGTTTCTCTGTTCTTCTCATTTACTGAATCCCCTTACTCCAGTGAATGTGAAAACCCAGAGGATCCCAGCTGACTGGGTGACAACTGCAGCCAAGCCAGCTGCCTCCCTCCTGCTCCTCTGCAAGGAGGCTGTAATGACTGTTTTCTCTGCCAGTTTCGCTGCTGTCATCTGCGCTTTTCTCATTGTGAGAGCAGGCTCTGGCACAGATCTCCATCCAGAGCGTGCTTTGCTCTCTGGAGGTATCTCTCTCCAAAAGTGAGAGTTGCCTAAGGCAACTGTGCTGCTGGAATAGGTGCTTCTGTTAAGTGCCTAAAGATGAGTGGGGCACATTCCACGTAGCCAGGGCCTTTTTTAGGAACATTTTGCTGTTACACTATTAGATTACGGCGAAGACTTTATCTGTGCCACTTTTAAAACATAATGAGTCTGTTCTGTTTCCTCCTTCAGGCACATGCTTTCCTCTTCCTCTAGAACTTTTCATTACTGGAAAATTTGTTTATGGCTATTTTATTTCAATATGGTTTAATATTCTTTGTCTTCCCTGTCCAAGGAAATAAAATTGTCAGCATGATTTAGTGTAACAGTAACTACTTTAATACCTTTTGATGAATCCTCTATGTGCTGAGACACCATTTCAGGTTCTTTCTTTAACCCCTGCATGTTGAGTGTCTGTGTAGCCCATCTGAAAACAAGACTTGGACAAGCAGACTGGCTGTCTAACTGGCCCAGCTGTGCAATCCTGCCACCACTGTGGGTAGCAAGGACAGCAGAGTGGGGCTCTACACAAGTCCAAAACTGCCTGAAGGCTTAGGATCTTTCCCTGGCATGCCTGCAAAACTACTTGGCTTGCATGGCAGCTGGGGAACTCCAGGTATTTCCCTGATCCCTGAGGAAGGAGGTGAGAGCAGAGAGAGAGAAAGGGCTTGTGCCTAGTCTCTCGCTGGCTGTACTTTTCTTCAGCAGAGGGAGTGAGATTTTAGTTCTGAGAAACTGCATTTATTAATTTTGTCAGACTTATTTTCTTAGGTTATGTGGTTCTTAACAGGCATTTCCTATTTTTTTGTGTGAAGAGTGTAACAAAACCTTCCTGTGACAGAACCCACTTAGAGAGAATCGGTGTACCTAACTCTAAGTCAGCTCCCATCAAGAAAAACAGCTTCTTGAATCTCATCTGAAGTTGTTAGTGGTTGGGCTCCCAGCAACTTAAAGGTGGGCAGAAGAGTGCCTTTATTTCCAGAAGTCTTATTACTTGAGTGGAAATCAAGGGAAAATCTTCTTGTCCTGCTCCATCAAATGCGTGGTGGCACAAATTACACTGGGTTTGTTCCTGACCTACACAAATGTCAGCTAAACAGTTTGACTGAGAATGCATTTCTGTAGAAGACTAATTTCTCTCTTTCCACTTCAGCTAACAATCAGCATTACTCTGACAAGTTGGGCCTTAGTTTGCCACTGCACAGTGGGAGAAATTTTGAGTGTTGAGGAGGCCCTTTAAAATACTGAAGTAGAAAGATGCTAGCAAAACTGAGCAACTAATTACACTTTATGGAGTTTATTGTGCCTTCAAATAGTTGTGTGTTACTGCCAATAAAAATAATGGAAATTAAGTGCATACAATGATGAAAGAATGTACATGAATAGTTTATATCTCAGTCTATTGAAATAACAGACTTCTAATTTTTCTCATTGACTGAAAATAGGAGCTATAAAGATAAGAATATTTTTTGTATTAATACTGTGAGCACATCTGTGAATTTTATTATCAAGCAAATGACCATGGAGAATGACAGCTTTTACATTTTACTAACTGGCAATATTGTACTTTATTTTTTTGCCTTAAGATAGAATAAAATTGTAATTAACAATGTTTAACTGACCTAAACATTGCTGTAAAATGTGTACTGTTCAATAAAAATGTAACACATTTGCTGGTGTATGAAAGCAAGGCTTTTTAAAGCCCTGAAATTCTATTTTAAGAAATGTTCTGAGTATGCCTTTCTTAGAAAGTATTTTTAATAGGTATAACAGCTAAGGGCACATACAGGACGAAACCTGTCAAACTCATCTTTTCCAGTTTGAATGGAATTAGAATAATTTGAAAGGAATACTAGTGTTTAATTGTTTCAAAGTCCAAGACCATTAGTTCTAGTCAGTAAAATAATAACATTGGCATCTTTTTCAGGTTGTTGCAGGCTAGCTCAAAGCATTTATTACATGTATTATTTTCTAGAGTGAACTTAACTTTTCCCCTCTGTCTTCATTTATGAAGTATACTAAGATCATTAACTAAAGGAGTAGACTGCTCTCTCTTTTGTAAAATATGCATGGAACAGAGCTGAGAGTTGTGTTGTAGTGAATCTGAACTATGTTTCATTACTCTTCAGAAGAAAATAAAACAACCTGATTTCACCATATCACAGAGCTGGTAGGGCTTGATTCTTATTTGTTTTACAATAGTGTAAACAGGAAGAAATAAGTAAAATCAAAACATGCTGTTATAATGCTGGGAAATGGGGGTCAGACTCTTTGCTGATATATGTTGCAGTACAATGGAAAAAATGGATTCATTGCGGCCACACAGTAAAACCCTTTGTTCTTTATTAAATACTATTGTTTTCAATTAACAGAGAGAAAAATAGTACAGATTTTCTTTATTGCTTCTACAGTACCCTTTCCATCTCTTTGGCTCATTTTGTTCAAGATAAGAAAAATGTGGAAGAAGTTGTTAACGTAGACCATTACTAAGGATTTCTCTGCTGTTTTAAACTTGGAGATGAATATATGGGAATAATTTTCTCATTAGCAGTTTCCATACATTTCGGTTTTAAATAATTGTAGTTTTCTGGCACGTTGTATTTCTTTCCTTGAACAGACTGTGCTTCTTTTTTCTTTTCCCCCTTCCTCCATCTTTCGTCTTTCAAATCACTCAATCCCACTACTCCAAAAAACCCCAACCCATCAGTGTTTAATGTAATCTCCTGGCTTGCTAGAGGGTCCAATAGAATGAAAACTCATCCTTTCCACAGAAACTGTAGCTGAGGCAGTAATTCTGTGCCTGTTTTTTTTGCCGGAGATAAACAAAGAATGAATTTAATCAAATCTGAAATCGTATATTCCTTAATATGCTTTGAGTACCAAGGTCATCTGCAGCTGCAGCCTTTACACCTTGCTTTATCATTTGGAGCCACCTGCAGGCAGAAAATATAATTCCAGAAGAAAAAAAAAAAAAAAAGGATTTTTTGATTTGCTGTTTATGAGGCTACTGTGATTGTGAGCAGGGGCAAAAATAAGAACTTTTTTCATGACCCTACAAGTTTTCATAAAAATTTTGTTTAAATATGAATTGTTCTCTGCCCATCTAGGCATGGACCCAATATCTGTATCACTGGAAGACAATGCTGAAAAAGAGGCTATGGTCTGTGAGAGTAAAGTCTGTTCACACAGGTGAGTGGCAGAAGAGGGGTATTGAAGCTGAAAATCACTGTAGTGACCCTCAAGACATGGACAGATGAACACACAGGGGCAGAAGCCCTTAAAAAAGAGGCAGGGAGGTGGAAAGCAAAGTCTTAGTGGACCAGGAGAAGACATTTAAACAGGTAATTTGGCATGCCTGGCATGTATGATAGAAAACAGTGAAAAATAATAAAAATGGGAAAGGGGAGGAAGGACAGTACAATAAACTGACTTAGTACTCACTGGAATGAAGGAAATTTTTTTTTTCCACTTGCTCCAAGCATGAGAAAAGGAGAAGGTGTCCCCAGTTACTTCCAAATGCCAACTGAGGACCTCAGCAGGACTTGAATTCAGTTCCCTCATTCAATGTAATGATGTCGGCAACTTTACCCATTTCATGCCGTATGGATTCAAAATTGCTAGAACCTTCTGAAGTCATAAGCAGCTTTCCGCTTTCCATATTTACAACCCTTTCTAATTTTGTTTTGACCAGCCACGTTGATCAGTGTTCCCTTAACAATCCTGGGATGATTGCAGACGTGTATGTTAAATAACATTAATTCTAATCAAGAGACATACCACTGCACTGAAATATAGCACTATGAATAAATTTATTTCCTATCAGTGAACTTAAGTGTTTATCCATCACATTTTGTAAGAACTTTCCCCAGCTTCATTAAGTTTTCTGAGTGGCAGCATACCAAGTGCCTTCCTAAAGTATATTTGCATTATCTACTATGTTTCTTTTTAACGAGCCTCTTGGTAACTCAAACTAAAAGAGCCACTTAAAGAGCTACTTAAAGATTTATGTCTTCCTTTAACCAAGGTATACTAATTCTTTCTAACCCTCTACATTTGCTTCTCTGAGAGTAACACATAAACAAACCATCAGAAGACCTGACAGTTTCCCCATGGAGCCATGTAGAAAATTATCTGCTCCTTCTTTTCTACTAACTATTCAGATGATAAAGAGGATCTTTTTCTCAGAAGTGTATTTTCCTCAGGTAGTGGAATTCACCCAAGAGTCATTTGTTTTAACCATCTGTCCCACTTCCCTTAGTGTTGACTCATCCCTAGCCTCCCCATGGTAAACCCATCTATTACCTGCTGTAAAATAGCCTAGGTTATCTTTCTCTTTGTGTGCATAAAATTTGCTGCCATACTATTTATTGTAGCTTCTATTTCAGTGTCATTTTTATTGTCTCAACTTGGAAATTTTCATGGAAAACTGCTTAGAGTTCTGAAGAGGAAGAAAAGGACAGAATGATAAAGGACAGGGATATGCAAGGCAAATTGCAGAGACTGGGCCATGATTAGCAAATAAATAAACAGGAAGTAAGGGCGAATGAATGAACAACATTGATGAGGCTCTGAAACTGCTCAGAGATTCAACAGTACTTGATGCCATGTTCCAGTGTTTCAGCAGGGGAGCCTCCGGGGCCAAAAATATGAGAAAAGCAGTGCTTTGCAGTAGGGCAAGAGGTGATTTGTGGTCTGGGGTCTTTTCTGCAAAGTGTCTGAGGTGAACAGTGGGACCAAAAGTCTCTGTTAAAAGGCTTTTATTCAAAAGAAACCCCTAGTGCGGGCGTTTTGCATTTATTAGTTCTGCACTCTGATGCTGTGATGTCATCCAGTTCTGTAAGCTTACTCTAAATCTAGATTGAGATAACTGAGAAAAGTACGTGATGTAGAATCTGCAAGCAGTCATGTGAAGAAGTTTAATTTTACAGCAGCCACTAAAGTTTAATGAGCCCAAATTTTCCTTCTGAAGCAGTTCATCAGTGTTAGTCTTCATCTCAGCGAGGGCTGTCCATCAGCAGGTGATACTCACATCAGAGGGACACGGCTTTCTGGTATAATATCTAACAGTGGACAGATGCAAGTAGAAGCGAGTGTTTTTAAGGTTATTGATGTTGCAGAATAACCTAAATGCTCAAGGTTACTGCTCTGCTGAAAGAGTTATACAACCCTCTCTGACAGGCTGCAAATATCAAAGAGATAGGGAAGGGTATCAGTGGTAGAAGGAGACAAAGGTGTAGTTAAGAACAAGGTGAACTGAGCCCGTTGTGTGTATTATATCCCTTGGGATCAATATTCAGACTTCATCTGTCCTTGTTTCTTGTTCTATAAATTACCCTACTAGAGGGACTAGTTGTAACGCACTGAAGCTAAGTGACATAATAGAAAGATGAGTGGGGAACTCAAGGCAAACAGCAAGTAAAATCTGAGAGAAACAGGTCCTCCTTTATAAATTGTCTGACATGTGCCGAATGAAATGTAATGCTGACAGATGTAAAGTTATACTCCACAAAATAAACACAGAAAACAAGTAGAATTGAGCTACAACAGAATGACTTTGACTAAGACCTTGAAAAGATGATGGTACATGCTCAAAAAATGGTCTGACAATAAGGGAAAGCAATTTGAAAACACAGAAGTCTTGGGATGCAGAAATTACACAGTGACATTCGATGAAAAACCAAGAATGGTGTAAGTCTCTAACTCAGCCACAGTGACTCAAAACAGTAAGTATACAAAAAGAAGGCAAAATTATGTTCCTGATTTATACAGTATTAGTCCTCAACAGGCTACTAGAGGCAATTGGCTTGGGAGATATTTTTAACACCCCTAGCACCTCTGTTAGGGTGGCAAAAAATATTTGGGGATTTTTTTCCACTTGTACTGTTACCATGGAACATTTATGTCTTCTCATTAGCAGCCTTCTCCCTAGCACAGTGACCAGCAAGGACACAAGAACCGCTCGGTTCAGACTATGAAATTTCACGTGGACATTCACCTTTTGGCCTCTTTCTTGACATGGTGCCTTTATCTTACAGTGTCAGAGTACTGTTTCCATTCTAGGATATCAATGGCTAGATGCAGCTGTGGCTGACAACTGTCCAGTCTCAGAGTGGGGAGAAGGACGCAAAGCTACACCATAATTCAAAATTCAGAACAAGTGCTGCAGAGATACCTGCTCCCTGCAGTATTATAAAATCTCTTTGATTTCACTTGTGCTGGCTTTCTAACAGTGTAATTCAGTTGAACCCTACAAAGCATTTTGTAAAGCCGAGCTACTTCCTGTCTCAATCCTGGGCTTAGCATCTTTTGCTGTGTGTAACTGTTTACTTGTTTCACAGAACAGATGGTCTCCATGCAAATTAACTTCTTTGGATGGATAGGACAACATAGGACCACAGCTACTTCACTTTCCTTGCTACAAGCCTCCTCCCTAGATCAGCATTATAATTTGCATTCCTCTTACCTGCTTATGCAATTTTAAAGTTCGGTATCAGTCCTTTTGTAGTCAGTAGAGAGAGTTGAACACTCCCACAGTGAAATTCATCCCATCCTGAGATCTAATATAGATGGGAACTAATTACTTCTTTCCATTATCTGTGAGAGGAATGCAGACAACTAACTTTAACTAGATGCCTGGATTTTGGAAGATTGACATTAAGTTTACTCAGGGCTGAGGAATCTAATGTCAAATAGGATCACTTCCCAGTGTCTGATCTGCGGCCTCCTTGGACTGAGAAAGGTGATCTCAAAATCCCCCTAGAAAAGCTTGCGTCCAGGTAAAGGAAATTCTATTGCTAGCTTGCATAGCTCACTAAACATTTTACAAGTAATGTAAATCATCTTTAGATAGACAAATACATGAACTCTGTAAGTGGATCCATGTTTTAATGTGAAATGTCTGTACTAACATGAATTAAATTAGGGAAGTGACATCGTTGCACCTGATGGGATCATTCAAAATTACATACAGAGGGGCAATCTTAAATTCATCTCAGATCACTTCTCTCTGTTTTAGTAAAACGCACAGAGCAGAGCATGACTTTTTCATAGTACTGTATTGTAATGTTGTTATACGAACCACCACTTACTGTACTTCAGAGTCAGTGTCTTGAACTTTGTGATTGTTTAATCCTTTATTCCATAGTAATTTTCTGTATAAAGCTAAATTAGATCTCGTGAATGTTAACTTCAAGAGTAACTTCACATCCGACACTCATCAGACCATACGGATTCTGTATTTTGTATTGAAAGAAGCAGAATAAACATTTGCAATTTGCCTTCTGTTTTACAAATTCATGTTTGGGCAATCCCATTTGAAGTCCCCCTTTTCTCATAATAGGGTAAAAACATACGACTGTGGAGAAGGAATTGCTGGCTGGTTCTCTGTGTTTCTTGGTCGTCCATGTCGCTTGATAAGACAAAGTTCAGACATGAAAAGCAAGTCACATCAGAAAAGTACAGAAGGTATGTTGTCATTCTTAAAAATATTTGTGTTTCCTCGTGCAAACATCAGGCTCATGGACTTCCTGCTGAGTACATAACTTGATAATGGCTGAAAGAGACAACCACTGTTGATCTAATAGGTACATTTATACCCAAACTGACTTTTTACTGCCCTTCTACTTCTTAAATTTGGTGAAAATGTACAGATACATCAGCCTGGGGGCAGTGGGGGGTGGTTATCATCATGACCGTGATTTTGTCTGGAAACTCAATGACCATTTTGAAAAATTATCATGAAAAATCTAAGAATCAAATAATTTTTGGAGAGACTAAATTTCATTATAAAAATAAATGAAAAGACTGTTGAAATTTAAAGAGCATCGAAAATACATAGATATTGCTCTTGTAAGTTGTTTTATGAATTTCGTAAAATCTCAGCTCTGTCTTGGTTTCATAATACATTGTGTCATTATCATTTACAGGTTTGAGGAGATTCTTGGAGTCTTCCTTTAGTATCTGGAACCAAATGAATAAATTTTTAATGAGAATAAGTAAGGTCAAAGGAAAGATGAGGTGAAATTACTGATTTTAATGGTCATTTTAGAATGATGGATTGATTTTTTTTAGGTCCGTCATCTGCTAAAAACATCTCACTCTCTCTCGTGAATGAAGCACAATACCTCCTGATAAATGTGGCAAGCATTCTGCAGCTGAAAGAACATATTTCTGCAAGGTAAGAGCCTTCTATCTCCAAATATCTCTTAGTGATGTTGGATTCCAGAATCTTTTCATAAGATGCCAATATGGCTGTTTTATGTGGAAATTTATAAATAGTTACCTTCCAGTGGTCAACAAATATATAGCTACTAAACTGCTAAAATTCCTAATTCTTCTGAAAGTTTGGATTAAATCCACGAACATAATCTATCAGTCATTTTTAGGAAAATTTAAATGAAATTTTTTTCAAATGATTTGGTGGCATGAGATTATTTGGAACCAGTCAGTTTCTATTTGTCAGAAGAACAAGGATAAATAGGTTTTCTCAGCATAAATAAACTGACAGGTAAAAATACAAAATCTTACTCCTGGCTGAAGTATTTCTTGGGGAATGATTAAGATTTAGAATAATCATTCTGTGGGAATGATTAAGATTTAGAATAAACATGCACAACAGCAATACTTTACTTTCAAAACTGGAATAATTTCATTTCTTAATTGAATTTGGCTTTACTTATACAAAAGTGGGAGATAGAAACAGCAAATGAAACACTGAGTCAGCCTACAGCTCAAAGATAGCAAACCCATTACCAACCAAATTTTCGCATACTGACAATAGGAAATTTTTGTTTCTTGAATACAACTAGGACAGGTTCAAGTTCCACAGAAAATCTTCTCTCAAGGCTTCTATGATAGCTGTGCATCCCACAGCCTCGGAGTGTGTCTCTGAGCCCTCTTTTCCTGTCTCACAAAACTTCCCTGCCTCTTCTTGGAGTCATCCTATCAACTCTTAGTCACCCACCAAACATACCCCCTGCATGGAAGTTTCTGCTTCGAGTAGAGAAGGAATATCTGTAGGAGGATATATATATATCTTCAGGATTTAAAACCAATGAAACATCCATACAGACCACTGGAGGTCTAGAAGTTTTCCTGCTTTAGGAGAAGACAGTTGGTCAATTTTAGAATATTGTGGGGAAAAATGTGTGGCAAAAATTTGAATCAGTCCATCTCTCAGTATTTTAACTGCTCTTGCTCAGTGGGAGTTACTGCCTTCTTTTAATGCTTTACTGGCTGGAAGGACACTTTACTTTCATCTGTTGTGGAGGACACTTCTTACAGACGTACCTTACTCAGACTGGGCTTTTACCATGGTGAGACTCAGTGAGGAACCTTCCCGATATGGGATTTGAGTGCAGAGATGAAGAATAAGGAGCAACAAGTGAGGACAAAGGAATACAAAGAACTTTGGTAAAACATGCAATTTCAGATGATCCACTGATTTTACATCTAATATCTTCCAGTACCACTAGGTTTGTAATCTCCTTTTCCACCAAGGAAACTCCAGATGTGACTGGAGCTGCCATGGTGACTGAGATGCATCTTGCTTCCTGCTCTGCAACAGATGTTGGAAACCTCCTGCCTCTTTTGCCATTCTCAGGGTGCTGGAGAAATGAATTCAGATATGCAGCATCCTCATTCTGCACTGCTATTAAATCATAGTGTATAAGCTTTCCAAATACTGAATACTGGGCAATGTACTTTCAAGAATCTACACATATGGGTCTTCATTAAAAGTTGTGGGTTTTGTGGAAAGCATTATTTAGCTTCCCAGCATGTGGGTTTGTTTTCGTTCAATGGAAAGTTGCTAATTTTTGTAAAACAATTTCAATTTTCAAATAAGTTTTCATAATTTCTCTTTGTATCTTCCATAAGTAAAAATGAATCTTCCAGTTTGCACTTGGCTCTTGAGAGGTGATCTAAAACAGAAACAGCAACTCAATTAAAAATTAGAAAGTATCATACTGTTGGAGAGCTACATGTACATGCAGACAGTAGTCTCTCTGGTGTTTCCTTTACTGGTCACCTCCATGAAAATCTCCATGGCCTGGCCTAATGCTCAAATGTTTCTGTTAGAAATATGCCCTGAAGATACACATATTTATTTTAAAGTTGACCTGTTAAATATAGCTACTGCATTCTTCATTGCAGAGTTCATTGCCATGAAAAGTCCAAAGTACTTACACTGACTTAGGCAAATTACACTGATTTTTCAAAGCATATCCTTGTTGACATCTGAAGGATGAAGATGCCTGTCACTGCATCCAACCAATACCTATTTTAAGGAAGGAGAAATAATGGGATGTATCAGATAAACGTTGGCAAGTAATTGTGAGCAGTTCTGAGGGGTGGAGGTAGGCGCAAGAGAGGTGAGGTATTCTGGAAGTGAACCTGAGCATGTTGAAGGCAGCGAGACCACACCTCCTGCAGTTATTACGAATTGTGTCTCAAATGCTGGGATTACTTGTGGGAGAGGGAAAACCTGTAGTTCTTCAGCTTCCCATCCCACCTTCCATGCTTCTGGAGCCCACATAGTGGAGGCTTGGTGGAGCTGGACTTCTGTGGTTTGACTAAGTATGCACAGGCAGTTTATCCTTATGCACTTTTGTCTGCTAAAGATCATTCGGATATTTTAAATAAAACCCAGTTCTTTCTTTCACCTTACATTCCTCTTCTGCTGAGACTGCTTGATGTGAAGTTTTCCCTGTTATTTTGGTTTTGCATGGTTTTCCTCATTTTAATGTATGTCCTGACTTTTTTGTGGTTGTTGTTGTTGTTTTTGGGACAGAAACTTCTCTCTTCATTACTTATCCAGATTTCTGCCTCTGCTGTAAGGTGTCATATCCAAAAGTTGTCAAACTACAGCTGATGGAGTATCAAAAATTGTTCATGTCCTTAATACCTAATGCAAAAAGAAATGTTCTACTCCACTAACAGTGGCACTGAGAGAACTTCTTGCAGATTTTCGGGCTGTCTTTTTTCTCTGTTACTGGTCAAATTCTCCTGTAGAAGAAGAATGAATGACAATTCAAAGATGCAGCCAGATTTCTGATATTTGTATGCAGTCCACTGCTCTGTCTGTCTCATATATGTTCTCCACAGTGACACAAATCAACACTGGCAGTTCAAATGCTTGTAAAGAGGTGGAAATATCACCACACAGAGATTAATTTTTTTTTTGAACACCTGCAATCTGCTTCATCCCAAAGGCAAATAATAATCCCAAAGGCAAATAATAATAATAATATGCAGGATATATTCTCTCATAAAACAACTTTACTGGCCCTTTTTACCTTCAGCAGCTGCTGGTTTTGTCCCTTTTACCATTGCAGCATGTTCAGAATAAGTTTTTATTTGCCTTCTGTTCTAGAAGCTTCTGTTTCTAGAAACAATTAACAAGCCAAGTGATTGCTATCTCAAAAGATCTTTTCGTTTGTTACCATTCCCCTTACATACAATAATTAATAAGGAAATTTCTCATAGGCATTGTTCACAGTCACTTGTCTATGTGCTTTCATACCTACAGTTCCAGGTTACACCTCTGAAGAAGCCACCTAGAGGGTTACATATCATAGATCAAAGATTACAAATTGTAGTTAAATACCTTGTGCCATTTCCATAGCCTTTGTAATAAAACAGACCAGATTATTCTGGAGAAGTGTTTACTTAATCGTATGAGGCACTACATTCTTACAACACAAACATCTACAGAAATAATTAACAAATGTTATTTTTAATTTTTCTCTGTCAATTCTATGAGCCAGATTGGAAAAGCCATTGGAAATACAGGAATTAATCCAACGTTTCCGTGCCAACATTGTTGTCAGTGCACCAGAGTCCTTTGAGGAAGAAGAGTGGGCTGAAATATCAATAGGTACCCTCCAATTCCAGGTGTGAACTTTTCTCTCTTGTCCTTGTCCCAGTCTATCACAAAGTGTTTTGACCCCTGGAGACAGACTAATTTTTGCAAGGCTTTGACATGGGCAGCATGGGTTGTGCAGATGAAATTTATGCAATGTGTGAAAAAAAAAACAACTAATGCGATGTGACCTGTGACAGACATAAGTCAATATAATTGAGAGATTTTGACATATTTCTCCACACCTTTTTAAAAAAAATTTCATAATTCATAACATTCCCACCTCTGTTCATCTAAACTGAATAATAATCACTGTTTTGAGGTAGAATTTGCAAATATTTAGCCAACATGTCATGAGAGAATACTGGTTACTGTTAGCCACAGTAGTCCAAATGTAACCTCAAGCACATCAAGAAACTGATTGCCAAAAGACTGGACATGAATACAAGTGAACTCTCATGGTCTATTGCCCTCTGTTGTATACATCTTGCCTTAATCCCCATTAAAGAAATGTTTCTAATTCTAGCCTGGTAGGGTTTTTTGGCATGTTGTACTTTATATTATATCTAACAACACAATGTGCTTTGTACCGTGAGGAAAATGCTGAAGAGTTAAATGTGTTTGCAAATGCATTCTCTTCAGAAAACCTCTTAACAAAAAATCCTTAGAAGCTACACATGAAACCTAAGGGAATGATGTACACGTGTATTACATATTCTGTTGAATTTGTCTAACCCTGAGATGTGAAATGTGTATTTGAAGTTTCATTGCCTAAAATGAAAGAAGTGGTTTATTCATTGTTTTCTTAGAGATGATCATTAGTTATTAATTAATAATTAAGGTGAGAATAACAGAAGTGCCAAGGTCAAATCTAGAAGCTGTGATAGACATCACTCCTATTTATTTCTGATCAGCATACTATAAGAAATTTTTTGAGCAGGGGTGATCTGCTCTCTTTTTATGTGTACTTTGACCAGTAAGCTGTAATATGAGTTACAGAAAATTGAGGAAAAATTCATGCAAGTAGGAGATGAGGAACAAAATGGACAAAACCCTTGGTGTATAGTTTGTTGGAGGCTGGAGTTACACTAGGGAGCTCAGCTGAGGATCCTGTTGTGAAGTTACTGTAAAACTGCAAAATAAAAAGGCATTCCTGTTTCTGGCATTGTTATACTTTAGGAACACGAGCCAAAAATAGAAAGGCTTATGGAACTGGTATTGTCTTTTCCTGTCTCTGCTAGGTCCTTGTTTAGATACTGATGTAGTAGCAGTAAAAATTATGCTAATGCTCCTTCATGCGAAGAAAATGGTAAAGAAGCTGTTGAACAAAGCAAAGCAGGGAAAAATATTTCCTTCTCTGCCTTGTTACTCTTTTAATAAAGAAAATAAAGCTGTGGAAAATAATTTTCTGAAAAAAAGCTGATTTATGGTTTTGATGATTACACTGAAGAGTCATACAAGCAGTTCTAGATGAATCTCAAAAAACTGAAGTATCTTATTTACCCTATTTGAAATTTATGACACATTTTCCAAAAATAGAATCTGTATACTGGAATAGTGTAAGAGTTAGTTGCTATAATGTACAGCTTTGCTAAAGTTAGGAATGCAATGTTAAGTGAAAGTGCAATATGTTGTCCTTCATTTTAACCCCTTAATAAGAAATTTGTTGCAGGTTTGCTCCCCCCCCCCCTTAAAAACACATCTTAGTTCAAACAACAATTAACTTTAAGAATGATTACATATGGATGCTAACACCATATATTATAAATGATAGAGGATCGATCCATTATTGCTTCTGTTTATGTAAACTGGTGAAAATTCACATTTTACATTCTGATTATCTACAAGCACCATTAATATATGAAAGATATTGTGCACCTCAGCTGCAGTAAAACAATCCTCCTTGGGCTGAATCCTGAGGCACTAGCTTAATTTTGTGTTCAGTTCTCCTTTGGGCAAGCAGCCCTGCTAACCTGGAGATGAAGTGAAGCCATCAGGAAATACAAATATGTAAATGTCTGGTATTTCTCAGATTCTGTCTCTGGGAAAGTTTTCCTTAAAAAAAAAAAAAAGAAAAGAAAAAAGTAAATTAAAAATTCAGTGAGATTTTTGCAAGTAGACCCTTTGAAGATGTGCCTACTACATTACGTGAACAGGCCTGAACTTTTACATAATGAAAGCATAAAAAGCTCACAGGAAAGGTATGCAAAAGGTATGCATTTAAGATATTATGATGGTCAGAAGCTTGTACTGTTCAATGTTGTACTGCTTTGATATACAGCCATGAACTTTCTTTAACTAAAATTTCAGGTTGTGGGTCCATGTAGCAGATGTCAAATAATCTGCATTGATCAACAGTCTGGGGAACGAAACAAAGAAATTCTGCAGTCTCTGTCTGCTGCCAGAGGCAGAAAGGTCAGTACAGTGCTTCAAAATGGCTATAATGAAAGATGTAGTGACTTTGTGGCATGCATAGTAAAATATCTGTTGAGAGAATATTTGCAGTCAAATTGTTGTACTAATTGTTACCGTTTGTTTTTTCTGTAAAAAAAGGATGCACTTACAACCCAGATATGACCTGGTTTATTTCCATAAAATACTCACACTTTTTTATTTAGAGTGGGACTATTAATATGCATTAGTTTTAGCTGTGCTTGCTTTTATTCAGTATGTACTTCCTTACAACATATTTATTTTGGTTTAAAAACACTAGCTGATGCACTGATATCTTCTAAGAAAAGAAATATGCAGAAAAATCTGAAAGTGTTTGAAATTATACAGTTGGCCTGTAAGACTAAACTTTATTCTTACCATGAGAAACAAGTTAACAGGAAAAACTGAGCAGATATGAATGTAAAGTGGAGAATAATTACTTAAGACAGTGACTGGAGAGTAAGTGTGAAATACAGAAGTTTTGAAGTCCTTCTGCTTCTTATGGTTGTGTTGCTTCCTGTAACTGAGAGTGCTCAGATGATGGGTAGGCAGTTCAGCATCCCAAAAGCCTGACAAATGTCCTCAGAAGTATTTATTTAGCTGAAAATCTTTATTAAAAATTCATTGCTTCCTGTTCTTTAAACTTGTGTTATAAAAGTTCCTCAGCCAGTCAGGGCTCAGGCGCCTCACCAGTACCCACCAAACACCAGAGACTGGGCACAGCACCAGGGCAAAGCAATAACAAATAGGTTGAAAATCATTCACCCAAACAATGCACAAACAACTTACAAATAGTGCATTATATGTTTGGGGAAAAAAGAATAATAAATTGATTCGTCTCAGTGACTCATTAAGCAAACAAAGGGCTGCATTTTCCTTGAATGTTATCCTTGGTGAATAGCTCCTCTGGCTCCATCTCAGAGCCTGGTGCAGTGAGCTGGGGAGAGGCACGCAGATAGGGCCGGCTGTCTAGGCACAGCTTCCCGCTGACCTGAGGTGACCTAGAGTTGCACAGCAGGCTCTGGTATCCAGATCACCACTGTACATGTGCCATGGTGGGTAGTCTGAGGACAGCATCCCTCTCTGGTTAATGCTAAGCCACAGCTGGAACATCTGGGACACTTCAGAGCATATTTGGGCACTCTGGGCAGGGAAACTGCCCAGCTGCCACATGGGGTGTGGTATGCAGAGGACTTTTTCTGCTCACATGGGTTTTATTGGATCACGACTTAAATCCTCTGTAGAGAGAAAGCACTCTGCACTCGAGGAGAGAATGGCTACAAAGCCTTACCCGGGATACAGATTCTCAGGAGAGGCAAAGCACCTTCTGCACGCTTCCCACAGCAAAGATGAGCTCCTCTTTCATTCCGATTAACTCAGCAATGCAAAGATTTTCTTGATACAAGCACTCCTAGAACCAAGTAACTCGTTCGAACAGGACTGAGGCAAAGAGAGCAATCCAGCCTCCTGAGAACAAGCTGGCGCCGGATAAAAGCCGCCTGGCGAGGCCAGGCAGAGCACAGCGCTGCTGATCACCGCGGGGGAGAGCTCTGCTTCCCTCAGCAGCGCGGCGATGTTCGCGCTGCAGAGAAACAGGCCTTCAGCTCTTTTTATTTTTTCCCAGCCTTCAGTGCTGCTGGCAGATGGGATCTTGTGAGCATGCCTCGCTCTGCGTTAAGGCTGAGTTCACCGGGTTAGCGGACAGCTGAAAGAAATAGTCTGAACTGGTAGTTTTGCCTGAACTGGTCTGAGAAGACCTCAGAGCCCATCCCTGCTGCAAGCCATCTGTGGGGTGATGATCACCAGCTGGTTATCAGTGAGCAGCACCAGAGGACTGTGACATTTTCAGCATGCTCAGCAGGCCTAGCACAGAACATTGATCAAAACTTTCACAGTTCACAGTGGGGAGAGAGAAAGAACATCGAGTCCATGTGACTGTGTTAAATTGCAGAGCTAATCCTTTGGTGACTCATGGATCTAGGATGTGCTTTTCTGCTACGGAGTCATCTAATAGACTTCATTTTCTCCTTTTTAATCAGATGCAGATTCAGTGAAGGAATTTAGCAGTGTTTCCTTCCATCTGTCAATAATCTGATTCAAACTACAAAAGAAACTATTGAAACAAAATAAGATTTAAGCTAACTTCCCAGCTTTTTGAAAGGCTGTTGTAGTTATCTGATTGTCAAAACATTAAAGATTCTGCACATACAGAAGTGAGCCAGCTGTCAATATTTACCATTTTGTTTTGTTTTTTTCCAAGAACACCAACCTGTACAAATACATTGAAATTTATCAGACTTGTAGCCCAAATAGCAGCCCTGCCAATGAACTTCAATAATGAGATAAATAATGTAAGACTAGTAAGAGGTAGTTCAATATTTATTTCTGAAATCCTGTTTTTCTCCATCCCTCTGAGACTCTGAGATCCTGTTGCTCCAAGCTATAAGATTGAAACTTTGCGTAGATGGATTGCAGTGGAAAGTCAGAACCAGCTACTGTAACTAGCCACATAGGCAATTTACTTGTTTCCTGATATACATAAAGCAGTTGCTTTTTATGAAACCTTTTATGTCATCGTTTGAAATAAGTTGCAGACACCTCTACAAAGTGAACTTGAACACTGCTTTCTGAAGAAACACTCATTAAAGATTCCTTCTGTAATTTTTGACTGAAAAGGAAAATAAGGTCTCTTGTGTGACAGAGTGCTCTCTGTTACTGCAGGAGACTACGAAAGACTAGATAACTACATTAAGCAAATGGCATAAAAATAGCCACATGCTGTTTCACATACCTCACCACCTGATGCAAAACACACATGGATGGAAAATGGAGAACATCGAATTCTTGCCTGTCTTCGAGAATTTGCAGATGAGTACAGCACTAACAATAGCAGAAGCTCTGTGGGTAGATTTGCAGCAGTGCTATAAGGTGGGACTTGCAGTCAAGGTAGCAAAAGGAATTGCATTATCAGTGTGCCCCAGTCTAAATGTATGGATAGCAGCTGTGCATCAAGGGAAATCCATTATGTTTGCACATGCCTTCATACACTAAAAGGCTTGTGGGTTTTTTTTCCCAGTGGGCTGTTGATTCTCCTTTATGTATCTCATTGTGCCTTGGGAGAATTTCTTATCCTGCAGAATTAGATACTGTGCCTTTGCATTGCGTACTGAGATGTTGGCAAGGATAGCAAATGAATTCTCATATCTTATGCATCATTATCATTATTTTCATAGTAATGCAGGGCTTTAACTATGCAAGGCTTTTCATTCAAATACCTGGAACATTTGAAAACAATGATTGTTGTAACTAATAGACCTCTGAAATAATATAGTTCTATTTTCTTATTGGTTGTTGAATTGGAAAATGCATTTAAGGTAGAGCAAAGGAAAATCAGTTCTTAAGAAAACATTCTGCTGTCCAGATATTTTCAACTGAACAATATGGGTTTTTTGCACATCAGCTTACAAATTTTCTTTTTAACCAATATAAACAATCAGCATATTGAAATTGAGAACTTCTACTCTCCTATTTTGTAAGGCTTTACTAATAACTTTTGGTCAATCTAAAGCTGATGAAACATTCTTACATTTTTTTAAAAGTCACTTTTAATAATTGCATCCCCCAAACCTTTGCATGAGAAGGAGGTTATGTTATTGTATGAATAAATGAGCAAACCTGAACAGGTAAATTTATCTACTGGGAGATGGCAGCTGAGAGCTACATCTGGGAGCAAAATCCAGTACTCATCCATCCAAAGCTAAGTATTAGCGTGCAGTATGATTTATGTGCTTGTTACACATTCTATCAAGGTATTTCTGTACCAAGTTCTGGTCTGTGTTAACTGATTGTTCAGGAGCTATAGCTTGAAGTCATCTCACCTCAGCCTTTGTCAGATGTAGCACCTCAGGTTTCTATCTTACAAAAGGAGATAGTGCACCCAGGGTATTTCCCTGTCAGTGAATATCTGAGCAGAGCATACTACTGTTGATCCAGTAAATGAACTTGAAACAACATGCAAGAATGACAACATTTCATAGCTCCTCCTTTAAATGAGTGTGATGACTATCATATGATTCACTGTTGGCAAGAATAAATATGTTTTCTCTGAGCAGTGAAGTGTTGTGCTTTTTCCTAATCAAGGCGCTTTACAATTTTTTTGTCCATGTGAAGTTTAACAGTGATGGAAAGAGTCCCTACTGCCATCAGAATACTAAGCAAATAAAGCCATGGAGCTCACAGTCTAGCACTCCCTGCCCAGTTCTTGGTGTGTTCTGGGGAGACTATATGCAGAGTAAAATGCTCTTGAAGTCAGGAAAAGGTAGGAGCAGCAGGGAGAGATTATGCAGTTTCATTGTAGTAACTCTGCAGGATGTAATCTCTGAGTCTGAAAGCTTCATTTTTCATCAGTGAAATGTGAGAAGGGCTGATTTCTACATTTTATCTTTCTCTTGAAACAGAGCTCAAGTGGCAGATGCACAGCTTTTGTGGTTGTTTGATGGGGAAGTTGTGTGTGTTATTGCTGTTATCAGTGCTTGCTGGGTCAATACTTGTAATTATTAAAAAAACTAGGGAAATTTACTTAAAGATGTTAAATCCCCTTCTGGTAATCACAAGCTAAATTTTGGTCTTAAGAACATTCACAAAAAAAAAAAAGAAAAAAGAAAAAAAGAAGAAAAAAAAAAAAGATCAGCAATTCCACAAATGCCTTTTCTTCAATAATTCTGTGCATTTAAAAATTATTATTCACAATAACAATAATAAATAATTATTCACAATAATAGAAAAATTGGTAAATTAAGTTCTCCACAGTGAACAATCTACCCTGATTTATTTTATTCTCAATTTAAATCAATATGACAATACAGTTAATATAAATAAGCCTGAGAAACACATAATTTATGCCAGTCGAGAAACCACAGCTTGTTAACAAATAAGAGAAAAGCAAGAATGGAAAAATAATACTATGTGCTTTAATATTCTAAATGAAACTGGTACTAACTTACCATTTTAGCATCATGGTTGATCCAACAGTCACTGTGCTGGATGACTGGGATCTTACTGTGCCGCAGTTGTTTCTCAGCATTACATACTAGAAAACTGACCATAAGGATATACCGTGTCCACCAGGTGTTGACACTATTATGATCACTGCTATCCAAAAAGTGTCAGCAATAGGGTAGGCCTGAGAAGTCCACTCATACCCTATATATATGTGACATGCCAGGGAGATGAATGAATAGCAGAAGTAGCCAAAAAACCCTCAGCTTGGTTTTCTTTTTGAAGTTTAGGATTACAAATGAAACAGAAAGACCCAAATTCAGAGTCTGAGGGCATTTTTTGATAGATCTTTTTTACTTGGGCATAAGTCTCAGTTTTACCTCTTGCTAATTCTTCAAAGACTAAAATCTGTTCCGTGTTACCTCATTGCTGTATCTTTAATTATACAGTGCAAGAACAGGAGAATACATACTACCTTTATATTTAATTTGTCAAATATGTTCCATTAAATTCACCTAACACTATTTTTTAAATTTATTGCAATTCCTTTTACCTAATATTTTTTTTCTAAACCTGCTCTAAATGTAATTCCCTCAATTTCAGCATCATCGATCTGAACAATGGTAGCAAATGTAATCAGGAAATAGAGAAGGATAATAGAGGGGTTTTTTTACGTAATTTCATTTGCTTATTTATTTATTTTACACTTTAGAATGACTTGTACATTTTGGCTGTAGTCTGGCAAAGCAAAATAGTTTTTATTGAAACAAGTGAAAAGGGACAAGAAAATTAGTATTGACTTTTTCCTACTTTACTTTTTTTTTTTTCCTTAACTGTTACCTAATCCTTTGGAAAATATTATCATGAGATGACAAGTCTTTTTCTTGCATATTTCTAAATTCTCCGCTGTTGGAAAACAAAACCACGAAACCAAACCAGTCTCCTCCTGTGACATTTTCAGATCACACCTAACTGTACACAACTACAGCTGTAACATTCAACTGCTTCAGATCAAGAGCACACATAAGAGTGCAGACACTCAGATCAGGTTTTTGGTGCCTCGTAGGGTTGCATGGTCCGTGGGTGAAGTGGTTTTACTGTTCTTCTTTTCTTTATTAGTCGGTATCACAAAGAGACATTCTAAGTATTTCTGATATTTATGTAGGATGTATTCACAGGTAAGGGGTAATGACAGATAAGAAGAGACCTAATAAAACAAACTTTCTGAATATTTTCTGTAAAACATGCTGAAATATTCATAAAAACAAATAAAGGGAAATTCACATAGGCTAGACAGAATAAAGTTTTGTTAACAAAGTGAATAATTCCTGGTAGAAAATGCAAGACTTCCTTGCTGTTGGAACACACGTGTTCTCACGCTGCATAGCCTTTTTTTGTGATAATGGATCAACTGTATTTGTCAAGAAGCCAGAACAGTCATTAAATAACAAGATTGTGAGTGAGTGTAAATTACATACATGATACTATGGAGCTCATGATGAAATACTACATTCTTTACCCACTTACTTAAGGTATTCTTCTTGAGTAGCATGGACTTAGTTTTTGTTTACCAGTCTATTATAGTTAATGAGTTAAGAATGTTCTTAATTACATGCACATAGTACATACCTCCTTATTTTTAAAGCAATATTGTTCTTCTAAACATATCTGGGTTGTGAGATCATCTATTGATCTGATTACTCTAACTTGCTTTATATCTTAATAAATATTTTGCTTTTTCTCAGACAAACTTCGGCATATACCTGATGAACCAGCCCTTGAACTCATCCTTTTCAGGTGTTTTATCAGTTGGGTCCCAAGTACTTCCAGTGCTGAAGGAGAATACAGAAATTCAACCGCCAACATCCAGTGAAGAAAAATGTTCAGGATAGATTCTCTGGTGGAGATGAAATGTTTATGCAACTTCAGGGAAAAGTTAATAGACAGTTACTCAAAAAAAAAAAAAAAAAAAAAAAAAAAGGAAAAAATGCTTCCACTCATTTGCTTCTGGTTTAAGTCTTTTAATTTTCTGTTTGCTGTAAATGTTATCAGATGGCAAAACTTTTGACAATTACAGCTCACCTACATGTTTTTGCTTGTGATTAGGTTACAGCAGCCATAAGTCTATTTTGCACAATTGCTTCAGAATGCAACAGGTTTGATCAAGTTTTACTGGTGGATGACTCCCAAAACAAGCCCAACTTCGTTGGCAGAAAACCACATCTCAGTGAAGGAAAGTAAATACAATACTCTACTTCCTTATGCTACTTTGTTAAAACCACAATGAGGAGAGAGGATGCAAGACATATTTTAGAAACAATGTGTGTGGGAAGGGAACAGTGGGAGAGCAGCATGAAAGTAGCAATGCATTCAGCTTTTCAAAAATAAAACTGAAGATGATGTGTAGGCAGTATGAAAGCACCGGAAAAGAGGGAATTATTGGGAAATCTGTGTCTCCCCCTTCAGAAGTGATGTGTGAGGTTGTCAACAAGTCTCAAAGATCAATGAAGATTCAGGATGCCATTTGCAAAACACATTCCTGATACAGGAATTCCATCCAATTGTTCTCAACTTATTTCTCTCATTTCCATTTGTTCCTTTTACATCTGATTAATTTTATGTGATGACTTCTCTGGTGGTTTTTTATGTCCTTGCCCCTGGAAGAGGGATTGGAGGTAAATGACCTGTTAAGTTCCCTTCCAACCTAAACCATTCCATGATTCTGTGATTCTACCATTCCCCCACTCTTGTTTTCTTACATATTTGTGGATCTTGACACATTATTTCTAATTAGAGATTTTTCAGCCAAAACAGTAATTTTCTATACAAGCTTTGTTTATCCTGAGGAGTCTCTAATGGCCACTTAAGGGAACTCTTGAAAGTTTTTTCAAAGTATTCTTCTTGCTCTTTGTTCATTTGATAGTGCCCTCCTTACAAGGCTCTTGAAAGCTCCTAAATAAGATTCATGCTTTCTGATTTCTGAGAGCAAATGTCAGGAATATTGCTTATTGTGAAAATTAAAAAAAATAAATAAAGGAAGCCAAAGCAAAAAAAAACACACAGAAAGTTAAAAAAAAAAAAAAAAAAGGTAATGCAAGCCTGAATACATCGAGGCCAGCTGTTTTATGACCCAGCATGTGTCCAGCCAGCCATGGAGCAATTTTATACTTCCAGGAATTCCTTCTGGAAGAATAAATTCTCCTAAATTGGCTGGTCTCTTGCCATTTGGGAAGTGAAATTTTGACCCCATTAAAAGCACCTTCAGAACTCTCATCCAGTATGATTTAGAACTTCCTTGGGGCAATTTTGGCTCCAGCTGTGTGAAACTGCTTCTGGCTGAAGCAGTCCTCGAGTTTTTTGAGCAAATCCCTGGAGGAAGGCAGGTGACTTTGTGAAAGAGTTGGTCAAATATTCCTTCTGAAAGGGGAGTGACAACTACCACAGAGCAGGGTACAACTGGAAAAGGGAAGCCCAGATTAGAATTCAAAAACGGTCTTTCTTCTTTCTCTCTTTTTTTTTTTTTTTTTTAATGTAATGGTTTCTTTCTTTTGTTCTTTTGAAGAACTGGTTTTACTCACTCGAGGTGGAGCAGTCTCTGAGCAGAGCTTTGTAATGGAAATGAGAAGAGACATTATCTGTTTCTTACAATCTGCTGTAAAATACAGCAAAGAGAGAGGTTTTTCCTATGTATATAAACTGAGGATCAATTTTCAGAATTGTACCTTCTACTTCAGAGCCCAAGGTCTGCTCCTTGATGTCTGCTTTGAAAAGCAGGGGTTTTATCTGCCTAATAGTCAATTATCTGAGGTTGTAATGAGCAGGCTTTTTGGAACCTTGAAAAGCAGTTTCCTGGTATCTAAATCTCTTAACTGTTTCACTCTTTGCCTTTCTGTCATGCAGAATATTGCTTTGTTGGATAGAAAGCCATCTCAGCATTGACAGATTCAATATGAAGAGACCTTTTGTATGCTGACCTTCAGGTGATCTCTGGTGCTTTGCTCTGTCCTCTTCACCTCACCACTATGCCATTTGTTTAAAATTACACAGAAGTTAGAAAAGGAAATTGAAAGCAAACCTCAGCAAGCTCTGTTTCACTTGTTATTGAATTTACTACAAAATAAGTCACTTGCACACAGCGGTTTGACAAATACTGTTTGTGAATAGCCGTAATGCAATGTATGATAACTATGGATGAGAGGATTTGAACTTTAAAAATGTCATGCTTGGTCATTTTGACCTATTATTTACAGGCAATTACACATTCTTTCTGCTGTAGCTTAGTAACATTAGATTAAGAATAATTTTGCCATTTTATGGGGGGGAAAGAAAGATTTCCTCTGGTGTATGAACACACTCATTAGTATAGACTGTGCATTTCCCAGAAGGAACATTCTTGTGGTACACTGATAGGAAATGTCACAACGCTTCAGACTGATGGAAGATACATAAGAAATCTTTCATCTCAGCAAAGGATAATATTTCCCTTCTAGTAAGTGGAGTGTTCCTGTCAGTATTGATATGTCTTTCCATCAATGAAGACAAATTCTTCTCAGTGCCTAAACTCAGTGGAAAATCTTGAAATAGGAAGAGTCTATTTTAAATTACATGCACTGTAAGTTTGTAAAAAGAACATTCCTCCCATCATGTGAAATAAATTTTGAAGAAAGAAGAAGTTTAATATACTGCAAACCCAGGTACTGCAGGTAAAAAAAGGGCATAAACACTTTGAAACACTGTATAGAAAGATTACTTGTTCTATATGGATGTATTTCTAAACCTTCCACGTATATAGAAAAAAGACCATTTCATATGAATGCAGGCTCTTTCATCTAAATACTCCCAATTACTGCAAAATTAAGTCTTTGGACTAATTGCAGACATATGTTTGCCTGCTATGGATAATAAATGTACTTAATACAGTATTTCCAGAGTGCTGTATGTAGAAAATCCTCTATATATTTGAAAACCAAATCCATATTTCCTTGCAATGAATTATTCAAACACATTTTATTCTCTTTGGGACTTAGCTCCTTTTCAAATCTCAAGGCAAAAATGGTGATTATTACAAGCTCTAATAATAGCCAGGAGGCTGAAATCACAAAACAGAAATCAGTATTTTTAGGAGAAGCTTCTGAACTCTGTGTACTCTGATATGACTAAGATATTTCAGATACAGTTTATGATTTATATACTTTCAATGGCTTCCTTCAAAGTATGGACAAAATTTTAGGTCATCCTTCCCTCAAAATTATACACAAATCAAAATGAAGGACTGCATTAAAAATGTGATTATTCCTCATAAATTGTAGAGATTATGCTATGCAACTCTTCTTCAGTCTGATTTTTAACTGTCTTGGAAATGAAACAAATAAAATATAATTTGTGCTTGATGTGTCTACTGGTGGTGGTTGCATTCCTGACCTTTGAGCTCATGAGAGGCTGAATTCTGCTTGGAGGCATTGGCAGGCTCTCAGAGCGAGTGTGTGGCTTAGGACTGAATGGATGTCTCATCGCTGCAGGGATTCACAGGTGAGGTGTTCCCCAGCTACTGCGCTGACAGCCTCTGTCTGTTTGGCCAGCATGCCAATCAGCTGCACACTCAGCTCAGGCCCTGCACAAAATGAATAACCACCAATTGTCTTTAAAATACGCCCAGTCGGTCCTGTTGGAGCTGCCTCTGTTATCCAGGGGTTGGAGCTCTCACAGAGAGTGTCAGAGAAGAGAAGGCTTGTTTCTGTCTCCTTTACCTGGAGGGATTCAACACTGTTTTTCTCCCCTGCCTAACCCATCCGTCAGTTGGTGAGACTGGGGACTAAACAGAAGTGGGTGTGTGCAGAAATCACGGGGAATGTTTGTCCCTCCCTTCTGAGGTTTACAGAGAAATGATCAGTGATTCACTGGGCCAGCAAGGGATGGACATGAGCGCAGTGAGGCAGTACCCACATGACTTCAAGCTGCTCCTTTGTACATTTTTGGATTCACTGAAGGTGGGAGGGGAATAAGAGCATGACTGTAACCCAACAGGTAGGTCATTCTTATGGAGGTGAAAGATGTGGGTACATCTCTGTGTCTCTGATTATACAGCTGTCGTGAGGCAACTGCTTGGGGAAAACATAGTCACAGCCCCCAGGGGAGGGATGAGAAGGCAGAGTGCTCCTCTCCACTTGGCATTTTAAGACAGTGGATTTACAGAAGCAGGCTTGTCTCCTTCCTTTGGCCACCTGTGTTTAAGTACAAGATTGGAACTTCAACAAGAGCAGGTGAGAATGCCCAAAGTGTGTTTTGGAAAAGGCCATTAGGGGAAATATGGGTTCAAGTCCACAAAAGCTAAAATTGCAATGAATCCAAGCTTCTGACTTCTTGCTAGATACACCAATGGCAAGGCCAGAGTGAATAGGAAAAAAATGTGGGAGAGAAAGAAAAGTGGCATCTCCTACACTCAAAGTTTATGAAAAAGTTTTGATACACGTGCCTTCACCACCCAATTTGTGGGGTTTTTTTTCAGGAAATAAAGAACATAGTATCTTCAGGCTCATAAATCAGATTCAAAGAACTCAAAGTCATCGACAAAGAGGTGCCTCTTAATCAAGGCACCACTTAAGAAGCCTCTCTTCTCTCCAGTTTGTGTAAACTTGCTTTGCTGCTCACTCAGTGTGGTGGTGGTTGTGGATCCTTTCCAGTGGAAAAGAAAACAAGCAGGTGCTTTCCATAAGGAGTGAAGTGACTCACTTAAGACTATGGACAGAAAGAGGTGTTAGGGAGGTTTGAGATGGGGCATCCTTGAACATCACTGCCATGTGCAGAGGTGCATCAAAAACCGCCCTAATAATCCCAGAAATATGTGTTACGGAAAAAGCTAGTCATTTTTCTGCTCACACTGTGAAGTATTCCAGAAAGGGTCATAACAGGAATTGTGCCATTGGGAAAGAGACCATAGCAAAGGCAGGATGGGGAAAGGGGACAAACAAAAAAATGCATGTTGTAGCATTTGCCACTCAAAATTGCTGTGGGGTTTCTTAAATAACCACTAAGTAAGACAAAACATGAGAAATCAGGGAATTTGATTTCGTACAGCAGTTTCATGGCAAAATTGAAATGACACTGTTCTCAAATGAAGAGCCTCCTGCCTTGCATGGCTCACGCTTAGCCTGTAAGTAGGTGCATTTCTATATTAAACCTATTTTTTTGTGCCAGTCTATTACAACCAAAACCTCTCAGCACAGTTGAAATCTGGTCTTCAACATCAGTTTCTCCTAGATAACCAGTATGTTCCATATTTCAGCCCCGTCGTGCTTTTTGCTGGTTTTCAGAGGTAAATGTCCAATCAGGGTTAAAGTACTCTGGCCAGGATTGATAATGCAGATATTAATCCTCAGTCCAGAAGTGAAATTAGATTTTAATTTGTGGAAGAACTATGTTTTCCATGAGGTTGTGTTTGAAAAGCCAGCAATGATCTAATATCAAGTCTGTTGTTTCCTGGTACGTATGATAGATGAATCAGATAAAGCTGTTGAAAAGTTTGTAAGTTATTATTTCCAGATGCTACAGAAAACTAGAAGACTACAGAAGGCCCTGCACTGCTGAACCCATTCTACAAATGGAGAAGAGCCTCTGAAGTATCCACCATTTATGGATGTAATTCCCAATAAATCATGTATTAGATATTTGTATTTTCACTGGTTTAGCCAAATGCTTTGAATTGTTTCTTATTCTCAGAGCCTTTGTATTTACTGTCATATTCAAAAGTTTCTTCCAGCAAACCCTTTAATATTGAAATGAAATTAAATTTGTCTTAGGTCAAATGTTTGTCTTTATTCTGCTTTAAGGAATGAGAGGTAACAGTATCAAATTATGCTACAGGAGGTTTATATTTGATATTAGGAAAAATTTCTTCATGGAAAGGATTGTCAAACATTGAAGTAGGCTGCCCAGGAAAGTGGCTGAGTCACCATCCCTGGAGATATTTAAGAAATATGTAGATGTGACACTGAGGGACATGGCTTAGTGGTGGACTTGGCAGTGCTGGGTTAACGGTTGGACTCAGTGATCATAAGGGTCTTTTCCAATCTAAATCATTCTATGATTTTAAGAATGCAAGACTTCTGTGTTTAACTTGCTATCCAGAGCTCAGTGTAATGATTTAATGCACTTGAAAAGAGAAGGTTTTTGTCTGAGTTGCTTTATCTGTCAGCCAGTACTTTGAAAAAAGCTACAGTATTCCTCAGTAATGTCTGGTCAGTTAGAAAAGAAGACCTAAGCTACAGGATCTGGGCACAGCTTGCAAATATTTGTTATATATATATTGAGAGAGAGAGAGAGAGAGAAATAAAAGCATATTAAAGCCCAGTGTCCCAGGGACACTGTTTGAATGCTGCCGCTGCTGGCACGTTCTGTAGCAAAGGAGTCATGTATTGTGGCCAGAGACTCTTAGAACAATTAAAAGCCAGCAGACATTGCTGATTTAGTTTGCCAAACTTGGAGGACTTTTCATTAACTAGTTGTGCATAGTTCTATCTGAGGGAAGGACTTTGGCAAGTTCTTACGCTATTTTATGTCTCGTACTGGCATCATGGAGTCACTTGGTATTCATTCAGTCTCGCCTCTCTCCCTGGCATGGTAATTTGGAGCTATTTATGTGCAAAGTAAAGAATATGTCAAGGAAGAAAGAATCTCAGGTTTCATTGAGTGGGTAATCCGAAACAATTGGTTAAATCAGCCAAGGAAGACTGAGAGCTGTGTGGATCAGGAACATGCATGAAACACTGCAAAAAATGTAAGTGGATTCTTACCAGACATATTTAAAAAGCTATATATGATTTAAATGAGACTGTCAGGTATTGCATTTATCATATTTATAATTAAATATTCTGCTTCAAATAAGAATGTTTGTATTAGTAGGGTCATTATAACCCATGCTGTACTTCTAATTTCATCCATTAGCCCCAAAATACTGACAAAATATTTTTCAAAATTACAATTTGCATTTCGTAAGATAAGTTTGAGAGGCTACAAGTTAGCCATGTGGTGATATTACACAATAGGTCATTTGGAAAAACAGCTGTGACACTTGTCAAAGAGAAGAAAATTCAGAGTGATTGAACAGTTAAGAAGAGAGGCATATAGTCAGGCATCACATTACATATAGAGAGGAATGCTTACTGGGAGAGAAATCCCTTAAAATGCACACACCTATCTCCCAGAAACTGCCCAAATTAGGAAATTTTCTTGAGTATGTGTTGTTATTTTTCTGCAGTTGTTGGTCTTTATGCCAGATGGAACAGGTAAAGATTGAGAGGCAAAGTGGTATCAGATGCAAAGTGCCAGAAAGCAGCAAAACAATGGAATTTTTTTTAAATGGAAATAAATGGAATACTTTTACTTCCTACAGCATTTTTTGAAGAAAAAGAAATCAGTTTAAATAGTACGAAAATAAATATAAAAGTGAATAATGGAACTAATAAAATTATCTAAGCCTTCTAGAATACAATAATATAAATAAAAGCAATTCCTTGGGTTTTGAATGTCTAAACCATCGTTTATCCTAACAATTCTTGTTTTTACATCCCTGTAACTGCGAGATCATGGGTAGAAGTCACTGAAATAATTCTTGACAAAGAAACTCATGCTGGATACAGAGATGGTGATAAAGCTGCTGATCAATGTAGTTACATA
Organism: Myiotriccus ornatus; assembly: GCA_036023395.1. NCBI lineage: Eukaryota > Metazoa > Chordata > Aves > Passeriformes > Tyrannidae > Myiotriccus > Myiotriccus ornatus. The sequence continues at coordinate 86,439,691 of JAYRBT010000082.1, read as the reverse complement.
ACAAAGTAAACTTTAAAATCATAAGGGGAAAGTCTCACAAAGGAAGGAAAGATAAAACTTCTGACCTTAATCCTGCCATAAAAAGCTGAAAAGCTTTCCAGTTATAGCAAGTCTTACTGGTTCAGAAACATCATGGGTTTTGACCTCCTCTTGATGCTGGCATTACTTTGATATACACTCAGCCTTTCTTAACCTGGATTTTCCATGAAAGAAATAACTGCAGCTGACAGAAACTGTGATCACAAATGGCAGAGACCATGAAACCACTTAAGAGGCTGTCAGTAGAACAAAACTCCCTGATGCCCTTAAGGCAATAGGAGCCATGAGCCTAGTAATCCAGCTGGAAATGCAGCTACAGATTCATGAATGGATTGGAGAACTGGGAAATGCTGCCTTAACAGTGAGCTCTCCCTTCTAGCTTTCAGTTTTTTCTCATTTCTATCTGAAAATAAAGCTGCATGAAATCATCATGATGTGGCTTTCACTGTGATTCCTTTCTCATTATAGGTGAGTTGTTTTTGCATCTAATCAACCAAAACCTATGTTGCAATGCAATGACAACTTAATATAATTTTCTTAAATCGTAGGGTGGGCTTTGCACGAATTGTTTATGTGAATTCATGTGAAATATTGTTTTGAGTGCTATTAACATTTATTAATTTATGATCAGCCTCTTGATTATGTCAATGTCAGGGTAATGGTGTTTGAAGGGACTTCTGCAGGTCCCGTAATTCAAAATGCTGCTCCAAGCTTCAGGACTAGATCAGGTCTCTCAGGGCTGTATCCCACTTGAGTTTTAAGTCTCTCCAGCTACCTTTCTGGGCAACTTCTTCCTGTGCTTTTCCACTCTTGGATGAAGAAATCTTTCTTCAGACTGAAGTTCGGCTTCTGATTGTTGCCTCTTACCCTTTCACTGTGCATCTTTGCAAAGACTCTGATCTTCTCTCTACCCTCAACCCATAGGTAATTGTACACCCTGCCCTTCGCTTTCTCTTCTCCAGGCTGAGGAAACCTGCTCCCTCGGTTTTATCTCATACCTCATGTGCTGCAATCCTCTAACCTTCATCTCCAGTGAGAAGTCTGATAAATTACTTCAAAAATCCTTCGCTGAATGCTGAAGGATTTAAACCAGAGAACTCAACAAATCGCTATCTGGAATGCGGGGTTGAACAGCATTCTCCACCCACTCTTTCAGTGAATGAGCAAGAAAGGCCGTTCAGTCCACTCTGAAAAGCAGTGTCAAAAAAGTTACGTTATTATCAGTTTAGAGACTTGGCTGTGATACATCCACTTTTTCTCCTCAGAGAGTGGCTCTGAATTTAGTTTTAAATGAAGCCTTACACTGAGTTTAGAGTATAAGTCTATTACCATTGACTGACTGGCTGATTCTCTTTTTGACTTAATCAAGTAAAAGTTTTATTTTCAAGAACGTTTAGTATATTCTTTGCAAAGCTGGAACGTGGTTGAAATCTTGGTCTGAGTAAAATCAGCAGCAGAATTAAACTCTCTGCTGGGTAAACTCACATTTCCTCTGAAAGGTTGACAGTAATAGTATTTGCTTCTCTCAATATGTTCTAAATGGATCTCCACAGTATTCAGAACATTGCTGTGTAACTGAAGCAGTTCCATTTCTGTATGTCCGGTTTTGGATACTTAACAAATTTGATTTTCTAGAAGTATGAGCTGAACACTCAATAAAAATTGGATTGATTGAGCAGTGCAACAATCAAATATCCGTGCAGCCCAAGCACTTCTGAAACTTTAGACAAAGATGTACCACTTTCTAATTCACTAAATTAACTGCATCTGAAAGCAGTTAATCAGCTGTTTCACTGCCATCAGGCAAAGGAAGTTGACAGCTGTTCACAACTGTATTTTGTGCCTCTCTCTTTAGCATGTACAATGCAAAAAGCGTGAATCAGGCAGAATAGGTCAATGAGATTTTCAGGCAATCACAGGAATGAAATAAGGGCTGAATCATTGAGCAGCCTCATTTCTCTCTTTCTGACACCTGACATCTTATTTGTCCCAGTGCAACCCAAGGATAAAAACCATAATCATATGGAAGCAGAGAATACTCCCTCAAGTATAATTCTAAAATCCCCATGCTTTTAGGTGATGAATAACCTACATTAATTCCAAGCTGATGAAGAAACAGAATCACTAGGATGGTTTTATTGGGAAGAAGTTATTAGAAACAAAATTCTTTGTCTGCTGAGACTGCAAAGCTTGAAATAATTTCCAACTTTCTAGTTTCTTTTTTCTCTGTTGAATTAGGCTAATGTTTCTAGCATAGCAACTGAGGTTTGTGAATCTGAAAATCCTCACATCCAAGTCTTTTATAACTAGGCAGAGATTGTTAGTAAGTCAGACAACACTTCTTGCTCTTATGAGCTCTTCTTCCCTTTGGTGCAATATCCTCATATGCATGTTATCTAGATGAACTACAGAGGAGCCGCACAAAGCTGCAGGAGATGACTTGGAAGATTCCCAAGAATTCAATATTTGTAGTGAAGTGCAATTGATCTCAAGGATGAACATCATCCCGATATATTAGAGGAGAACAGCAAAATGGAGGGAGGAGAATCCTTGAGAGGTTATCAAATATGTCCCTCAGCCTTAAGGAAGCTCTAAATATAGCTGCACAACACCTGTCAGGTGAGAAAGAGATTAAAAAGGATTCCGTAGTTCCAGCATTCCTCAGCCCCAGCTTGTTGCAGCATAGTGGAGGGCTGAATGGAGTGCCCAGATGGAACTGACACAGATCTCTCGGGCTAAGCAGGGATAGTGGAGGTTCTGGGAGAATGCTCAGGGCTACTGAGGCATATCAGTGCTCTCGAGACCTGAACTTAGTGAAAATTGCTGTTTAAAACCCTCAGGTCTCTCTGTGTGACATTCAGGATCATTCTCCATCTGGTCCATAAAGCAGCAATAACTACTTGGACTAAGGACAAAAGCCATAGTCTGCCTCTGCACAAGCCAGGGTGCCGTGGTCCACTGCTTTTCTCCCTGTGTTTTTCTGTCTGCCAAGTAACTGATGTAGGCCAATGACCAAGGTGATTGTCTTTCAGTAAACAGCTGAAGTTGGAAGCTCTTCTTGTCTCAGGGCTGACACAGTCTGACACAGCCATACACACAGACTATTACAGACACTGTGTTCACAGGCTTATGCATATGTGGGTTAATGTGCAAAGGGCAGCTCTTGATGAAAAGCTTCTGTCAGTCTGGTCAACTAGGTCTTATAATCACCACCAAGCCACCAGAGATCTGAGAGATTTCTACTGCCATGTTCCCTGTGCCTGTAATTTCTCAGATGAAGCCTGTGTATTGCTCATCCTTTATCAGCAGAGCTTTAGCTATTCTTAAAACTTCCAAAGTAGAATATAAAAAGGAAATTTCTTGTCAAACAGATGTTTGCCACCATTGATTGAGGTTCTTGCAAGAATTAATGTCACCTGAAGGTGATCAATTAGCAGTGTTTCTCCTTTTTTCATCACAAAATTCAGTAAAGCAGGAAATAGTATGAAACTTGAGAGAAAGATAAATGAGTCTCATCAAGAGGAGTGAGGTATGATTAAACAATAGGGTACAGCAGGATGGGTGACATAAGAGGTCAGTACTAATCTGGGACTACTCATCTAGTTGTTATCAGTTTCCCAGCCCAAAAGAGTGGTAATTCAGGAGTTAAACATAGGTACTGAGGTATGTCATTGCAAGGCTAAAAATTACAGTTCAGAGGATTAACCACACTGATTCCTAAAAGCGAACTCAGAAGAATCCTTGAACTGACAAGTTCATAATTAGCCTGAGGGATGACAGCTCACGACCAGTTGTGTTTGCTTCTGGTGTAAGCTGGCAGCCTTTCACTGACTTCCATCAAGACGTGACTCTTCTGATGTCAATGTGACTGTGAAAAGGCAAAAGCACAGTTAACATTTTTCTATTTTTAATTTCTGCAAATGGCAGAACTCCTTTTGATTTCACAAGAAGCAGGACAGGGCCATTTACTTAATTATACCAAGTTCTCCCTACTAAATGTAAAGGAAATTAATGTGAAGTTCTGTTTACTGTTTTACCCTGTTATGCCTGAAGGTGGAAGTTGATATTACTTTCCTTCCAGTGAAATGAGAGTGGTACTCACTCTTCTCATAATCACTTTGAAGCATCTGCACTCGAGGAGGAAGTCAAGGTCTGAGACTGAGGCAATTTAACAAACAATGTCAATGACCCTGTGCCCAGCACTGCTCTGAGACAAATAATTGCACCACTGTGCTCCATGCTGGTCTTACGTCACACGCTCTTACGCAACAGAAAGTAGCTGGGAGACACTTTGCGTGTTTGGTGAGGGTGAGTGGCACAGCAATCTCAGCTGGACTGCACACAGCCAGGGCACCTCGCTGTCACCTCAAGAGCAGGAGACCTGATTTCCCTTGGCCTTGCTGCCTGGCTGCATTCATGCGTGCCCATCATAGTCACCTTCCTTCCACTCCGTCCCGCATGCACTGCTGCAGGGTTGGAAATCCCATCAGCAAACCGTATGTGGCTGCTCTGTGACTCCTACTGAGAGGTGTCTTCTACCCAGGGAATCCAATGTTCCTCTGAGATTTCACCAGACCACAGCTCTACCATCTTACCTTTGCTTTATCAACACTGTTTTTCAGGCAGCTGCAACACCTTGTGACCTGGATCCTTTTCTATTCTTGTGACCCTCTCCATGGTCTAAAGACTTTTTTTCTGTGGTGAGCATAGAGTGATGTCCTGGAAAAGGGAAAGACTGACATTTCAGTCCTTTGAAGCCGAGGAGGAAATTGAGCCCCAAGCTCTCATACTGTGTGTCAATATTGGTAGTGGCAAGTTCTGGAAAAGCAGAGCTGCTCATGTCACTTGTCTGGGAAACATCCGAAGGACTCCATCAGGCCATGGGATAGTTCAGCATTTCAAGGGAAGCATCTTCCCTATGCTTCAAACTCCACCTCACCAAAATGTCAGGGCAGAGATTCACGCCTCTGCTGTCCTTTCTCATTATTGCACAGAAAGGGGTAGGACGGCGATGTCACTGCTGAGTAGTTTTGGGAACAAGATGGAGCAGGTATCTTTATACTGCCTGCAAAAGGGGAGAGAAGTTGGAGGGCAAAAAGAATAAGTTGAAGGCAGGTCTCCCTATCATCTTGCTTCAATCTTTCTGATAGTTGGCTAATTACGATCAATACTAAAATGTGTCACTTGCTTTTGTTTGTCTGCTCACACTCACATGAGTAACTGCAAGAACAGATTCAGTAGAAGGAAAAGTGGATTTCTGTACAATTCCTCTAGATGGCAAGCTTTATCTTTTATATTTATCTTATCTATTCAAAAGTGAGTATGTTCAGGCTCAGCCACACTGGAAAAAAACATCCTCAGACCATTAAATCAGTTTTGGAACATCAACTACTAGAGTCCTAAGCAAATTTCTGTAGGGAAACAAAATTGTGAACAATGCACCAAGCTCTTGAGAAATATATTTACTGGTGGAATATGATTTGGAAAGTACAATAATGAAATTCTGTTTGAAAGATTACAGACTTTACAAACATCCTTACTGCACCGAAAGATGAATATGGTGACCAATTTACTCCCAGTGGCATTTTGTTGTGCTGGATGTGAGGGAAGTCTCTCTCTCTGCCCCAACTTTTCTAGGTATTAAAACTGATCATTACTTTCACTGTTGCTAAGCCAGTGAGGAATGAGTGTAAGAAATCAAAAACAGAATAAGGAAATCAATAAAATTGCTCTGAGATTGATTCTGATCTAGCTTCTCTGTAATTAGTAATTACTCTGGTGGACTTCCTGCATAAAATGACTGTAGGATGTCTGGTCTCATGTGCATCCAATATTTACATCTTTGAGAAAAATTATAATAATGGTCAGCTATTTTGCATCCGATGTTGTCTTTTGAACAGCTACAAAGTTAAGCGTGATTGGTAGTGTTGGAACACAGAACCATCCTACAGAATTCATGGTATTAGAGGATTTACTGGGAAACAAGATGACAAAGAATCAAGCCCATATCTCTCTCTGGAAATCAGAACATAGTTCCAGCCCTTATGCTTGATACAACAGAAAGAGCTTCCAAAAATGCTCCTGGTATTTATGAGAACCCCACTGAAGCTTTATATCCCTGGTGTAATGGGGCTTTATATGACAGTGGTTGTTGTTCTGCATTTTATGTGGACAAAGGAAACAGTGTCCACAAAGGCTGATGCCTGTGCCCAGTTCTCTGCTGTTTGCATTGTTTCTGCCTGCTCCTTGCTGAGACCCCATCTGTGTTCTTTCACCTGCACAAAACAGTTTGTGAATTCCTCCAGTGAGAGATCATTTCATACATTTCCCAGTTGATACTGTACATGACATTGTGCTCAGGTGTGATAAATGGAATATTTAATAAATCTTAGGAGATTTTGCTATGGCCCTAACGATCTATTTGAATTTTAATGTTCAGTTCAAGTTTGTCCTGTCTTAGTTTCAGCACATTACTTATTATCATAACCCATACTTTCCATTTTCTTACCTTACACTCTTTCAATTGAGCATTCTGTCATGCCTCTGACTAGATTGTAAGGGTCACAGGCTATGGATTTTTATTTGTTCTATTAAATGTCTGAGCACTCTTTAGGTGCTGTACAAATACACAATGATTTGCTCATACTGCTTGCTGTGCCTTAAGTGATTTTTTTCCCTTTTTCATTTTCAACCTTCAAATAGATTTGTCTCAGAAATTGCCCATAGCTTACCCAAACTCTTAATTTTCATCAAGTTGGTCTTCCCAGTCTGGAGATCATTGCTGGCACCACTTGACCTCCCTCTGGTCAGAGTTTCGACAGAAATTAGAAAGCAGGATTTCCTTTCTAGAAGAGGGATGCACAGACCTCTGTCCAGTTGTGCTGATCACAATGCAGCCAAGTCACCTGGAGAGAGCTGCTCATCCTGCCTCCCTGATGAGATGCCTCTTTGGCTGGCTGCCTTCTGCTGCCACATTTCATCGCACACTCCCATCCCTAACAACACTTCTCCTTATTCCCTTGAGCTCCCCGCCTTTCTCTTCCCTGGGGACTCTGCCTGCCCTACATAATGAAGTGGTTTGTGCCTGGTTCTTGCACAACTACTCCAGTCAGGGCACCAAGAGACCTGTTTTCTCGATTTCCTCTGCTTAGGATCACCACACATCTCTGAGTACTTTGTGATCGGATATCAACTGTCTTCCAAAACAGCAGGGGAAGTGGATTGATCTAATTTGTCCAGCTTTTATCAAATCAGAATTTTGACTGATAATGAACAGGAGAATGTGCCATGTCCTTGCATGCCAATACATAAAATACATGACAATACAATTTTGGCCACCACTTTCCATAAATATGATTAAATTCTTGTATTGTCCACAACAATTACTTGCCCCTATTTTGACAAGAAAACTATAAAAACGTAATCTGTCTTGATCTGAGCCAACAGATTTCCTTTTCTCTTGATCCCCCCCCTCTCCCAGTTTTAAAGCTGAAGGAGAAAAAAAAAGAGCAAGTGGCTCTGCTTAGAAGTGAGAACACAGCAAGCATGACCCAGTGCACAGTGTCCCAAGGAGCCTTACTCTTCCTCCCTGAGGCAATGGCACAGTGCAGCCCTCTAGAAGGTCCACAGTTAATTGGCCTTCTCTTTCCGTATTGCATCTGATTTCATAGCCTTTGCATATGTTTAGCATACCCCTTTAAACTGACACAGGAACTGGAGGGAATCCCTGCCCTCTAGCTCTCAGCTCCTCAGCGTGACTGACAAGTGACGTGCTAACCCCTTCTCCCAGGGGTTTAGGTGGAGACATGCTGTGGGACTGAACCTTCCACAGATCCCTGCAATGTGCTCTTATGCAAGATGGCCTTGGTCTTACCTCATGGCAGAGAGGAATCACCAACACCTGAACTGCCTGTTTTCCCGCAACAGGTGTTCCTTTCACTCCATGTGAAAGATGCCCCTGACGGACAAGTAGGTGCATGTAGACCTACTCTTTCAAGGTCAGAGTGTCCCAAACTATCCAGATAAATGCTGGAAAGCCTTTTTCAAATGCATGTGTGTAACTGCTGAGCAAAATGATGATGTTACTGACTCTAATGCTGAAGAAGCAGTGAAGGAAGCAGTGGCCTCTGACAATGTGACAGCTAGGGGATTTAAGAAGAAGATATATTTCCTCATGGATTTGTATGTGAAATATGATGTGGTTGCTGTGTATTGCAGCTGAGCATTACTCAAGTTTAAGCTCTCCTTTTCCTTCCTACTTTTTTCATATTGGTACTTTGAATATATGTGTAATCATTCATGTCCCATCTTTTTAGGCGTTTTTATCTCCTCTCTTCTTCATGCCATTTGGAGGTGGATCTGTGAGCAGTGCTTGAATATTTATATATCTTGAATTGTATTTTTACATCACCTTCAAGTAAGAACCAATGGAAAGACCCTGAGGAAATTATTTTTGGCCTGATTTACTAGTTGCAAAGGAGTAGGTCATGCAAACTAAACACCCCTACATCCTTTGCTTCAGGCTATTCCCTGGGGCTGGAGTAGACCCAGAGAACAAGATCTTTCACAAGGATCTCAGTGCATGGAGGCTGTATTATCTTTTTGTGGGGTGCATAGCTAAGTTTTCAAGCCTGATAGGAAGAGGGAAGAATGAATTGTGAGAGTGTTACAATCCCATTTTGCCTCTTAACAGTGGGCAATGTATATGTGACAATTTGGGCTCTTGTTTTAATTTCCCTTGCATTGCTCTGAGAAGGAGTTTAAGCACAGCATGAGTGAAATCTGAGCTCATGTTCAGCTGTCTCCTTCATTAAATGTACAGTAGGGTGGAGTTTTGCAGTTCTTCATGAGTTGGATTCATCACCACTTTTTTTGTGAGATATATTTTAAGAACATTAAATAAATGCATGTGTGTAGGTATATTATGAGACTTCTCAAATGAGAAATGTCTCAAAATGCTGATAAAATGGAGCTTTGGAATAAAGAATTTCTTTACCTACCTCAATAACAAATGTGATGGATGTCTTACCCTATCCTGCATTTCAGTATTTATTGATGGCTGTGTATCATGCTTCTAAATGTGCGAAGAAGACAAGTTAAAAAATTCTGTGCCTCTGGAAAAGTCATGCTTTGCAAGTCCAGCCTATACATAATCTTAAACTGTGTTCATACTGACAGCAAATGCTGAGTGTATTTCATTACTAGGAGGGCAAGAATGGCTGCCCGCAGAATGGCATTTGGAAATGATCCATCCTTAATCTGTTCTTCCAGAGCATGACCTACATCTTCTTGCTATCATTCCCCTTTTTCTTTGAACGATTAACTCTCAGGTCATGAGACTTTTCCAAGAAGGACCTATCTTTCAGAGTGTCTAGTAAGTATCAAGTGCTTTTTCCTGCTTCAGATCAGATTCCAGCTTCCCAGAGCAGAACCATCCCAAACCTCATCAAAAACAGCATCATAAATTTTAACCCAAAGTTCCAGGGAGCCAGCATAATACTCTGTTGGAAAACCTATCAGTAGCTGCACTATCACAGTTGTGTATTTTCCTGTGCTCAGGGTCAGGCGGGCATCATGGGCAGGAGCTGCCATCTAAAGGCCAGTCCAACATCCAGAGCTGAGCAAGGGCTAACAGGTACCACCAGAGTTGTGAAGGAAGGAAGTCCCCAGCTAAGGCCAGCCAGTGCTCATATCCCAGCCCGGCCTTCCTCTCTAAGAAGGTTTCCTAATGTAAGCAGAGCTCTTTATGTTTCAAGGAAGCCCTTGGGAAAATGGCTGGCTGTACAAAAGACATTTGTTGCTGTTTGACCAGTTGGCTCACTCAGCATCTTACATCGTCTCACTGCCCTTTGGCCAGAGTCATGTTATTATGAGTATATAATTGTGTATTTAGCTACTAGCTCCTCTCTTAGGGCTACAATTTAAAATAATGAAGGAATCTGATTTATATTGGTGTGCTCCTCATATGAGCTCAGCACAAGGCTGTAATAAGATTATTTATAAATGACACATAGTTCCCCTAAACTCAGACAAAATGAAAAATATAAATATGAGAAGGACTGACTCCTTATATGCTCATGAGATCTTATTTGAAAATAGAGATGAGCTGATCAAAAATGTATTTGCTGAGGTGTAAGAGCAGTTTGAAAGTTTCTTTAGAGTTTTCATAGGAAAATTAGACCAGTTCATGAATAGCGAATAATTAAGTCACAGGGCATTGTGACTGGCTGTTCATTAGCAAGAGTTAGCAGTAACATTTGCTTTCCTCAGTGTTGGCAAACTGATTTTATTTGTTCGTAATTTGATTTTTGAGAACCAATCAAGCCAAGGATTAAGACAAGGCTCTTAGACACAGGCAAATTTCCAAAGCAATCTGAGACTCCATTCACTAATTGAAGTTGGTGTCAGGAACCATGTCTTAACATGATCTTCAGGAAGTTCTTTAATTTGTTGCTAATATATCAACCTTCTCCTTTCTCTCCAGTATAAACAGCTATTTTGTACAGAAAATTTTTTTTCTTCATGCCCAGCAAAGGCAGGAAAAGGAGCTGCTGAAACTGAACTAGGAGAAAAGGAAGGTGGTCATTCCTGTAGAAGATGCCTCTCTCTCATTAATAGCATGACACAGCAGGGTGGCTGCCTGCAGATTAGGAAACTGTTGAAAGCCTTGGAATTACCCAAATGAGGTTATTGCCTTTGGGTTACCCAAATGGCTGCATCAAGTTGGCCCCGGCACTTCCACCCCTGCTGACTGGGAGACTGAATCAAGCCCTCTACGGTCTCTGGTCGTGCCCCTGTGTCTCATGTTCGTGAGATCAAGCCTCAGCTATCATCATGTGTGATGATGAGTGTTGTCTTTATGATGATAAAATACATCCTCTGCTTTCTCTTGGGTTGTCTTTGCCTGAACCATTTCAGGTGAGCATCACTGCCCTAATCCTGAACATCTTTCACCCCTTTGGTCTTTGCTTCCTTTAGGTGTCCCTCTCACCATCTCTTTCTCAGTGTCCGAGCTGAAATCACAGGAGGATTTTTTTCTACTGGAAATGTTAACCCACCCGCTGGTAGCAATAGAGAGAAGCTGCACAGAAACTGAGCTAAGACAGTGCCCAATAAAACCAGAATGACCACAGAAAAATAGCCATAGCTGGGATCAAACGCAAAGCCCATCTCTCACCCAAGATGCTCTGCCAGAATGTCCAAAACCTTACACAGAGATTTCGTACCAAGACAACTGATCAACTGGTTGTATAAGCCCAAAGCTGGTTGTGCACACTGCTATTCAACTATCCAAGAAAATGTATTATACCATCTACTTATTCCTGTCTGGGAACAGCAGTAGCAGGATTAAAAAAGCAATATAATTTTTACCACATTAAAAGTGGTGCAACCCAAATAAATTAGAAACTATAAATCTTTCCACTACATTGGCAGAGCAGGTAAACTCCATGGTCTCCAAGATTCACACACCTTCATGTTAATGTTTTTAATGCCGCATCTTTCAGGTTGAGAAGAGAAATGACTGTCGTTTTTGACCTTGGGAGGAGTCCAAATTCTGTGGGTGATGGTAGAGCATTAGGCACAGAAAGAAAGGGAATATTTGCTGTTCTGCCTGCTCAGCAATGTGTTTCCTTGGAAGGGACAGAGTCTGGCACCACTAAAAAGAAATTTTCTTTCCTTTGACTCTTTGCAAATGCACAAAATTTCATTAATACAGAGTACTGTAGCATTTTTTGCAGGAGAACAAGCTAACGGGAGCAAAGGTGAGGCTCCTCGGGCATTTACCACAAGTCTGGATTTACAGGTTAACTTTTTGCTGCCTTTTCCTGGAAAATAATGACTCACAACAGATAGAGGGACTGTGAGGTAGCAGCAGCTAATGAATTGGAGTATATGGTTTTGTTATGAAATCTGCTCAGCCGTATCTGGTATACTGGTGCCAGTTCAGCAATAGTTTAAGCAAAAGAGCTTTTTTGAGAATGAAATTTAGTCCTTTAAGAAACTCTGGTATTTCAAAACCATGGGAGCTTTAGCTTGGATTTAGGTTATAAATTGTTTTTGTTTGTTGGTTGGTTGTTTTTTTGTTTTTATTTTGTGGCAATATATTCTCATTTGGAAACAGAAAAATAACTTTGAAATATGTTTTTGATAAAGTTAAAATACTCTAATTCTTAGCTTAATATACAGCAAAAGCTAGACTGTAAGAAACTGGAACCAAATCAACTGAAAAAAGGGTATCAGAAAAATCCTATAATCGGGTTGGCTTTTTTGGTTAATGGATTTTTTTGCTCAAAGACAGGGTATCAACTATATTACCTTATATTTTTATATCTGTTTTTGTATCACTCTAAATATTGTTAATGGAACAAATATTATGTTGATGTAGATCACCGCACAGAATATCTGGCCTTAAAAGCAGAAATGGACAACACACAGTGGTAGTTCACACTTCTTTCTAAAGCCTTACTACACAGCACTTAGACTGTAGGGATCACTGATATTTATATCTAACAGGAAACAGAGAAAATATATGCTAAATAAGAATGGGATCAATTTCCTATTCATTACTTAATCTCCTTTATTTACTCAATTACTAGTGAACCATAATTCTGCTTCTGTTTTTCAGACTCACTCAATTACAAACTGTACCTGATCCTCAGGGGCATATCAAAACAGATCAGACTGCAAGCCACAAACTATTTAAATAATAATATAATTAAAAAACAATAAACTCCCAAATAATAAAAACCCACAAGTAACAGAAAATTGACATTGTCACTGCAAGAACAAGGCACTGAAAATTATCAAAGAAAGAGTAATGAAACACTTCCATCAGCTCACAGATTAACCTGTGTTATCAGGTATTTTGGTTAGAATTAATGGCTCAACAATTTTCTGATTTGAATAAAATGCAATCTTTTTATTGATAGTAATTATACTGGTAAGATTACACTTTAGTGCTTGAAAACACATCCTCCCCCCCACCCCCGACTACAAGTAGTCAAGTGTTGTTTGAAGTTTCCTCATCCTAACAGTCTGTTTCAGCCATAATTAGAAAGATACTAAAACATCTGTCTTCGTTCTGTCGTGGCAGTGCCTCATGCTCAAAACATCTTTGGTTGGATTTTTACTGTCTTTGTTTTGACTTTTTATGCTTCTTCATGCTTAAATCAGCTGTTGCACTCTGTGAGTTGAGTACTCAAGTTTCATGTGCCTGTCTCAAAACTAAATGCTGGGTTTTAGTACATGATGGCTCTTACAAAACTAATACAACAAACTGAACAAGCACCTATTCTTTTCATTTTCCTGTGAGCAGCAGAATTGCAAATGAAAGTTAAAGCTGTTCTACAAAGTCACAAATATCATACTATTCTAAGTGACTAACTGAAGGCATCACTTGGAGCATACCACAGATGTACACCAACTAAAGCAAAATTTTTCTGTTTCAAATCTTGAAGAAAGTTTACAGTACTAATTACCTTTAAGATGATGAGCACATTGTGAGAAAGCACCTTAAGATGATGTATTTATAACTCATCGGCATTATATTTGTGCTTTCATTTTGAGGTACTTTCTTCAAAGGCAGAGAGTTATCCTTGTGTGGATAATAAGCAAGTTTGATCTGTCTTCCAGGAAATGTTAACATCCTCTGCTGTAAGGGCATTCTGTTAGCTCCTAAAATTTAGTGTTCACAAAGATTTTTATAAAACAGTCTTCAGACCCACTAGTCTTCACTCTCCATGCTGGTGTGTGTGACTTCATCAAGAACAGTAAGACTTAGTCATGGCATGGGTGTAGATTAATAAGATCAGGAAAATTAACAGCAGACATACTGAGGGGTATATGCTGGGATTACATCACAGACCTGCTTTCATAAGCCACAAAGGGGTGACATTTTTTGGTAAGTTGAAGCATAATATTAGAACAGTATATATGCATAAAGCATATATTTTTATGTAAATATACATAAAAAATAGAGCTGTAACTTTTCTTATTTCCTTCAGATGCTACCATAAAACCAGTATGATAATTGTAAGAAACTGAACAGAAATTGTTTTTTTTAGTGAAGCTAAATTGAATAGCTATGTGAATAAATATTTCACCTTTAGAAAGTTAATGTCAGATCAAGCATTAAAATATTCTTTTAAACAGTCGTGTTTACTTCGCCCAACAATCTGATCAGCTATGCAACATATTGAACTCTAAGCTATCTGTATGAAGAAAATTAAGTTGAGCCTAGACTGTGTTTTTTATCTACATCTTTGTTTGAATCTCCTGATCCCCTGTAAGATGCCAGAGAAATCAGTAGCAGAGTAGATAATAAACTAAATGGCATCTCCTGATACAGAGAGCATTTGGAAATATAGAAGAATTCTTAAAATTGTAGGTCTATGGCAGGCTACAATGACATCAATGCATACAGTACTTCAAAGTGATGACTTATTAACCATGTCACACTTAGATGTGAGCAATCTGGAGTCTTATGTGAAGATGAAGCAGCATCTACCTAAATGAAGTGAACACAAGTGAAGACTGATTAAATTCAGCAGCATATCTTCAAAAATCACATTCTTGAAATACTGATCCTATGCAGCGTTAAAAAACAGTTTCTGATTATTCTTCTGTAAGCTAATTTTTACCAAACAGGTCACTTCCTTTCATCTAAGTATAACAAATATCTAACTGAGCACTTTCCTGATTTTTCAATCTGCACCTTCTAGCTCCTTCCTTAAGCATAAAGCTTAATGCATTTGGAGCTTCAAATTCAGTTCAACTATTGGATATGTCACAAATAATCTAGTAGGATTAAAGCTTTCATTAGAGATTGCCTAAATCTCGGTTGCCTCTACAGGGCCTTTTCGCTGTTCAGGTTCATTTGATGCCCAGCTCCTTCTGCATTGGGCCTTCTCAAAATTTTGAGATATAGTTAATAGGTTGCTTGCTTTGTAGTGAGTTTGAAAGAGCCATGCTTGTGTGTCAATACAAAGGAAATGATGGGACTTAAAACTAGGTAGGAAGATAGCCACACTTATGAGGCTTATAGCTGAGGAAAAGAAGGAAAGTATGACTCCATGTTGTTAAGGTGTTGCACACTCACTAGCCAGTGACATGGCCATGTCTCTTGTTGACAACTTGTGTGATGATAACTCGATGACGTGTCACCATTTTGCTGCATGAGAACATGTGGATGTCTCTTGGAATTCATCTACCCTAAGGTATTTACTAAATACAGTGAAGCTTACACGTGTCCTCTGGTCAGCACGTTGAAAAGAAGTCAAGAAGCTTACTCATCCAAGAAATGCAGGGTAATTAAACCCTCCAACTAACTCTGAGCAACCTCCTACAACCTAAATGATCAGTTTTATGATTTTTTTAAATGAATATTTGTGGTTACATTTTTTCCTCCCCTTACTTCAGTTGACATATAAAATCATACTAGGCATCTCCTGTACATTTAATACCCTCAATGTGTCCTCTAGTTTTAACCTATCATTTACAGCAAAGACTGGAATTATCTACCAACTGCATGAACCTTAACAAAGTGCTGGATCCTGCACCCAGGATGGTGCAACCCTGGGTATATGTACAGATTGAGGAACTAGAGGCTTGGGAAAGGTGCTGTGGAAAGTGACCTGGGGGTCCTGGTTGCTGACAAGTTGAATCTGAGTCAGCAGTGCCCTGGCAGCCAGGAGGGCCAACCGTGTCCGGGGGGCATCAGGCAAACATCACCAGCCAGTCAAGGGAGGGGATTGTCCCTCTCTGCTCTGCACTGGGGAGGCCTCGCCTTGAATATTGTGTGCAGTTTTGGGCACCACAATATAAGAAAGATATTAACCTCTTAGAGACCCTGCAAAGGAAGGCAATGAAGATGGTGAAGGGCTTGTGGGGAACCCACAGGAAGAGTGGGTGAAGTCACTTGGCTTGTTCAGCCTGAAAAGACTGAGGGGAGACCTCATTGGAGTCTACACCTTCCTCGCAAGGGGAAGGGGAGGGGTGGGCACTGACCACTGCTCTCTGCTGACCAGTGACAGAGCCCAGGGGAATGGCATGAAGCTGTGTCAGGGGATGTTTAGATTAGATATTAGAAAAAGGTTCTTCACTCAGAGGGTGGCTGGGCTTGGGAACAGAGTCCCCAGGGAAGTGGTCACAGCTCCAAGCCTCCCAGAGTTCAAGAAGCATTTGGATGATACTCTCAGGCACGTAGTGTTATTCTTGGAGCTGTCCTGTGCATGGGCAGAAGTGGGACTTCAGTGATCCTTGTGGGTCCCATCCAACCCAGGATATTCTATGATTCTATGATCTAATCTATTTATGCTTAATTACTGTTTTCTAAAAGAACTTGGCTACATGCACTGACTAATACTCAAGACTATCCTCTTCCCCTTGTTATTATACCTTTCTGGGTTTTTTTGTTTGTGACAAAAATAAGTTTCAGCACTAATGGTGAGGAAGTGCCAGTTTGTGCTAACTGTAGCTGAAAGATAAATTAAATTCTAAGCCATCACTTAAAAAGATAAGCAGTGAGATGAGCATGAGTCCAGCAGTGGGTTTAGCCAGCTTTGCTTTCACCTAAACCCACACTGCTCAAGGAGTCTTCTGGTCCCTGATGTACACTCAGATGCTCTAAGAGAAGAGAGGAGCTGCAAACAGGCTCTGAGGAGGCCACATAACTGAGGGTTTTCACAACCAAGGGGTCTATCTATGCCTTCTTTTCTCCATCTATTCTCTCTTTTTGAATTATGTTAATTGTGCTTCCTGACTCTTTTGTTTTAGGGTGATCTGCAGAGATTAACTGTGGAAAAGGGTCCAAGCACAACCAGTGGTGGACACCTTGCTCTCGATCAATACATTTTGAGTGGAAGCAAGTGAAGTCCTTCCTTTTCTGTATAATGTAGAAGTATTAAAACAAAACTTAGTAAGTATTGTCTTTGTTTGTCATTATAAGGAGTTCCAGGGCTGACACATGAACATCTACCTCTTCCTACCTTTTTCAGCAAGAACAATCTTTACCTCCAGAGTATGATTTTTTTTAACGTGGGACTTTCACAGTTTACGTCTGACTTTCTTTTATCCATATAACACCAATGTGATCCACTACTGGCAAAACAAACAGCTACAGACCTGAGCGATGTCAGTCCATGAAGCACCTCAGTACACCTTTTATCTGTAATGGTCATAGGAACCCTGTGAGATCCTGAATCTGGATTCAAAGCCACAAGCAGGGCTCTGAGGGAAACTCCTGCAAGCAGGAGTGTATGACAGAAGAAAACTAGCAGACATCAGCCTGAACCAAGATTTCACCAGCCCATGAACCAAAAAGTCATACCACAGTATAACCAAATACAGAGAGAAAACAAGCTGGAAAGAGAACTTAATCCTCAAACAAAAAATTCTACCTGATTGTACTCCCCTGAACAAGCAGGACTTGGCAGTGGAAAGCCCCACAGAGTTAACTGGAAATCTGTGTGTGCTGGCAGCAATTTATTGCTGGATTCATTATTCTGCATGGTTTTGTCCTTGCAATTACTACCGCTGCCTCCTTTTTGCCTTATGCAGTCTTTTTGTTTGCCTGTTTTTAAGCCCAAGGTTTGAATCTATTCACATCTCCTTTCTTTAAACACGTCCTTTATGCCTTCAGGTGTGTTTGTTGATCCCTTGAGCTGAAGCTAGAAAAAAAAGGTAGTGTTGGATAACAACACATTGCATCACCCTCAGAGAGTGGGAAAGCACTTCACTTCCTCACAGCCTCTTGTCCCTGGATCCTTTCAGGTTTCTGCAGCAGCTCAGCAAGCTGACTTCACTCCCATGGTCCTTTCATCCTGATGGGTTTTGTTCATTAATCTAAAGGAACTGGCAGTTTAGGAGAAAAAATTTTGATAGAAATGTTGAATGAGCTAGTAGTTAAAGCCGCATTCCTTGAAATTTCTCCAGATGAAATTGCCAGTGTGCCAAGTTATCTTACCACTCTTTGCTTTTCAGAAATCTGCATTGTGTCTGACAGCAGTTACATGTCACACAGAAATTACCCTGCCAGTGGATGCTCAAATTAGATTTTGCCTAAAAGTATGCAGTGGCTTTTGATTTGTGATCTGGAGAAATCAAAATGTTGAGTTGCTGTTTAATTTGTATTTTAAAAACAAAAACAAAACAAACAAAAAACCCACTTTAAAAGTTTAGTATCATATTCAGGAAATCTTGTTTTAGTGGTCTACACAGATCCCCTAATATTTCTAGGCAGTCACATGTTCAGCACTGGCGTTACTGTGCATCACTTTGTGGCTCCTCTTGCTGTTTATGTTCCAATGAATAGGTCTCAGGAAGACAAAGTATGTCCCACGGTCATCCTGGAGTCTGCAGGGCAGAGCTTAATGGAAACTGTTCATCCCCTGTCTGAGAAAAGGAACAGAAAACTGCAGCTAGAAAAACAAATGCAACCCTTTTGGTTCTGTGCAGTGTCTGGAAAGAAGAATTTGTCTCAGTAAATGTTCACCTCAGGACTGGTCATGAGGGGTCCCCTTTATAGACAATGGAGAGCAAATCAGTGCACAAAGGGAACGGTTCACCTCCTAAAAGAGAAGTCAGGAACAGCTCAGGCAACTTATGCCCTCAGTGTACCTAGTTCTCTCCACTGACTGTAGAGACAGCCTGGGATGACCACCTCACATACAGGGATTTTCACAACAGGTATCCAAAACTCAGCACAGCCTCTACTCTAAACACATGGATGCAACAAGAGAACACTTCCTAAAGCCTTTCAGATATACCAGTCCTGGGTCCAGTGTGTGTTGTTCCTCTCACCTGCATGCAGTTGCTGTGGATGTGCACTCCACTAACACCGTGCTTGGTATCTTTGTGTTTTATAACCTCATGGCTCATTTCTTCCAGGTTAAGGCAGCAGTTTCAGCACTGTTTCTCCCCAAAGTGCACTAAAGAGAGCACTGACTCACTTTCCTTCCCTTGACCCAGTCCTGTACACTTGCTTTACAGCAGATGCTTTACATCAATACCTGGAAGCCTTTTCAAACAAACACTATTCTGCTGAACTGAGCATTTCGAGGTCCTTTGTTCAGAACAGAAAGGCAAAGATTATCCAAATGGTCTGGATGACACCATAACATGCCTCTCTGCACTAACTTATTGAGGACTTGATCTTCATATTGCACTAGCTAACAGAGTTATTACCTGTAGTGGGAAATCTGTGGTGTTTAAAGAAACAATTGCTTAAACCTATTCAATTTAATATCAGTTAGTGTCTGCCCTCACACTTTTGGCATATTCCCAAATCAGTCTTGAATAGAACAAATTTTGACCAGTTCCACAGAAAGCTAACGACACATAATTGTAGGTTACAGCCAGATACCGAGGTGAAGACAAATCTAACATTATAAGGAAGCAGATGAGTGCATGACTTAATTATTTTGTCACTTCGGTAACAGAAGTGGAGACAAGCATCAATTGCACAGTTACTGTAAGCCTGCACTAGTTTTTTTTGAGACAATTATTATAATTATAGATATGAGTTTCTTGGAAGATCAAGGACCACAATTATGGGATGTTTGTCATTTGAATGGTCTTTGCAATAACTCACACACAAATGTATGCATCAGTTTGAATGTTTGGAGTCTGTCCGAAGATATAAATGGCTGATACCTCTTCATACTCTCATTTCATGATTACAACAGAATGCTCTTGTATACAAACTTGACTCTTCACAGTGTTTTTGCTAAAGCTGACAGTACTGTTTCTTTTAGCTTATTAGAAAGTTTTTAGATTTTAGGATTTGATATTTAATCAAATGTGCTCACTCATCCAAATGTTATCTCTAGCACCAAACAGCCTAGCTTCAATTGATACTTCTCACTTCTGTGCTATGAAAAGTTGGAATAAACTCACACTACGCCTTCCATTTCGAAAGGCTGGATAACAGCTTTATTTCCTTACTTGTTCCATCCACAGGCAGAACTACAGCCCAACACAGAGAGAGAGAAAAAGAATTCCAAAGTATTTCTTGCGCAACTTTTATATTATCTCTCTGCAAGAAGCTTTTCTGTTTTCCTAAGAGTCCTTTTCACTGAAATTCAAATCAAACCATGCTAATCTGATGCCCAATATGAGTTTGATAATGTCACTCATTTGAGAATATGATTATTGAGAAGTCTACTGCAACTGTATGTGTTCAGATAATACAAATGAATACACACCCCTGTGCAAATGCACTTCCAAGAGTTTCTGAGCTTACAGCTCTAAGTGATTCACTTCTTACTATAAATTGTCAGTGCAGTAACCTTAGGACATCTTAGAACATGACTCTGAAGTTAATGGATTATGAAGTAAGAAGCAAGTAGGTTATACATTTATAATATACATTATTATCCTGGTCTGTAATAAAGCTGGCTGGCCATGTTAAGTCATGTAGAGAATTATGTTTCAAGACTCAGGTAAGCTTTCAAAATGTGTCAGTATTAATGTGCAATCAAGGGGCATTTCACTAAAAGCTATTTCCCCACATCCAATTATCTTCAATTCATCATTGCCCATCTTAATCTCTGGGCTATCACCCATGTTAAGGATTACCCAGGATTTTAGTCTAAGGAGGGCATGGATAAATAAATATCTATTGAGAACTGTCTTACAGAAAGAGGATGCAGAGGGAACAAAGCAGTAACTTCACTTCTTCACAGACCACACAGACAATATAATTCCTGAAAGCTTTTGCAAGTTTGTTTTATTTTTAAATTTTATATGAGTCCTCAGTATATCATCTCAAGAATGTTGCCATCATGTGAGATGTCTTCAACCTCACAGTGAAAGCACATGGATTATGGCAGCAGAAGCACAGGCGGGAAAGCCAGGGAAAGTCCTCCTGTACAGCTCACCAGCTCCTGTCTTCCCAAGTAGAGCAAGTGAAAAATTATTTTCTCGACACTCCAGAAGAAAGTTTGTTCACTGTCGTGCCCTTTGTAATCCTTCCCATCAAGGAAGGTTCCTCAGTGAGGAACTCTGTAGAAGTGGGCTGAATACATGCACAAAACCACAGAATGGTTTGGTTTGGAAGAGACCTTTAAAGATCATCTAGTTCAAGTCCTCTGCCATGGGCAGAGACATCTTTTACTACACCAAGTTCTTCAAAGCACTTACCGGTCTGACCTTAGACATTTCCAGTGATGGAGCATCCACAACTTCTCTGGGTACCTCTTTTGTTTTGTTCCCTGAAGTATTAAGATAAGTACAAGGCTCCCATGTGAGTAAATTAACCTCGGGAAAATACAACTTTGAATCAATCTTTTCAAGCTTACCTGCACATGAAAAAAAAAAAAAAAAAAAGAAAAACAAACGACCAACCTTTGTAATCTTTTTTGAGTTAAAGTTTTCAAAGAGAGAGAAAGAAAAAGGGGGTGAAGATTTAGACCTATTGAGTATAATGTAAGTACTCACAGGCTGTAAAACGAGATATTTTATTTACCCAGGTGAGAGAAAAGCAGGAAATTGCCATATTATGTCATTTTCCACTGAGGAACCTGTGGTGGACTTGCTGTTTCCAGGAGGGCGTAGTGTTCCTAGAAGTGAGAATTGATTTAGATTTTTCTCTCATCATTCCACTGTGAAAATAGAATCTGAACTTTTTCCAAAGGAGTAGGAGTCTCCCTTTTTTTAAATCATTATTACAATAAGGTCATGTTCCTCTTGAAACAAAACACTTTACGTGTGTAAAATCTCACATGCTTGCTGTTTATTTTCTGCCTAATCCCAATATTTTACAAGTGTGCAATAATCATAGCTTCTTCTTTCATACTGGATTTTGCAAAGAGATTCCAAAGCATTTTCCAAAGAAAGTGAATTGTAATTATGCATGTGTTAAAGATGTGGAAACAGAAACAGTGGGAGGTAAAGCAATTTGCCCAAGGTGACAGGGCAAATTAGAGGCAGTCAGGCATAAATCCCGCGTGTCCTGCTTTTTAGTTCCTTGCTAACAACAGTTTTACTTGCACTTGATGATGGTATCATCGAGCTTGCAAAAGCAGCAGCAGTAGAGAACTGCTGTGGGGGTACTGCAATATGTGCCCTGATGTGAAGCTGATGCAGGTCTTGATCAGGGTCCTCCTGCAATTCACTTGATCACAGGGGTAACAGATAAATGGTAAGTGAGCTGTGAGGGGCTTGCAGGGCAGTGTTGGGGGCTCCTCACTGAGCCCTGGATGGGTAGATGTGGGCTGCTCAAAGGCAGAGCAACCTCCATAGTTCCCGCATGGCGGAAATCTCCCTGTAAACACTGAGGCACTAATAACTTCAGGTTCTTGGGGATGTGTTTCTCAGAAATCAGGTACATTCAATTTTTTCGCATCAGTAGTAGTCAGAGTTGCTGTTCATGGAGACATAGGTCTCTAGCAGAGATGTGGAGCTGCTTTGTCCCATGGGACGTCATGCATTGTGGAAATGCAGTGGCAGCACTCGCCACCTCATTGTGCAGCAGAAGGATTCCTGCTCTCCCACAGTGGAGAAGCATCCAAATTATACCGCTAGCTGTGGTTTATTTGGCACGTTAAGATTGATTTTAAATTATTTCCTGTGTATTCGCAAACCCAGGAAGTAGTTTCCCTTTAAAGTGCACCAACTGTGACATTGGACAGGTTCTATAATTTCAAATGAGGCGCTAAGAGACTACTCCTTTCAACAGCTTTTTTTTTTTTTAATGAGGGTGGGTACCTGTTGCAATGAATCAATTAAAACTCTTCTGACACACAAGATGTGTGTTGCCAGACCCGTTTTGCAGGTTTCTCAGGAGGGAGGATAACATGTGACAGCGCACAGAAGCCAAGAGTGAAGAGAAGATCAGAAGCCTGCATGAGTGAGCTTAGCTTTCCAAAATATTTTCTTAAAGCGCTATTCAAAAGACCACTGACCTCTGCAACAGACAGCACCATGGTGGAGCAAGAGATGCTGCTGTCGTGTGCTTATCCTCAAGAAAAGTGTAAGTGACCAAATATGATTTTGTATAAGAAATGAAAACAGGACACTGGAGAAAGGAAATGAAAGAAATGATCTAGCTTTATAATTGAAAATACAAAGGGAGTAGAGGGGAAACGCTGAAATAAGGAAGCTATTAACTTTATATTGTAGGCATGCAATTGAAATATGATTAGTGTGCTTACAAGCAAAAGGAAGGATGCTTGTAATGCAGAACTCTAATACAAAAACTTCTTGAAGAAATTTGCTTTGGCTTTCTACTTGTATTTGCAAAGTACTGTGGTGTGGGGCTGCTTGTATGGCAGAGAATGTGAGCAGTGAGCTTTGAATTAGTAACTCAAGTGGCAAACTGGAGTGCAAAGTGTTTTCTGGAAAGATATAGTGTGATTAAAAACGGGAGTAAGTTTGTGGGGCTTTTTTGACAACACAATGCCTCTTTCTCATAAGGCAATCAGCAAGCTTGCTGATACATTATCCAAATGACAGCTGAGACTAGGGTACTGTGGAAATATTCCCAAATTCACCCCTCCCTCTTGAAAGCACACTATCACAGAACTTCTTTGCTGACCAGAAATTTTGTTTTTATTACCAGAAGATATAATACAGGCAACAAAACTAACAAAATCTGTACATATTGGTTTTTAAAATTACTAAGAATGTTTTAAAAGACTAGTGAAAAAAACAAGTCAGATTTCCAGTGTACCAAAGATGAGTATGACAGAAAGGCAGAAATGTAGCTGACTAGAATCAGGTAACTAAGTATGGACTGGACTTGCCTGAACAAAATATTAAGCAAATGTAGAAATGGAACTGGTATGTCCTGAAGCCACTTCAGTACACTGCCAGAACAAAGTTCAGTGCAAAAAAACCCTCTTTCTCTCTCAACTCAAGAAATACTGCTTTTTGAATGGCCTAGTTTGCTTCAGCTGCTTCAGGAGGATGTTATTTAAAACTACTCCAGATGGAAGGATCATCTTTTTCTGTTGGTAAAAATGTCACTTTGTACAAGGCTTTGTGTTGGTTATCAGGAGCAGAATAGGACATGGATGTCAGCAAAGACACAGTTTACCTGTGGAGAATTGTTTTCTGTTTTGTCTTGTTTTCTACTTCCTACTTGGTATATGCAAAAGGCAACAGACAAATAAAAATCATCCTTATACGCAGTGTCTTATTGAGCTGACTTATGAGCCAGTCTGCTCATAACCAGCTGTGTGTATGACAGCTTAAATGAAACCTGAAATTAAAATATCTGTGCTACAAAAAAACCCCATATTTTCCTTTTTGTTGCCTAGTGTCCTATTAAAAGTTTTTTAAAAGCAGGATGACATTAATTTGGTTTTAGCTCTGCTGTAACCTAAGCATTTTCCTGATTCATGGACTGATTTATTTTTGGTTTTTTTTCCTTTCTGTCATTCACTTTTAACATAAAAAAGAAAATAGGAGTCGTACTGGGTTAAAACCACTCAATTGCTTTTTATGGAAGACATAAAAGGTAACCAGAGCTCTCAAATGTCTCAGTTTCATACATGAAATTTAACTTTATACTGTGTATCATTGTTTTTGCATGTGTGTAAGGGAGAAAAAAAGATTTCTCAGTCTCAGTTTGGCCCTCAAATTTGAAGAGCCATCCTGCACTGTAGGGGCTAAAAAATTTGCATGGAAAAGTCAAACCAAGCCCGAAGGAATCAAAACCATAGGAGGAAGGAAACCTTGTAATACCTCAGAATGGATGATCTGGGTCTGTTAATTACACCTTTTTGGTGGCATGAATCAACAGTGACCCCCGCTGAGGCCAATTGGTTACCCCATGGGCTGAAGAAAGGACTAGATGGAGGACCAGCCTCACTGCATTTACAGTATTAAGCACTTGACCAGAACAGGTAGAGCGTGTATCTGACATGTTAGAAAGACAAATTAAGCACTGAATGAGCCCATTCTAGCTCTCAAGGGTTGAATTGTGCCTCAGTGGGTGATGCATTTCAGCTCAAAACTAAGTGCTTTCTGGGATTGATCCAAAACATCAACCCGCTGCAGATTTTAGCTTATAAATAAAAAACTGAGTCTTTTAAGAAATCCTTCCTGCTAAGTAAAACAAGCATCATATGTCTTCGGGAGTCTGCAGATACCTGATGAGAGTTGTTGTTTTTGTATCTGTTGCTATGTGAAGTTAGCAAAAACCTCAAAACTTTGTACCTGAACCAAAGTTCTAGCTATTTGTGACAATATATTTCCATGTGCCTTCTGCTTAATGTCATTTGTCTTTCAAGATAAAACTAAGACATTTATGGTTTGGGATTTGTTTGGTTTCGGGTTTTTTTTTTTTGTTCTCCAAGACACACCAGGATGGTCGCAACATTGAAAGATTACCCCATAGTTGCCATGGGACATGGTTTTCATAGAACCATGAATGTGCAGTGCTGTAGTGACAGGTATTCACTCCACAGGTGAATACTGGCTCTTCCCTTGTGAATATGAATTGGGATTTTCTGTGGTCTGTCACCCTATTTCACCTGGCAGTTGGGGCAAACTACTGATCGGTAATGTCTGGGGCCAAGTATCTCCCCAGGAGGCTTGTCTCATGACAGATATGGCAATACCAGGAAGATAAAATGTCCTAAAACAGCAACATAGAGGTTGTTAAGATCCCATCATCCCCTGCTATTGTTGTGGAGTTTTTTCCCTGTCTCAAAAACTCCCAATTACCAAAGCAATGTTGTGGGAGGTGTGCATATGGCATATAGGCACAGCTACCGAACTAGGCTAAGGACACTGCCTTCCCCATCAGCCTTTTTGAAGCCATTATAAATTGTCATGGCAGTGATGGTTTTTAAAGGAAAAAATACCAAATTAGCCATTACAATGGATTTTGATAGAATCATAGAATTAGCTGGGTTGGAAAGGACGTCCGAGATCATCAAGCTCAACCCTTGATCCAACACCACTGTGGTTACTAGACTATGGCACTAAGTGCCACATCCAGTCTCATCTTAAAAACCTCCAGGGACAGAAAATCCACCACTTCCCTGGCCAGGCCATTCCAATGCCTGATTACCCTCTCTATAAAGAATTTCTTCCTAATTTTACTCCTCTTAGAAAGCACAATGTGTGTCAAATATGTAGTTCCTTCTAGAAACAGACCAACAGACTTCTAAGCTATATGACATAGTCCTAGGGATTCCTAAAGAGCTGCTTACTAATGTAAATTTCCAAGGAAAATAACAGAAGGTATCTTTTTGCACTTGTCGCTCTGTGTTTTTTTAATAAGTTTCATAATTTTTCATGTGTTTTAAATATCTTCTGTTAGTCTGATTCTTTTGTAGTATTTGTATACTCCTAAAGCCCATATACATATTTTTCTTCTTGACTCTAAAAGAGCATATGAGAAATGCATATTGGTCTAAGCCTTTACAAAAAAAAAAAAAAAAAAAAAAGGCAAGTCTTTTGTGCTTCTATTTGAGTAATCTGTCACAGAGTTAATAACTACTGAAATTATGTTTTTTTCCATGATTCCAAAAGCCAGTCACCTTTATGTTGAAACTAAGCAAAGAGTTTTAAACCAAAAATTATTTGGTTTTGGGATGAGAGTTGGTTTGTTTGTTTGTTTTCTTATTTTTATGATTACATTTCTCACTTATGAGATGACAAACACACATTCAGGATGGCTTGCTTAGATTTCAGATTTGAAAAAAACACTGTAAAATTAGTATATTTCATTTCCACTGTTTAAGAACAGTGCCATGGTATTATCTGTGTGCTGATGGGAAATATGGGAGATCTCTGTCTTGAGGAGGTAAAATTGTGGGGACTGCCTAGGAGAAATTTTTAAAAAGTCCTTATCTGGAACAGTTTTCCCAGACATTTGTTCATTCTCAGCCTCATTTTTATATTTCTATTTTTTGTTTTCAAATTTGAATTTTTTTTGTTTGATCATGTCGGAATGCATTATTTTAAACTTTGATTTTTAAATAAATGATCACCATCAAAGCAGGATGATTCCCTATCAATGAAAACTTTCTCTTTTTTTTGAATCACTTATCAAATTTTCCAGTAGACAACTTTGCTGTTGTTTTTGTTCTGTTCTGTTTGGATTGTGGATTGACACAGTAAGTCATGTCAGAATATAAACTGGTCTCACGTGGATCACAAGAAAAACAGCCTCAGTTATCTCCTGATGAACAGCTACCTTTTTAAGATCTAACAGGGAATCAATTTTTAATCCATCTAACACACATCCTGTAGGTTTCCATTAATGCACATTTTAAATCAAAATGTCATGTGCTGTTAAATTGCATGTCATGGAGAAATCAAAATACACTGTTCCCATACCAATACTGTCCGTGAACGGAACTGTCATGCTGTCAAAACAAAAGATTTATTTAAGGAAATCTGTTTTCCAGGGAACTGTGCTGCCTGACTGTCAGCTTTTTTGGCTCTAATTTTTTGATATCTTGCCAAATTAACACATCACTATGTGTCAATCCAATCTATAGCTGCAGTCAGCTAATAGGAAATTAGGCCTGTGTCACTCTTTACTTTTTGAAGATTAGATACATCCGAAGGAAGAAAAAATAAACTGAAAATAAGCCAAAAGTAATACACATGCTATTCACATGCTTCTCCTCTCAGAGCCACATCGAAAGACATTTCTATGTGAATTCCTCTTTGTTGATTTACCTCTGGACGAAGGGCTTACGCAATGGAAGGGAGGAGCCCAGGCAGATATATAAGAAGGACAAATGTGCCTGTTAAAGGTTACAGAGAAATATATTTGGGGAAACAGTTTAAGTTATGCTCATTCTGAGTAGGTGGGCCACTAAAATTTTCTGCATAAAGCCACTATAACCATTGCTAGCTAATCCTTTTGCAAGCATTATCTCAGTTGTCCCAGAAATATGCTAGGCGTAGATGGAAAAGGAGGAGCAAACACTGGGGCTCTGCAGGCTGCTCCAGGAGCCTGGCAGCTGCATAAAGGCTGCTCATGAACCTGGAGGATGCAGGGACTTTGCCCACACAGCATCCTTGTGTTTAATGTTTTGCTGTTTCTGCTGCTGTGGTAACGCGGGCGGGAATGCTCCCGGCAGCTGGAGGCATTCAGCTCCCTGTGCAGGAAGATGGGCTCGGAGGGACAGTGGGCGGCTGGCCTAGGCTAACCTTGCAAGAAAGGGAAATGATGTTAAGAGAGAAAACAGCAAGAGTAAGTTTAAAATGGACTCAAAATATGTTTGCAGTATCGCTCAGCATACACGTCACATCGCTAAGGCACCGCATATACATTTATGGTCCACTAAAGTCCTGGGTCTGAGAAGGTTTCTGACTTGATCAATTTTTTTTTTCTTCAATCACATCTATGAGGTCTCTGCTGCAGTGGATTCCCAAGGAATAGAGGCCCTACTGCATTGACCACGTAAAGCTGTTGGTAGTGAGAGGTCTACTTGCATTTCACACCATACCATAACATGACCTTGCCTGTGAAAAACAAAATGAAAAACTAAACCAAACAAAACCAGAACAAACAAAATCAAACAAACAAAAACCCCAAACCAATTCTGCTATAAAATTTTTGGCCAGTTATGCTCTCAACTGCATCACCACTGAGTCAAAGTTGATGATGTAGATAGGAACAAAATTTTTCACAGTGTTTCCTTACAGAGGGATGGATTTTGGAGCACCGCAGTCTGCAGGAGACTGTATCCCTTGCTGCTCATTTAAAGGGAACTAGGTATCAAATCCATACAAGATTTTCTGACCTGGGACTTGACCCAACTGAGACACTGAAGACTAAAATCCAAACAAAGCTGGCGGTGATTAAGTTCAAGAACTTATCTGCTCTTCAGTTTACTGGGAGTTTGGAGCTGTACTTCTGAGCATGTCCTGAGCTGTCCCAATCTTGGTGGAGTTGAGTGAGCAATTCAAGGGTTGCTTCGTATGTATTCCTAACTAAGCCTATTGTAGGGACAGTTGGTCCCACAAGTGTAGTCAAAGTACACTCAGCTTTCAGGGACCCATTTCTCTCCTTATTACGTGCAGTGACTCTTGCTTTTTGCTGCCAAAATGCGTAATTCCTCTCCTCTGCCTAAGCATTACATAGTAGACTGAGTATTTATTTAGAGGACTTGGAAATTTTCATTCACTATTTGAATAGGGAATAATCAAATATATTTGCACCCAAATATATTTGGGTTCAAATTTGTTCAGTCTCTTGAGAGGAAGCCAGGCCAGCAGCAGAGGGGCTACTCTGGCAACAGACAGTCTTGCTTCAACCGTGCCACCAGCCTGGTGCTGCTTACAGCATTCACTCCAAGCAGAGCTGGACAGGCCTGAGTTTTAGTTTCCCTGCTGGGACTTCTTTTGCCATTCAACCACCACTGTTTAAAACACAGAAAACCAAGCACAGACACGGGCCTGAAACCTGGATGTCCTCATACCAGGTGAGTGTCCTGAGCATGAGGAAACATGACTCAGTTGCTTAATATGCTCTTTCTCTTTATGGACTAAGGAATCTTAAAATGTTTTCTGCACAGTTGCAGATGGAGATGAGGAGCATATTCCTCCAGCCCACTCACACTGACCTGCCTTAGATTTGCTAACAGCATAATCTTGGGGGAGGGGAGGCAGCAGGAATTGGAACCCCCTTCCCACAAATACTGCACTCAAAGCAGGGAACCAAACTTAAGAAGGTTACTGCTGTAGCAGTAAGATGTTATATGAAAGTGGGGCAACTGTGGCAAAGAGGAACATTAAAAAGCATAAGACCTGCTCAGTTCCCTGAAGGGAAGGAGAAAAAAAAAAGGAGGGGGGTGTGAAATAAATAAGGGGGAAAAAACCCCCACACAAAGTTTTATTTTAGAAAGAATCTGGTTTGCAGGTCCCAGCTGAATGCAAGTACCTTCTTGCAGGTCTGCCCGGTGGGTTTTAAGGTTCCTCTTCCCGCCCAGCCAGCTTTATTGGCTAGGTCTAAGCAGGTACATGCTGAGCTGCTTGGGGTTTTTACTGCAAGAACCTAACACTCTTTGTGCATTTTATAGATCTGTTGCTCAGGATTCAGACTCTGCTCAAAGGCCTGAGATCTTAAATACAAGGTATTACACCAACTTAACGCTGAGTCACCTAAGCCCTTTATTGAATCTGGCCCCAGTGCATTTTTCAGGTTTATTTGCAGAGCAGCAGGTATTATTACCAGCAATAACTGGGTTAATAACAGGGCCTCCAAGAGAGAAAGCAATTTGTAACACCTATGATGCTTTGACTGAAACATGTTCATTATGCTTGTTCCCTGTTATGTAATATGGAGAGCAAGAAAAGAAAAAAGAAACCAAACAAAAACCAAAAACCAATCAACTTTTCTCTGCAGAAATCTCTAAGGAACCCACTGCCTGTATATGGCCACTGTATCCTGTTTGCTCAGTACTTGCACGGTTACAGTTGCCTGGAACATCCTCATCAGAATGCCCCTTGAGTTTTAGTAACTAGGCATGGATCAAAAAAATAAATGCAACAGATGACAGGAAAAAAAAAAAAAGACATTTATCTTTACTGTGGACAGAGAGTTGTACACTCAAAGCCTGACAGATGTGGTTTTCTGGCAAGTAGGTGAGAAAAAAGCAATATCTTAAATTGTGTTGGGGGGAAGGGTGAGGCTCTTCTTTTTCAGTTTGAGAAAAAAAGGTTTGAAAACTTTCAAAGTTGCTCATAGCAGCTCTATATGCAACATATGGTCCTTCCTGAGCTTTTGACCATTCCCAACATGGGACTCTGCCAAATGAAAGTTAAACAAAAGCTACCCTTACAAAAATATTTAGGAAGCCCTGTTTTAGAAGTGAGTGCACATGTTGGCTGTGACTCAGAGCACACCCACACACTGGGTAGACAGATTAGCATCTAAACCACTAGGCCAGCTCCAATTCTTGCTCAGAAGGTCAAAAAAGCCTGGGAAATGTCCATTGCTCCGTTTCTCCTCAGCACAATTATTTTTTTCCAGATTACAAAGTCATTTTGGATGGCACTGCAGCAGTGAAGTCAACTGATTTATTATCATCAACAATTGTGTTCCAAGTTGGGAACCAATTTTGTAAATTCTGCACAATACAATAAAGATTAAATAAATAAAAAAAAAATTAAAAAAAAAAAGGAAAAAAACCAACACAACCCAAAACCCCAACACTCCAAACCCCAAACTTTTTCCTTTAGATTTGTTTCTTTTAATATTCATTTCTGCTCCACAGAAACCAATGGGATCTATAAAATATTTGGTAGGGAGGAACATACTAATGGAAGAGAGATGAAAGCCAAAACCCTCCTTGATAATATGCTTTGTCCAGAACTGGAAAAGGTCAAATCTGATGTAAGTTTTTTCTTTTTTAATTTGTTGTCATATTATTGGTTCACAACAGCTCAAAAGACCAAGACTGCCATATGCATTTCATTTGGCTTTCACATACTGTAGCTGGCCTGTTTCCAACACACCTGTGATTGAAGTTGCTGCAGCTCCCTTGATGTTGCTAGGAAGGTAAAGGATGCCCACCTTCCCTGCCCTCTTTCCTATGTTAAGGAGACACAGAGTTAACAATTTCCAGCCATAATATCTAATCAAAATCTGATTGCAAACAGAAACTGGCTAGTCAGGTAACACGTGACATCAAGCATTCTAAGTTAGATCCAGGGGTTTTGTTTATGCTTCATTCTGTACTTTTACTGTTGTTGTTGAGTTAATGAGAAGGCAAATAATATATGGTGGGCATGGAGGGGGACAGAGTCTGAGTAGAAAAAAGACCTTTTCTTCTTAATGATATTGGAGGAAAAAGGGTCAGAATATCACAATGATGTGAGCTTCAGTAATATAAAAACAACCCAGAGCTGTATTCACTGTTGCAGACTTGCCATGGAGGAAATACAACAGATCTACAAGATGTATGGCTATTATTAATATTGCAGCTGTACAGGCAAGACAGAGCTTAGTTAAATCTTTATTAATAGCTAATCCTTTGCAAAACCATGGGCGGAAATACTAACTCACCTTGCTGGCTTGTGGTTTGGATTTCTTTTCCCCCAGTGTGGCTTTTCACTGAGCTGCCTGTTGATCTCTGTGCTTCAGAGACAAATGACCTTTTGATCCCCCTAGAGAATCCTCCCCCAATGTTAAAACCAGCAGGAAGGAGAAACAGGAAAAATAAATGCCAAGGAAGAGATGGCTTTTCTACTTTTATTCCTCCCACTGGTGCTGTGTCAGAGGCAGTCCAAGAACTCAGACAAACATCTACAGAAGTGTCTAGATCAGTGCTCAGTAAAACCTGCTTTTCTTCTGTATTTGCAGTGCCATTTCAACAAGTTAGATCTTGTTCCCTCTTCCAGAGAAACCATCATGTGTTCAACAGTAAGGGTGCTCTTGCCAAAACCTTTCTCTTATCTGGATTATTCTTTTGCAGGATGAAATATCAAAGGCTTTGAATGATTAATCTTTTGAACTTTTCTTGTTAATAAATACAGAATTCTCTCTGGCCTCAGAAATGTTTTCCATCAACCCTTTTCCTTCGAATGGAAGTTTTGCTTTTTTGGGACACTATACTTGCTTGGATTTTTCCTCTTTATTAAAAAAAAAAAAAAAAAAGGAAAAAACCCAAAGCCCACCTTTCATTAAGAATAGTTTTCATTTTAATTCAATTTTATTTTACTTATTAAATTCATGAGGGTAAATCCTTCCCTCCCTTCCTCCTGCAAGGAGCTACCCAACCAGTCTACAAGTATTAGTTGACACTCAGAGAAAGCAATACTGTGTGATTTTGTTACGCTTCACTAAAGAGAAATGACCCAGAAAAAAACAAAAACAAAAATATGTTTCTGTAGGAAGGTGCTGTGCTATCTGTGAAGATCACCATCAGGAGCAGTAGGTGTCCACTGCTTCTCTGGAGCCATGGTGTTCCCCAGGAGTGCAGTGGGACAACTGCCATGGTCATGACACAGGACAGTCTGGCAGCACCCTGTTGTTTTGTAACCATCTGAGATGACAGGAAGTTATTGGCCATTAAGTCTGTTTTAATAGCTAGTAGTCATGGCTCCTGTGACCAAAAAACCTGCAGAGACTGTGGTTCTGCTCTGCCATTTCAGACTTTGCCTGTGGTGTTTGTTTATATGTTGTGGGAGGGCTCAGGCAAGTTGTCTTCCTTCCACACCTCAGTATCATAGTTTGTTTGCTGTTTTTCCTCACTGTTTCCTTGTTAGCTTTTTCTTCCTTTGCAATACCAGCTTCCCCTCACTGATGATCAGAGACAGCTCCTCTCTTGGCCATGGCGATAGATGACCTGGGATAAGGGTTGGTGGCCAGCTGTCTAGACATCTGCCCTTCCCCCAGGGAGACCAGAAAGATGGAATCCTGTACTGGGTTTGCGTGGTGAATTTCTGGTTACCAAGGGCAGGTGGAGGTGCACTACAGGCATGGGTTTTGTGAGAAGTTTCTAGAAACTTCCACTATGTTTGATGGAGCTAATCAGCAATGGTGGCAGGGCCTTTGGAACAATGTATTTAAGAAGGGGAAAAAGCTACTGCACTAAAACAACTGCGGCTGGAGAAAGGGGTGAGAATATGTAAGAGGAACTTCCCTGCAGACACCAAGGTTAGTGAAGAAGGAGCAGGAAAATGTGCTCCGGGTGACAGAGCACAGATTCCCCTGCAACCCATGGAGGTCCTTGGTGGAGCAGAGATCCACCTGCTGCCCGTGGAGGACCCCACACCAGAGCAGGTGGATGTTCCTGAAGGAGACTGTGATCCCATGGGAAGCCCACACTTGAACAGGTTCCTGGCAGGACCTGTGGCTCTATGGAGAGAGAAGTCTACAATGGAGCAGGTTTGCTGCCAGGACTTGTGACCCTGTGGGGGACTCACGCTGGAGCAGCCTGTTCCTGAAGGACTGCATCCTGTGGGAGGGACCTGCATTGGCTTTGATGGGCACCTGGATTTAAGTCAGGGTCAGCCTACCAGAGATAACTTTTACCTCCAAAGTCCACCTGGTGGGGGAGTATCCCTGGCCTTCCCACTGCCTGCGCACTCAGCTGGAGGCACCTGGCCTTGCTGTGAGGGCTTGATCCAAAGCTGTGTAGAAACATGGTATTCGTTATCTGGTGAACCTCAGGTAACGCTTTCCATCAGTCCCACAGTTTTACTCAGACCACCTTGCTGGTGTGATTCACTCCAACTCCCCATGAAGAACTCACTGGTATTATGATACTGGCAGCTAAAGTGCCCTGACCAATGCAGAAGAAAGATGAGCAAGTTTCTCCCTAAGTGTCTCCTGGAATGACCTTCTGTAACTTGAGCTCACTCGCTGCACAGGTCAGCGTTCCTTGGAAAACCATTCCTTGGAATCAAAGTGAAGCCACCAAATCTGTTCTTTGGTTGGACCTGATCTGAGTGAAAACTTGTGGAGAGCTGTTAAGTTGCTATGCCACAAGCATGTCGGGAAAAAGAGTGGGAGAATGTACAGGCTCCTGGTGGCAGAGAGGACAATTCTTTCCAGGGTCGAGATGGAACTATTAATTGAATAGCACTGTCATTTGATTTGCTGCTGTTAGAGGTTTTTTCTGCTGTGTAAAGACTTACCAGCAGTAAAAACTGCCAGAGAGCATTCATTCATCCCAGCTCTTGCTGGGAATATGTTAACATATATGTGTAAAGTGAAAAATTATTTTTCGTCTCTACAAAAAGGAAGAATTAGGGGTAGTATCAAAAAAAAAAAACAAACCTCACATTACAGAAATCTGTAGTCTACTCTTATTAACATTGGAGTATGCTATTTTCTTAAGTGTATTTGATTCCATTAATCTGGAACTGGTTTTTTTAACAATTTTTATTGCTATTCTGGTATTATTGCTTGAATTCTTAATGAGGCCAGTGAAACTATTCATCAGGCTAATTTCTTTGAAGTATTTTGTCAATTCTAGGAAATTAACAAAAAATTACATAAAAGAAATACACTGTGCATCTGAGACATGAATCAGAGCATATTAGCAATAATCAAGTTCATGCTTATTATCTTTACAGCCCCATAGATACCCGTGGTGCTCTGTAGGCAAGTATAATGACATGGCTGTGCTTTTTTTTTCACAAGGCAATAATCTATCAGGTGACTCATTCTGCCAGCTTGATTTTATATCCTGAGATAATCTAATACTGAAAACCAGGAAAGATGCCCCAGACTGGTTACTGTGATGAGTAAGCAAACAGCATGTACCACAGGCTGTCAGTAAAAAAGCAGGGCTGTATTTTAATCTCAGACTCACAACTTGGTATTTTCATGCCATATATTTTTTAAAGTTGGCCACCAAGCATTTTAATAAATTAATAATAAATTAACCAAGGGAGGAAAACTGATCTGCAAGACAATGTTTGAATCAAGTACACTTCTATAGCTGCTGAGAGCATGTCAGCACTGTAACAGAACTCTTGCAAATTCTCCCTGCTGCCTCTACAGCCTTTGTCCTTTCCTGAACTGGGGTGCAGGTGTTTACAAAACATGAGTGTTGATTCCTGAGAGAGTAATAAGGAAGAGAAAGAAAGATAAAAAGTGGCAGCAGAGTGTATCTACTTGGCAAGTTCTTTGAGCTTTAAGAAAAGACAGTTATCACACTGGACTGGATATACTAGCATCTCCCCTTCATATACTAGCTTATTCCCTCCAGAAAGATACTTGCATCACTTTCCACTGTTACTTCTCTCTGCATGGAATGTATCTGCTGTGTTTTGTGCCAGATAAAATGAGTTAAACAGAAATCTGATTCATGAAACTGGAATCTTGAGTGGAGAAGCTTTCTGGCAAAGGAGCCTCCTCTCCTCTCTGGTCTGGTTAGCACTGATGATTCCGCTGGAAAGGAGTACTTAATAAATAACATACTATGGGCTATAGAGATATATAGGTGCAGTGGATGTTACTATCACCTCTAGGGCATGGAGACATCACAGCCTGCATGTGTTAAGTGAAACAGGGCAATTCCCTGCCCTGCAGTCCATGTGACTGTGTACACATGGAAAATTTGCCTTTATAAGGCCATGGCAAATTCCTTCCTCAGTTTTTGTGCCACTGGAAGATGTGTCTCCTGTGTCCAAGTGGGGTGTAGTGATTTTCCTGAATCTGAGTCACAAGACATCTGCTGGAAGACTAAAGGGAGGAGAATTTCTGTGAGTAATTGGTGGTGATGGATGATAACAGCTTCCGCAGGGCTGCGGGCTCTCCACTGTAGGAGGGGACCAGGCTAGGCAGACAGATGGGGTCCAGCCCAGCTCAGCAATACCACCTTCAAAACAGCTTGTGCTGCCTTTCTTCCTCTCCTCTCCAGGATTTCATCCCCACACTGCTGCAGACCTGCTGCCAGCCATGTGCTCTACCCATCCCATTGTGGAGATGCCCATGGCTGGAGACCCCTTGAATGGTGCTCCATATGTAGCCTGAGCAGTTCTTGGCTTGTGCTCCCCTATGAGTCTCTGCAAAGACAGGGTCAGGTCACTGGCACTGCTAGCTTTAGAAAAGCTTTGATACTGGCTGGTACCTCTAGAAACTGTCCTCATGATCTCCTTTGTCTTCAACCAAACACTTGTAGGCCATGTGTGGATACAGGACATGTTAAGGAATCAGGGTCTTTTCTGTATTCCACTGTCAGCCAGAGACTGTACAATGCAGAGTTGCACAGGTGTTTTGACGTCATAAGATTAGCAAAAAAGCTCATTTTTTAAAAACAAACAACAAGGAGCTGGCTGTACAGTGGCTACAAATTGGAAATGGATCAGAAGCTTTTAAAAAAGAGTCCATTATGTCTGCAAAGCACATGAGAAAGAATGGGAAAGAGCAGATGAAGCAAACAGGACAAGTGAAAGACACTACTTTCATTTTCTGGTAGGGTGCCAATTTGCAATTGCTAGATATTAGCAAGGTGAAAGGTGCGAATTACAATGACAAAAGAGTTATTAGGCCAATTTTCAACAAATATCTTCAAACTTTGCCTTGTGTCTGATGTAATATAATCTCATTTTAGATCTATGTTTATGTTTAAAGGAGCAAATTAACCCTCTTGGTAATTGCAGACTAGTTTATCCTGCTTTTGCTTACTATGAGGGAATACTGTCATGGGGCAGTTGCTACAGAGCACTCAGTACAACACTACTAGTTGTTTATATTGCCTTGCACAGGCAATCACACTGCCACTTGACTCTGTACTGCCCCCCAAATCCCACTGATTAGTAAACCCAGGCAGCAAACCTGGAAAAGAAGCACTTAAATATTTTCTGTATCAATGATTCAAGAACTGTTCTTTCAATTTTTTTTCTCTTTTAAAATACCTTTTGGCTTTACACCATATTTTCCTCTGGCTTCCAGTGCAAACTGTGTTTTTTTTTAATCCATACTTTCAACAATGAAGTATGACCTTTACTCTTCCTCTGCCTTGGTCTTTATGACCCCCTAGTGCAACCACTCCTAGTGGGAACCCAGTATTGCCATACCATCCCTGTCTAGTCCACAGCAAAGCCCAGTTGCATTTGGAAGTTTAAGGTCATTCCTGTAAAAGATAATACTAGTGATTTACTAAAAACCTGTGAATGTTTTTTCAATTGATTCTTCTCCTCACAGTCATAATACATTACAACAAAGGATGAAACAGGTCTGGTTCCTTATCTCTGAATATTTCCTTGAAAATGCATATATGTTCTTTTCCACCTAGATCTCAGTCGTTATCTGGGAGCAATGTGCTGTGTGATGTGGAAGGTTTTTCTTTTCCAGGGCCTGCCTTTTTGTACTTTAAACTTCTCCATAATTCCCACAGTTCGTTCAGCCTCAGTAGATTTCTAGACCCAAGCTGTAGCAATACTTTTGGGATCATTCTTTTTTCTTGTTTTCTTTTTTATCCCACTCCCCTCCCCCCCCATGGTCAATTGTGGAAGACATCATCCATTCAGACCATTCCTAGCTGAACATAATTCCTCAGTATTTGCCTTCCCTATTGTTTCTTTAGAGCCTTATCGTTGTCTCTATTTTGCTATTTCTTGTTTCTTTAAAACTTTTGTTTTCACCCTATGCATTCAGCTAAGAGACCATCACACAAACAACCTGAGTTCCCCAACACTGATAATGGGCTGTTCTGTAAGTGGTGGGACTGTACAGAGAAACTCTGGTTCTCAGAGTTTCTCAGTATCATTTCAGAATCATGGCAGATTCTCCCATGCTTAATCAGATTCGTATTTGTTTTTCTACCCTTAATGGTCTTTTAATAGTGTTTCTTTTCCAACTCTACTTACCAGACTACTTTCCTGAGACTGTAAGAATTGCAGAACATTCTGACAGATTTCATCAAAACTAGATTCAAAAGCTTTTGAGGATGTGGGAAGAGAGAAGGAGGACAGGCACAGAGAAGCACAATGAGAGCATGTAATGTAATCCTTATTTCCTTAGGACACCGGAACAAAATGTATCACAGATTATTTCCTCCTCCTCCACAATATTCCAAAATAAAAATTTAGTGAATCTGGACAAAATGTCAAAATTTGAGTTTGTTGAATGGAAACATTTCAATGAGTTAAAAGAAGATGTGGATTTTAAAAATTCTTTTCACATCATCTCAAATCTCTCAACTAATTTCTTACTCACTGGTTAAGATTCTAAAAAAACACTTATATGAAAAGCAGGGAAATATAAATATTTAGATTATGTAAGTAACAGGACCAACTCTTTGTTTTCTGATTGTAATGATAAAGATTAAAGCCATTCTGTTCATACATATTTCCAATGCAAAACCATTCTGAGTGTTGCTCTTTCTAACCAAAAATGCATTTCTGCTGTTAGGATGGAAAGCTCCACAGCTTTTCCAAGTAGAGGATTCTACTGAGGTTTTGGGGTGGATTCCCTTCCCTTCCCTTCCCTTCCCTTCCCTTCCCTTCCCTTCCCTTCCCTTCCCTTCCCTTCCCTTCCCTTCCCT
>JAYRBT010000082.1:86375625-86391664 GCA_036023395.1 Myiotriccus ornatus | reverse complement strand
AGCAGCATTTTCATAACCTTGTGAACTCTCAGAAGTGCTAGGACTCTGAGAGGCTTTTAGTTTTGGTTTGGTTTGGGTTTTTGTCCAGCTCTTTTTGACAATGATCATTTTGTTTGTGACTTTCTTTCAGTAATTCAAGGCCACTTTTACCGCAAGGCTTGGCTCTTGTGGTCTGACTGATCTCGGCTCTCTGATTTGTGAAGACTTTTATTAGCTGTGGATAGTCAGAGTATTTGGTGTTGCAGACATGAATACTTTTGACGGCAGTTTAAGTGTGAAGGGTGTATGCGAATTACAATTCCTGCAGGCTTGTCACCAGAGTTGCTCCTGACTCACCCATGAGTTACCCACCTGCAACACCACTACTCTCTCACAACCAGCACATTCATGCACAAAAGTGATCACAAATATCTGCCTACTGGTGTTCACACCCTCTCTTCAGTTCTAGTGTTGACTTTACTCAATAGATACTTCATTTTGCATACAAAATAAGATGTTCTTTACTAGTAGTTCTAGAAAGGGAGTAGGGAGCTTTATCCTGTTCTTCTTAATCATCAGGCGCTGTTACATTACCTGGTAAAATTCCCACAATGTGTGCAGAAATGGAAGCAATCTGTTTTCTCTTTAGAAAGACGCTACAGACATTGCTGATGTGTACTATAGCCATGAGATTCCATGATCAAGCACAGCATGCTTGGTCTATCAGTTTATCTAATAACATTTTACTTCTTTCTACAAATGCTGCTTTTTTGAATTTTATCCTTCACAATTCAATAGAAACCCAATAGAAACCTGTAAACTTCGCAGGTTTGCACTGTGTATGGTGTATCCATTTGACTGGACGTCACTGGAAGCAATGGCTATGAGCTCCTCTGTCTCCTCTGTGACTCAAGTATCCAGGCCATTAGTTTTTAACGTAGACACTTACTATAGGTACTAGTTGTCAGTTTAAATAAAGGTCCACGTTTACATCATGAGAAAGGTATTTTTGGCCTCCATGGAAGCAGTGTATTGACTCACCAGTATGGTCCGCTGGCCAAGTATAGCTTTATTTCTCACCCTTTAGTTAAAGTTCTGTGAAGGCATATAGCCAACAGAAAGACAGGGAAAATATGGACTGACACAAACCTAGAAAGACAAGGTTGGCAGAAATCCACAGTATTTTTGGCTGTAAAAGGCTAGTGGCTTTCCCGGCTCAAACTCCTTCAACAACATTCAGGACACCCTGGGATTTTTTCATATTAAGTTTTTTTCTTAAATCTTCATGAGCTTTTGGTGCCATCACAAGAAATGCTATATGACAGTTTCACGCATGCTTCCTAATTTTATTTTTTTCCTAATTGCCACACATTTCTGGTAATTTTTACTCCTTACAATAGTTTTCATCAGTATTCCAGAGTACTGAAAACATAGGGAGCAGTTCTTCAAAAGAAGAATATTTTCTGAAAGGTTATCACCTCCAAAAAAAAAAAAAAAAAGAAAAAAAAAGAAAAAAAAAAGGGGGGGGGGAAGAAAAGAAAGAAAAACCAGGCTTTTTCTTTAGCTTTTTGATTGAATCTAAATTCAACTAGGAGACCACAGCTAGCCTGTGACCAAATTAATTAACATAACAAGAAAATAAAGTGATGCTTGTAGGTTGTGCCCCAATAAAACTCTGCCATAGAAACTATATCTTGAATTTTAGATGTTCCCAGATCCTATTAAGATTATAGCATTTCACTTATACTGGAACTATAAAATAAAATCATAGTCTCTCTATGGTGAGGGATAGGAGCTGGTAGGAAGAATGCTTTATGTTTGGTAGCAGAGGACTAGTCCTTTAAAGCAACATTCCTTAGATTAAACTTTCAAGATGGATCACTTTAGTAGGCCCTAGAAATTAGGACAAATGAGTTTCATATAGTTTTACTTCATATTACTAAGAGGTCTTTAAACTGGGACAGAGTCAGATAAAATATCTCTCTCCTCTGAGATGGCTAATAATAGCAGTTTAAGAGATTTGTTTCTGAACGTCACTCCCAGTCACCAGAAAAAGCTCTCCTTAAATATAATCTATTTTCTCATTCTCAGATAAATGTGTGACCATATTAAAAAAGTTTTCATTTCTTCCACATGCTCAAAAAAATGCGTGTTGCAGTTTCAGAATGGAAAGTTTTGTTTCGTTGATCACACGATCTTCTGTTAAACTCTAAGGTCAATTCCTTTCAGCAAAAACACCTAGAATTAAGTCTGGAAACCCATTCATCTATAGGCCAAATTATCTTTTTTCTCTCAAGCTATTTCCTCTGTAATGACGTACTTCTGCAAATGATTTAAAAAAATAGAATACAGTGTGTGGGCAGGTATGAGCTTTTGCGTGCATTTTAAAGCGGACTATTAAATCACGAAACCTCAGTCTTCCCTATAAAAGATTTTTTGCATTACCAGAAAACAGCAACATGTGCCTTTCTTATCAAATAGAAAGGCCTGGTTTCCCAGGCAGTCACCATCACAGAAACTTTTGCTATGACTCAGCTTTACCAAGTCATTTGAGTTCACGCTCAGTTTATTTTGTTGCATTAATCCTTTTCAAGTTTTCCTCAGAAGTGACTGATAGGCAATGCTTTCCAGTGCTTAGATCCCTGGTGTCACTTTCTAAGTCTAAACTCTTATATTGTTCCCTGAAATGCAATCTGGAGGAGTGGCTTTAAAATACTGAAAGAACATGTCCCACAGTAAACTTCTTATATAATTGTGCTCACAGTGACTTTTATTTCCTGCATTTCATTTCTCTCCTGTGATGTGCAGAGCAGTTTTGTCTGATTAAAAAATATGTAAGATACCAAGTGCATGTATCTTTAATACACTTTTTAAACTAGCCCTTAAGCTTGCAAGTGCTTAGGAATATGCTTTACTTCATGCATATGAACAGTCCTCTTCAGTTTCCATGGGACTCTTTACAGGCAGAGAACAAAGCACACAGGCAAATGCAGTTTAGAGTCCCTAAGTACATACTGTGCTTTTTTAATGTACATTTTAATACAAAGATATCAGTTTTGTCACTGGGGGTCTATTTATTCCAACCCTCTATTAGAATAGAAATAAATAATAAGTTTTAAAAGAGACTAAAATGGTTGTTGATTTTTGGTGTATACCAAGGTCTGCTTGACTGAAAATTTTAACGAAAATCAATCTTCATGTTTTATACCCTTTGCAGAGTATTATTTTTGGGAATAAAATATTGCATTGAAACAAGTTCTCTTTGGCACACAAAACACAAAAAAGATATTTCAAAAGTATCTACCTTCATACAAAAATAGCATAAGCTTAGCTCCAGTGTTAAAGAGATTACCACTGTAAATTTCTTCAAATAATTTTTCAACAAACCTTACCAAGCTTCTTATAATAACACACTCAAAAAAAATCAGTGATACTATTTTATTTAAGACTTTTTTCCCCGCTTTTTATGTGAAAATCTGTGCTATTATCATTAATATTTAGGCATTTGGTACTGAAGGTATCAACCAAGCTTTTGCATCAAGTTCAATATTGCAAAGTCATTGGTAATAGCATTCTACAGTTGATATCCCACAAAACATTTCACATTCTAAATACCAGTACTGGCATGGACTACAAATTTTTTAATTCTATACTAAGCTATGAACATTATGAAACCAGGTTATTTGAAACATTATTTTATAAACTTCATGTCTTTAGATATAGTAGAAAATAGAGAGAAAGAGAGAGAGAATATATGTTTAAGTGTATAACACACATATCTTCATTGTGGCAATTGCCTCCCTGTGTGGAAGTAAGAAATTTAACTGCAGGGAATCCCGGGATAGACCTGTGAAACCCCTCACAGGTATGCACAGGTTACAAATGAAAGGTTGCATCACCCTTGCAGGAAATGCCAACTTGTTGTTAGGACTCATCTCATAAATAAACACAGGGAGATCACAAGCTCTTTATTGTTTGCTGCAGGACTGCTGTATCTGTTCCATTTCTTTGAGCTACACTTTCAGAATTTCACAATAGATGGGAGAAAAGATTTTTATGGATATATGATCTGTAAGTCTAATGCTTCTTGTCGGCATTGTTGCCAAAGTTGAATTTATCCAACATGCCAATGCAGAGAAACTGTTATCATGTTATTGAGGAAGAAGTTAGTGAGACCTGCACACTCTCACATAAAATTCTGTTTCTGTACTACTTTTGTCTATGAACCTTCCACCTTTACATATATGTTTTCAAGATGAGGTCATATACACACACCAGATGATCTGAATAGCAATAAAGGACAAGTTGAATTCTGGTACAGTTAAAAAATATTCCCTCTTAATTACTTCATTGGTGTCATTATAGCCAATTTAAACAGCATTGTATTAATGAGCTATTGGGGAGTGTATAAAGAGTTTGTGCTAAATCAGCTTAAACTCTGAGCTCTATTGCTCTGACAGGATGAGCTTGGGCAATGGTGCAC
This sequence comes from Myiotriccus ornatus, assembly GCA_036023395.1. Classification (NCBI taxonomy): domain Eukaryota; kingdom Metazoa; phylum Chordata; class Aves; order Passeriformes; family Tyrannidae; genus Myiotriccus; species Myiotriccus ornatus. The sequence goes on along the minus strand of JAYRBT010000082.1, from coordinate 86,387,202 downwards.
AGAAGTCACCCACGCCAAGGGGCAAACCCTGTGCTCTCATCCTGTGTTCACTCCTAAGAGTAAGCCAATTCATTTGAACCGTAGACATGAGAAAGGCTGGCTGGGTTGGTTCTTAATAGCTTTTAAATACCAGATGCTTTTTGTGGTTTCATATCAGTAAATGATGCCAAATTTTTCCAGGGAAAGAAGTCTGCTCTTTGTTTTATGCATTTTGAGAAATAGAGCATTGTTTAAATTTGTCTCTACTGACTTCTGCAGCAGAGCAGCAATGAAGTTTATTCCTCTTATCTCTTTAGAAGTATGCATATGTGGCCCAGAGGAGGGGAAATAGGAAAAAGAAGAAATAGGTTACCATTTTTTAATCATTATTTTGAAGTCGCCTTTCCCTTCTTCATATGTGCGGAGAAAATCTCTTGAAGTGAGGAGACATACTTTTGCATATAAGCTCTCAGGAGCTTCTTGCAGAAATAAATGGTCCTCCAAACCCACAAATCTTTTAGCAGGCTATCTGAATTACTTTTGCACTTCATGCAAATTGTGGCTGAAACTAGAAATGACCCTCAGAGACAGCACTGCAAATGATAGGAAGAACATTTGCAATACAGTGTCTAGGTTTATGTTTCCGAAGGACCTTGTAAAATTCTTCACTTCCTTGCCTGTGCTGTTTTGGTGGCCAGCAGAGCAGAGGTCATTTTGTTTGTTTTACCTCTCTCGTGTCTTTTCTTTGCCAGACATGTGTCTGTAAGACACATCATAGTTCTTTAAAAACAAATTGTGTCATGTAGTAAAAAAATCACTGTAAAAGCATTGTGTCAAAGGCTATTTCTGTTCCCAGCTGTTAAAATCCTAATACGACTTTGCTTTTTTCTCTGCCTTTAGAGAGCTGCTGATCTTATATTAGCAAGTGAGCCGAACTTTACAATTGGAACAACTGATGAAATACAGTGAAATCAATAGTAACAGTGTTTAAATAAATATTGTGCTGAAAAGTAAATGTTACTATTTATGAATCAGGAAAGGTCACAGGCTATAGAAAGCAATGAACGCATTTGTCTGAACCACTGTATCACAGTCAAACTGAAAGGTCTCTGATCAGTGAGTCATCCCTTTGCAAACGTTTCTTTCCTATACCACCTATAATTGAAATTACTTGTGTAGTCTGTGCCTTTGTTGTCAGTGTGTGAGTCGCTGAGGCATGGCTGTATAAGCCCCATCATATAGCCCTCAATCCTCTTTAATTCAAGTGGAGCCTTGTTTGATGATAAAACTATTGCAGCAGGGAACTATATTTAAACCTTGGTGACTCATTCATCTTATGCCTTTTTTTGGAGTCATTAGTGGGTCATATAACTGTATATATTTCATTCAAATTCCCATTATAGTCCCTACCTATAATTGTAGCTATTTTGCTCCAACTAATTCTCTTACCAGAACAGAAGTCTGTCTGTAACCCACTGTGAGCAACCACCACCCCTTCACTCCCACTTTATTCTGTGGTCTGTTCTTTGACAGTTTTTGACAGAGTCTAATCTGAAATTTCCAGATTAGCAACATAGCACATTACAGCAGTATTTAGCATGTGCTACTTGGAGCTATTGACTCACAAAGAAAGGTTTGGAGGAGGAGCATCAGTAATTCTACTGTTCTCTTGTAGTGAAACAACTGAATTTTTAATTGCATAAGAAACATATAGCCTACTCTTATCAGCTTAGTTTGTTTCTTTCTGTACTTAAAATAGTCTTTCAGTAGTTGGAAAATCTCAAAAATTCTTTTGCTTTCCTATTTCCATCCAGTAAAGAAGTTGCTATCTTTTTTACTTTTCCCTTTTGAATAGATATGAAAACTTAAAATACGTTTCAATATATAATACAGTTTATACAGAATCTTATCACACCAAAATATCTTTATGTACAAGCATCAGCAATGAGATCAACTCTGTTTTGAAAACAGTTTTTGTTAACTATCAGACTTTACAGAATGATGTTACCAGCAGAAGTGTTGGTGATTATGCCATCTTTGTAGTTCAAGAATTATAAAAATCCCACCTGAAGTCAACGGCAGAAAAGGATGAACATGTGATGGTGCTATACATAAGTTTATTTATAGAAAAGGTAGTTAACCAAAAATACACAAACTGTTCACGTCAGCAAATGAGCTCCACACAGGATCCACATGCATTTGAGCACTGAAAACTGCAGATCCAGTGTAACTAGGTGCCCAGTGGCAAATCCTTGTTTTGTTTCTACACTTCCTAATAGAAATGGCAAAACATCTATACATAATCCTTTAATAATCAGCATGTCCTCCCCCACCATCCTGAGGATTTCAGAGCCATTAGATGCCACTCTTACCACATGTTTAATCTAGAAATGCTGGCATTCATTCTTTACTAGGAAAGTAGGAGATAATTATTAGACTTCTTCTTCTAACTAAAACAATTCCAAAGGTTGCTTAGGCATCTGGTCACTCTGGGGAACATGTCTCATTCTGTTTTGAATAATTAGGAATTGAGAGCACTTGATGAAGTGCTGGGACCTAGATAATAGTGTTCCTCTATACTCTGGAAAGGAATGAGTCAATCTAAGTATCCAAAGTCTCACCTAAGAGTCTATTATGCTATTTCTGCCTTACACAGACACCAGATTCACTGCAAGTTCTGTTACAAGGTGATTCAGGGAGAGGAAAACCAAACCCCATTGTCTGTGTAGCTTTGTGCTGACTCAAAGTCTAAATTTTGAGAAATCATATTGAACTCGAGAAATGGTTTTGCAACAAAGACGAAGACAATCAAAAGGCTATGTTTCTTCTCAAAACAGGCTAAGATTTTAGAAGGGTTCGATAACCCCCCAAAAGATACCTTTGTGGCAATGAATATATAATATTCCAATGTTAAGTAAGACCCTAAAGTTGAGGATTTTACCAAGAGGACAGAATTATAAATTTGTGAATTAACACCTTTCATTTGATCTCTTTCAATTCTTCTCTGTCTATGTGTACAATCCACAGAATGATGACAGCCCTTTCAGAGGTTCAGATCATTTCTCACAAGAGGTGGGATAAGTATGAACAAGGTCAGATGTTACATGTTTAAATCTTCTCCAAGTCCCATTGGAGTAGATTTAAAAATCTTTTTGTAATAATCCTTAGTGTTTATCACACAGCAAATCAGAGGATTCAGGGGCATGTGGCTTTTGACAATGCACAGTGTATGTCCCTTGAGCTGCACTCCTGCAGACTCTCACATTTGCACTAACAGGGCTGGTGAAACCACAGCTGGGGTAATACCCAGTCCTGATTAGAATCCAGAAATAAGGAACACAAATCCTGCCTACATTCAAGAGCACACTTGTAGAAAAACAAATCCCAAGTGAACTGAGGTGCCCCTGGAGCACCTGAGGCAGAGATGTGAGATTTTACAGGTACCTGTATAGGGAGTACTTCCAACCACTAACACTGGCATCTCTCTGCTGAAGATGTTGACAAGCACTCCCTATTCAGTGTGTTGGCAGTTCTCCAACACAATGTGGGCTGGAAAACTTTCCCTACACACTCTATCAAAGCAGCCCAAGAGCTCCATGTAGGATTTTACTTTGGAGCTGGGCATTTGCAAGTTCAGTGCTACAACATTCAGCTTCTAAGTCCTCTGACACACACTGCTTTTTGTGCATGTCACAACAAATAACACCAGACATATTTGAGACATGTTTGGAGGGCTCATAGGAAAAAAACCTTTTCAGCTGTTTTACATTCTAAATACCTGGAGCACAAGATCTCATAGTTACTCAAAGTTACTGAAAGTTCATACTTAAATTTAGAACTTCTTCTCATCCTTCCAAAAAATGGCCTCATTAGTATTTTCACTGTATAGATTTTTAAAACATCAGTTGGAAATCAATTAGTCTAGTCAAGCTGTTGCCTTCCCCAGACTCCAGACCTAATTCTTTATGCCTTCTCCCCTTAGGTACATTTTAACACTGTGTGCTACTGGACTGAATTGTGCTGAATACAAAAATGCTGAGGCATTTGCACATTTCATTAAGAACTTCCGAATAGAAGTATAGTTAAGGTTTTTGTTTTTTTTTTTTTTTTTTGCGGTGAATGTAACCTTCAAAAAAAAAGCTGTTCTATTACTAATGTCCTGAAACATAGCTTCCTTGTCAGGGGGTGGAGAGTGGGTGGGAAGAGGGACCTGTTTTTTTCGTGGTGGGTTTTTTTTCAGTTTTTGAGAGCATTAATGAACACTGCTGTATGATAACACAGGCAAAAGGGAAGTCTATTTGTTCCGTTCATACAGGATGCCAAATAACGCGGAAGCACTAATGTTATTAATTGGTCTGTATGCCATCTGTTGGAAGGTGCTCTTGATTTTCACAATGGTCACTGCAATCAGCAGCCGTGCAGCAAGAATAGTTAGTCGGTTAAACACTCTAGGCAGAAATGGTTCACAAAAGAAACAGTAAGGGCAGAGTTGTTCTACCTTTATTTCTTAAAGTCTGATTTTTTCTTGAAGTCTGCACACAATAGATGCGCATGTAGTAACAAATTAGGAGACTGATTCAATCCCTCTTAAATGGAGTGATTTTACAGGATATCAAGCAGTGGCAAGACATAGTGATCTGATGGCAGTCAGATTTGGCATACACTGCAATGTAAATCAGAACAGCAAAACAAGCTTTAGGTTGTGGTTTTTTTTTTTTTTTTCCTTTAGGGGACATATCTAATCTCACAATTAAGGCTTGTTGTTTGTCTGCTAAATTCAGAGCAGTACTTCTCAAGGAACCAGGACAGTGACACGTTAAGTTTAAATACTTTTATTCCAGCTTGTTCATATGCATGTGAATCAGGAAAACAAAAAAGAGAAGGCACTTAATACAGGAGACTAATAATAATGTATTGCAGTATATGATATATTGAGTTGACTTAAATATTGCACTTTTCAAGAGTGTAAATAGTGCTATTTTATTTATTTTGGCCTGCAGCACAGTATCTGTTCTAAAGCTTGTATGCTCACCCCTCACTGTAAAGCTGAGCTTGTACTTCAGTTTAAAGCTGACACAACCAGTACAAAATTAAAATGGACAGCCTGATCAACAACATTCCCCACCCACATCATGCAAATCAATCAACCAGAACGACAAGAAAAGTGCCCAGCACTCCCTGAAGGCTCAATTCCGTGTCTTTTAAGCTTCAATTAAAGCAGCTTTCTTCAATGCTCCATCTCAAATTCAAATGACACAGAACTCAAAATGGACTCCTGTTATACTTCAGGGAGTGGCAATTTTGAAAGAAACAAAATACGTTTTACAGAAAATTAACATAGAGCCATGTTGTTTTTCTTGTGCAGCTATATTAAATATATGTGCTGGGTTTATTTAAATAAGATCCATTTAAATATGCTTTTCATGGTTAATTGTTAAATGTAAAACATTTGCAAATTTTAGACAAAGCAAAAATTATTTGACACTTCTTTCCTATGAATCATCCTTTTTTATATTAAAAAATATATATCCTGGAGTGGGGAAATACTGTTATAGGTGAATGCAAGAAAATATTTGAGTTATAAAAATATGTCTCCCTTTTTCATAATTTACGATAATTATATATTACTAATAAGAGGAAATCACTGAGCGGCCATAAGGAGAGGTAAAGGAAGCCAAAATCATAATTTGAGATGTATATTTGTCAGTGACAGAAAGGCCAATATTCATGTAAATACCTATTCACCCTCCTACTGATCAGATAACCAAACAGGTATAAAAATGATTACTGATTTTTTATACATGTACATATAGAGTAATTTCCCAGCAACATATTTTAATGCACTGATGTTTAAATGGTTGAGTTGATTGTATTTTCACTGTTTCCCTTTGAAATACACTTTTATACTCTGGTACAACTCTCACTATTTAAGTGCAATATTGTAGGTACATCCTCAGTGTCAATTTTTTCATTCACCATCCCACTCTGTTTAACCAATATTTCATGATACACGTTTCACAAATCACCACATAACATGACTTGCTTCATACATGCTTGTAAGTTAATGTAGGCACTTTTGAAAATGTCAGCCAAACTGTGGGAGGAAGATAATATCCGTGGAGACTGTGCAAGCACATAAATTACTTCGGCCAGACAAGTTACTCTCTAACTGCTGGAAACGTTCATTGTCTGTGTATTCACAGTCCCAGTCTGTACTCACTTAAACTGGTGTTTTGTGATAATGAGAACATACTTCAGTACACTTAGAGTTTTTTTGAAAGGTCACTACTGGTTTATGTTTTTAAACATCTTGTGAACTTGAGGTAAGGATGGTTGTCAGAACTTTAGTGTCTCTGGAAGTGGAGAGAAGCTTACTTTGTGCTCGCATATGCAGACCTATCTATAAGGCAGAGTGACCACAATGTCTAGAGCTCAGAATGCCAAATATTTCTCCTATAGAGATCCAGCTTCAGTTACAATTATGCCACAATTTAATTATTTGGGATGATGTATCATCAGGAGCTTCTGCTTCAAGCTGAACTGATAATTTAGTCTTTTCAAGAAGAGAAAGAATTGCTAACTAAAACTAATCACACAAACTACCTATTTGTAACTATCTACTGAGAAGCTTTGGCATGTCCATGATTCTGGTAGCAAGGAGTCTTCTGCTAACATGAAGGAATTCCTCTTAAATTTGGCTGATTTCTGAAAATCTCTGTGTGTGCATATATATAGCTATATATAGCTATATAGATAGATACACATACACACACACACAGACACACGTATTTCATAGAATCGTAGAATGGTTTGGGTGGGAAGGAAACTTAAAGATCATCTAGTTCCAACCCTCCTGCCATGGACAGAGAAACCTTCCACTAGACCAGGTGGCTCAGAGCTCCATTCAACTTGGCCTTGAACACTTCCAGGGATGGGGTGTCAACAGATTCTCTGGGCAACTTGTTCCAAAGATTCACCACCCTCACAGTAAATAATTTTTTCCTAATATCTAATCTTCCAGTTTGAAGCTATCCCCCTTTGTCCTGTCGCTACTCACTCTTGAGCATACAGTCTCTCTCTATCTGTCTTATAGGCTCCCTTTAAGTACCGGAAAGCCACAATTTGGTCACCTCAAAGCCTTCTCTTTTCCAGGCTGAACAAACCAAGTTCTCTCAGTCTTTCCTCACAGGAGAGACGCTCCATTCCTATAATCAACTTGGTGGCCCTCCTCTGGACTTGCTCCAGCAGGTAGATGTATTTCATATGCTGGGGACCCCAGAGCTGGACGCAGTACTCCAGGTAGGGTCTCACCAGAGCAGAGTAGAGAGGCAGAATCACCTCCCTTGACCCGCTGGCCATGCTGCTTTTGATATTTACTCAGTAGAGGCTTGCTGGTCTTGACAACAGAAGCCTAAAGCATTTCCCCTCCGCAGGTCATACAAACTACAGACATGGACTGATAAGAGGCCTCAAGAAGTAATTTTTTTCTTTACTCCTCTCTAATAATGGATCAGTCCTTCGAAAGAGGATATTTACTTAAGCTGCAGTTAACACACAGTGAAAGAGGTTCTGCCATTTGCCTAGATAGCTTGGTTTATACCTGAAAGATTTGTTCTATCATATAATTGTAACCTTTGCTTTGAAAGAAGCACTTTGCATTTCATCAGCCACGGGGGATGATGTACCTGACTAAAGACAGCTGACTTGTGCCCATCTCCAATCTGTCCAAATCTTTGAATTTTCCCCATTAGAGTTGTTTGCTAAATCAATTATTCATATTTCCTTCCTCTAGGTTGTCCAAAACTGAATACCAAGTAAAACAGAATCATTTATACCTCTCTTAAAACATGCTCTGTGCTTTACCTGCACCTAAGTCACAGTCCAGCAGTGATCAAGATGTTTTCCTACTAATCCTCCCCTGTCTACTAACGCTGAGAAAAGAAAACCAGTCCAAGCTGTGAAATCAGACTGTGGTTTCATGAACTTGCTAATGGAGAGCATAAGCCAGCTATGCTACTCAGGTAAACAGCCTTCTCTTCTCCCTCAGCTTTTCACAGTGGCACACTTTCCCTCATACCAGTAAAAGTTAACCTAACTGTAGAACTTATCTGTGTTGAAAGTAACACTACCCATAGGTTTTTTCCTCATCTAGTTTTAATCGGTACCTGATCCCTGGCTAGGCAGCTGCACAAACTGCTCTCAAAGGTGTTTGTTACTGCAAGAGCACTTCTGGATGATGTTGAGGAAGTCACTCCAGCAAGACTTCTTCCCTCTGATCAGTAACTGAGCACCTTCCTTTTCAGAGCAAACAGAGCAGAGGTTTAGGTTGTGGTTTTGTGGGGGGTTTTGTTTGTTTTTTGTTTGTTTGTTTGTTTTAATTTAAAGATGTGCTCAGAGATATGAATAAACACACTCAGGAACTTTGTTGAAAAACTGAGTCCTAGATGTCTTCAGCTGGATACTGAGTAGGACAAGAGTAGCTATCCAGTCTGTAGGTGTTAACATGTGCAGTGAAGAGTAAAGGCAGCTGTTGAGACAAGCAGTGAATGGGAGAAAATCCTGCAAAAAATTTGTGTGTTTCTGTCATTGCAGAAAATAATAATACTCAGCCACAAAAGGTGAAAATAACAGACACAAGCTTCATCCTGTTGGTTTTTTGGGGTTGAGTAGGGGTTTTTTTTCCAGAGGGGAATTGTGTTTTTTCTTTTTAACTTAAGGCTGCTATTCTCATTGAATTAGTATTTTGTCCACATTTTTGATAGTGTGATAGAGAAATGACTTGCAGGAAATGAATTCATATTTATCTAACTTAGCACAACTTTAACAAGTAGGCGATTTTTAGGAACATTCACATACAGAAGTGTTTGTTATTATCTGGTATCACATTTGGAGGGACAGACCACCTATTGGTGAGGGAAATGCACCAGTGCTCCTATGGTATCCTGTGTGTGGCAATCAGAGTTATTTTTAAGTCCCTGCTCTTAATCACTATAGGATTCTGTGCCTTTCCATATAACCAAGGAATTTGGGAAAGTGCTTTCCAAAAACAGGATTTCAGAGTTGAAAGTAACTGTGTGCAACAGAAAGCTGTTCCCTTTAAATCTGCAAAAAAAGTCTGTTCCCATTAAATCTGCAACTCCCAGTCAAAAGTGGGGGATACTCTTCTTCACTGGTATGACTGATAGTATTTGATACAATAGGTTATAGTTTTATCACATGTGAAGACTGGGATTACGCATTTCCTTCAAGGTCCTGCAGTAGAATTTCTGATGTTTGTAATGAAGGGGTTGTCTGCTACACAGATTTGATCCGACTGGAAATATAGGAATTGTACAACCAAGTCAAATGGCTAATAGTCTTGTACTTAACCTGTAAAAGTCATCAGGCCCTGACTATAAGTAATTGAAAAAGACTGGCTATCACACCTCTAAATTAATGCTCCTACAGAATTACATGGGACTATGTGAAGGGCAAGATGCAGTAACATTGAATATGAGGAGCAGGACCTTGGCCCTTGGCCATGGGTTAACTTTTTGTATCCATTACGAGGCATGTTTTACTGTATTCCCTCTAAAGGAAGAAGTGATGACTATTTCTTACAAAGTATTTTGTTTTGAAAATGCAGAGTATCAGTTTAAAGAAAGTTTAACTTCCTTCCATGGTATACAAAGTGTTGTATGAGCCTAATCCTCACTTATTAATTAGGAGAGGTTCTGACAGAAACACGCTGACCTAATGGGCTGATTCAGGATGGCAGTGGCAGTGCTTTGGTATGAGCTCCTATCATTCCAGAGTTAAATAGGCTCACACTCTGGAGGAAAGTTATAGAATTAACCAGTGAACTTAGTCCCACTGACTCTCAGAAACAGTTAACTAGAATGAAGACTGTCAACTTCTAATATTTCATTAGGAGTTAAATGTGCAGAAGATGAAGTCTATGTACCTTAAAAAAAATTAAGAAAGATTAGATTTTGACGGCTCCCTCAAACTAGTCTTTGGGATAGATCGCTTTTCAGGGTAGATATTAATGAACATGAGCATAAGACAGAACTGTCCAGACAAACCTGCAAGAAATCAGCTGTGCTGAGCAGCACTGTAGCCTGTGCATTGTCCCTGGTGGAAAAACGTGACATAGCTGTGCTACTCCCAGTACTCAAATTTAGAAAGGTAGTATTGTGTAGACATGCACAAACTGGCTCCCGTTCTCCTGCCTTCACTAGACCTGCTGCCTTCAAGTTGCTTTCCCCAAGCTAGCCAACAACGTGGCATACAGAGGAATGGCTCAGTAGAGGCGCAGTAAAGATCAAGCAGATGGTAAGAGCTAAGATGCATTTTGGAAAACCCCATCTTCACTACAGGCATATTTATACTATTTAATGTAATATTTAGGGACAGAGGTCCCTAAATTAAGCTTGGACAGGTAATTTGGAATTTGAAACAACACAGACATGCCAAGGAATCATCTGATATGCTTTTCTCTGGCTTACTTCGGTGGGTTTTCTGAATGTGTGTCTCTTGCAGAGACCTCTCTCTGCTCCCAGCTCTGCATTTGTGTTAACAGAGATGGCTGAGGGCAGGGACCAAAACAGACCAGGAAAACACCATCCAAGCTTCACACAGGTTTGGAGAGTTTTTCTGTATGGTTTTACCCGGGCTGTTTCACTGGTCCCATTTACAGGTCGCATTAGCACAACTGTGCCACAAGGGTAGGAATAAGCATCTGGAAATGTCTACAGCTGGCTTTGCCACTGGAGAAAGCATTGCTTGGCCACTGAGGTATCCCGCTTCAGCTAATTAGCTCTGCTGAAAGGCTCAGCTAATTAGCATGGGTGTAGAGTTGCTCTGACACAGTTACTCCGCTTGCAAGACCTGACCTGATCCCGCCGCACGGCGCTGAAGCACTAGTGCCCTGTGAGGAGCAGGGAAGCGAGAGGGAAGCAGGAGTCACGACGTGCATCCCCATGCCTTGGGGACCTCAGCCTCGGCCTCGCCGGCGGTCAGACCTGCCCAGCTCCCTTCAGGAGGAGCGAGCGGGCAGGTTGTGCCATAAATTCCTGGCTGTGGTGACACTTGGCATCTCTCTGTGTCGGTCCCGTTACTAAGCCCGACCACAGCGCGACTGGTCACCCCCTTCCTCGTTCCCTCGCGGAGTCCGTCAGGCGGTGAAGGCAGGCTGTGCCAAGCTCGTGCCAGCCTCTGGAGCCGGGCACAAGAACCCCTCGCACCCCGCTGCCAGCGGGGACAGCCCGGGAATAGCTGCGGGCAGGGACCCGGCGGGACCGGGTTCGCCACGGCCGTGCGGGGACAGGTGGCCGCGGGGCGGGAAAAGGGGGTGAGGGAACAACCCCCAACCCCGCCGCCCTGGGGGGACCCCGCTTCCGTTCCCCCTCACGGGAGCGGCGGAAACTGCCGGAGGGGTCCGAGCGGAGCCGGAGCGGGGAGCAGCGCCGGGGGCACAGGCGGCGGCGGGGCCCGGCCGGCCGCTCCCTCCGCGAGGGGGCGAGCGCGGGCGGGCGGGCGCGCTCCCCGCCGGCCCGGCCCGGGCCGCCACACCCCCCCCCGCCGCGCCCCGCCCGCCCAGCGCAGGCGCAGGGGGCG
>JAYRBT010000082.1:86363261-86375525 GCA_036023395.1 Myiotriccus ornatus | reverse complement strand
CGCCCAGCTCAGGCGCAGGAGCCGGAGCCCGGAGCCAGCGGCTGGAGTGGGATCGGGAACGGCTCTGTGGTCCTGCGCTCCGCACCTGCTCTCCCTCGGTCCGCACGGTGGCGGCGGCCGCGACGGCCGTGACGGCCTTCTGCGCCCCCTGGGGCAGCGGGGCGGCGGCGGCGCGGGGCGGCGCGGCAGGTACCGGGCCGGGCGGCGGCAGCGGCGCGGGGCACGGGGAAAAGTTGGCGCCGCCGGGGCGCCTCGGGGAGGCGGGGGCGCCGGGGCCGCCCCCACTCCTCCCTCCTCCTCCTGCTCCTCGGCCGGGCGGGCAGCTGGCCCCGCGGCGGTGCCTGGCCAGTCCCGGGGGAGAGCGGGGGCGAGCGCAGCTCCCGGCGGCTGGTGGGGCTGGGGCTGGGGCAGGGAAAAGCGGGCAGGAAGGTGCGCGGCGGTGCCGGGCTGGGTGTCAGCCTGCAGCGTGCCGTGCCGTGCCGTGCCGGCCCCTCGGGGCGCGGCGCTGCTCCGCTCCGCGGTTGTCCCTCCGTATTCTGTTCCCGTCCGCGCTTCGTGTGCTGGGCGTCGGGCACCGTCGGGCCTCGGGGGAGGGGAGGGGGACGGTCCTGTCCCGTCCCCGTTAAAACCTGCGCTTGCCTTCGCTGGCTGCCACTGTAGGGCGAGTTCGGCTCCTTCCCTCAGACAACCTTTTTTCCCCGCCATTCGTTGTCGGAGCACCCGGCTTGAGAGTTTTTTCGAGCCCGTCCGAGCACCGAGTGCCTCGGGCGGGTTTCGGAGAGGAGCGCTGCGGGCGCAGAGCGCCCCTGCCCGTGCCTGGACGGACGGGGTCTGCCGAGAGAACAGAAGCCGATAGCTCGGAGCTAACTAGTCTGTGGCACAGTATCAGCAGCTGCCTCACCACAAAGGCTGCCGGGGCTCCACAGCGGTTACTTTTCAGCATTTTTGGTGCCTGGTGGAGATACATTATATATTGGAGATTTTTGTATCTGTAATAGATCTAAATTATATATAATGTATCCATATATGTGAAGTGTGACAACTAGTTGCTCATTGATGGTGTGGAGCAGATGGAGCAGCAGTAAAATATGATACTTCTTTTAATATAAAATTCCCATTCGTCTTGCAACGTTTCCCGTACCCTCTCTTGACTGAGACTATCTGAAGTAATTAGTCAGTCTCTCCTTCTGTTTCTCCTTGCTTTCCTCTCTTTTAAAGATACAGTTGTGTTTTTTTTTTAGTTTTCTCTCCTAGGATGGTTGCTTCCCTTGTGGCTTTACAGCCTGTCACACAAACTGCTACTGCTCTAGTACCTCTGTAACAGAAATCAGAACAAATTGGTGCCTTGATACTATTAAATATTTGTTCTTCTACTTTGATAATCTAAAACCGAGTTTTAGTCGAAATATATATATTGCTGAAGTCCTAATTTTGCTTAATATTACACTGAAAGATTATTTATATAAAATGTATTTAGATGTGTGGAATACTTACCTAGTTTTGGAGAGGAGCTGCACTTTCACTTAATTTTTATCTCAATTTATCTGAAACTAATCTGTACAAGAAAAAAATTGTCTGTATTACCTGGACGGGTTGGTAATAAGGCAAACCGTTAACAAACAGGACTGTGGGGAAGAAAGGTCTGCTTAATTACCACAGCTGGATAAACTTGCTAATGAAATACAAATGCTAAATTTCTATGATGCTGATATTCTCTGGCCCTGTCTTGTGGAAAAATGTTTTGATAGGTTGGTGACGAATACTGAGTGCATTTTTGTTTTCTAGTTCATAAGAAAAAATGTCATATTCCACATAGTTCTAAGGGCACTTAACAGAGCAGCTCATTTGAAGAACCAACTTATGATAAGATTGATTTTGTTTCATTAAACACTCTAATATTTCTGGCAGTAGATTCCTGGAAGAACTCTTAACACTTGTCATATCTCTTGTGATTTATTAAGCATTTCTAATGTGTCCATGATCACCTTTTTTTTTGCACATTCTAAGACTGGGGCAGTTAGGTCATGATTTCAGAACATAAGTTTGGGTAATAGTGCAGTGACATGTTGTACTGCACAATACTTAGCTCTGTACATCCATGCTTCCAAAATACTAGTAGTACAAAGTAAGACACTGATAAAACTATAGTTAAGTGAACTTTCTGGATATGCTATTAAATTACAAAGCTCCATGATTGCTTTTTAATTTATTGATTTGTATTATTGATATAGTATGCTTAATACAGTAGCTAATAACAAAAAAGCCAGTGGTAGTAACATCACCTTCTTGCATATGTTCATGACTTATCCCATCAAAATCCTTGAATTGAATTTCATTCAATCCAACTCTAAAATATAAACTAATTTCTCAAGGTCCTGGGTGGACCTTTTTTAATAGTAGTATTGTAGCAGAGATGGTTTTCCATACTTCTTTAAGCTGTGACCTACTTTTTGTACTGATAGGTAAAGGATAGCTTTACATAGACACTGAGAGAGTAACCTTACATAGGCACAACACCAAAAGTGTTGAGCACAGAAGTCATTAATGTTAAATTCTCCAAGGTGGACTAAATGCAGGTACAGTGAGCAGTTTGCTCTATTTTGTTACTTTGTGTGTTCACAAGTAATATTTGTCATGCTGGCATCTAGGCATAGGGATAATTGTTCATTAAAAATTAATCAGTTAAAAGTAAACTGTATTTAATTGGTGATGAGGACCATAGTTACCAATCACATTGTTTTAGATATGGCAAATGTTCATTGTAAGTTCTATAGAAACCTTGTGGTGTGGGTTTGATTTTTGTTGCGGCTCTTTTGTTCATTTTTTAAATGAGAATCACGTTCCATAATCTTAATAACTGAACCTGAGAACTGGTTTCTGTCAGAGGCAACCCTGTGTAGTCATCTACTGAAAAGTTTGCACTAAAGGGGAAAAGTGTAAGAGCAACATTTTTCAGTTGTTTTCCCAAAACCATAGTATGCGTATACTAAGCAAAATTATTTATTTCACTTTCTCTCTGTATTAGTTTGTGTTAGTTTGTAGTATTTGTTTCTCTTATCTTCTGGCTACATATGTGTAACAGTGCAGTATATATTTTTTCTGTGGTGTTGAGTGCATGATGTTAGTCAGGAAGAGGGATTTGGCACAAAATGGATAAGCACTAGTGAATCCAGCTTACAGGTGTCTGTCTTGTGGTAAGAACCCATAGCTCTGATGCTTTAGCTCCCAGAGAGCTGGATACCTTGGGCTAGAGCATGGGATGACTCACTTGAATAGAAATCAATCAACAAGTAATTCCAGGCTAGGGAAGTGTCAGTAAGAGCTAAAAACTGCCTGCATTTCTGTTTTGGAGTTGGATTCTTTTCATGAGATATAGTGTTTTCTTGTTATCAAGGCCTAAAAATCAGAAGGTATGTATGGTCTTATCTCATGACAAGTGTGAATTAATGGGAGGTAAACTATTCTTCTGCTGAGGTGTTTACTGAGAGGAAAGAGCAGGCACACAGGCAGTTGGAGTACAGTAACAAATGTGCTGCAAGTTTCATCCTGACTTACCTTGGGATAATTTATTCTAATCTCCCCATGCCCTAAGATACTATTGCCTTCAATCAGCATGTACTGAACCTCACCGAGTTCTTATTTCTATTATTAGCATTGTAATATGAAACTTAGTCACGTGGCCAGTGTGGGACTTTGTGTTCCTTCTCCTTCTTCTTTTCATATCCCTGCAAAGAAAATGCTTCATGAAATGCTGTGAAATCAGGTAATATAGAAAACACTCTCTAACAGATTGCTTTATAAAGCTTTTCTTGGTCCTACTTTTTCTTCCTATTGAGAAACTTCATTCACAATCTTGAAAAGCCTTCTCCCTAAGGAAAACACTGATACTTATGTACATAATTCAGTTTCTTGAGTTGTGCTGAACTCACAGTGATACTAAAGTCTGGTCATGCCTGTCTGCTAGATTTTCCTTTACATTTCCAAACTTGAGTAGTGGCAACAAAGGTTTCTGGGACAGAAAGAATCAAGAGGCTTCAAAACCTCGTAGGTTCTTGGTGCATTGCCGTACTGTTTGTTGTTCATCTGGTGAGTTCCAGATGCTCTTGGCTTGCAAGTTAGAGATGTGAAAGCAAAATATGGACTCTAGGCATACATTTGGAATACAGATTATCCATCTGCTACTCCTCAGGAAGATGTGAAGTATTTTTTAATCAGTTTCTAGGAAAAAATTGGAGAAGATACAAGCAGAAAAGTATCTGCCTTTTCACTGATCACAGAGTTCCTCTGGCTTTGACTGGAACACTTCCATGGTTCTAGGGCCTTCTTGTCTCACATTGTCTTACTATCTCATCTCAGCGTGTGTCTTCATCCAATAACAACACCTCTCCTTTTAATTAACGTAGTTCTTCTTTCCAAGAATCTTCACCACTGGTTTAACAGAAGAGTGTATCACTGCGTAAGGGATGTGGTGGATCTCTGCAGGCTGAAGGCCCCTTTGTCTGGACCAGCACATTATCCTAATTGCCTTTTTTAAAATGAAAATCATTAGGAGTGGGCTAACCTGATGGATTTCTCTGACTAGATTCCCTCTGTTCAACTTTTGCAAATGCCTGTGCAATATGAAGATTACAGAACATTACACAAGTAAAGCAGTTCTACAAACAGAACAGAAATCACGGAAACAGTGAAGTTAGCACATGTTACAGGCCTATGTTAATCTGCCATATTTGCTGTAATTTCATCAGTTCCCTCTCTTGGCAAGTTTAGGTTTGATACAAGCACAGCAACATATGTTAAGGGGAGAGAGAGAGGGGGAGTGTCCCAAGGCTTGAATTATGACTAAAAACTCTGCTGAGGAAACTGTGTTTGTCAGAATTTGGAACTAAGAGGAGCTCTTCAAGATAAATGATCTTAATATGTTTTCTAGCAGGAGGCATATGGGGCTTTCTGAAAGGTGGTGTTTTGCCAAAAGTGTAACAGGTACTTCTACTTGCATCACAGAGTAGATGCAGTAGATATAGCCAAGGTAATATGTTGCACGCTTGCTTGTATTGACCAATTCAATTAGTATGTTTCAAGAGGTAATGCAGTAACCCTTGTAACAGCCACCTACTCTTTGTCAACAACTAGCTTTTATCTTACTGATTTGATCTAATGGTCTGTGCACTCTGAAATTGGTTAAATAATTATGCTTAATCAATACCGTATAGTATCAAGGTAGTAATTTAACGGTCATAGGAATCTCTTGTATTTGTTTTTAGAACTTTCCCACTAACCTTTAGTAATGTTGTTCATAGAATTCATGAAAAATGAAGCAAAAACCAATCCAGAATTTAAACCTGTACATGCGTGTTATCATAGTGGGTGGTGAAATTTTACAAGGGATTCAAGAGGTTTTTCATTATTCAAGGTGAAAATAAAATCAGTGTGTTTTTAAATTCTCTGGAAGAAGAAGAAAACCTGAATGTACAGAAAGGGATTTCAACTCCACTTTGTTCTTCTATTGTAATGTAATATAAAACTAATTGTGTACTCTTCCAGTTCACATAAGTTTTCAAACAAGCTAAAAGGTTTCATTTCTGAAATATTAAGATGGACAAGACAAAATATGCCTCACTCTTATATTTTCTGAAAGGGAAATAATGGTAATATTTCTGTGAAATCATAAAATGCTTCAGCCTCTGTAGTTGGCAAATGCAGTTCCAGTGGCTTGGTGGCAGTTCTAATTTATTGATACTGAAAAATGCCAGTAGTACTAATCAAGGTGTGTGCCTCAACAATATGTTTTAAAGACCAAATAAAACATGCCATGTGCACAAACTGAAGCTACCTTATAAGATTTGGTATTTTGAGAACCAAAAAGCTCATTTTTTTTTCTAAGTAATTTATCATTTACATTATTAAGGAGATCTTTTTTTTCTTTTTTAACCTAAACAGGACTTTAAAAAACAGCTTAAGAGAAAGAGCAGCTGTAAGCAGTTGAAATCAACAGTGAAGTATTTCACTATTAAGTCAAATGCTGTTTTGTTTGTACTTTAAAGTATGAAAGTAGTTAAGATTTGACATCTTGTTCATTGATTTCCTGCTGCCCTCTCCTTCCACCCCCAGACAGATTTTAATCTGGTGTGTGTAGTGTTATGGAAAGCAAGCGATTCACAACACCAAACTGCGATGAGTAACCATGGCTATTTCCCTAGCAAGTTACATGATACAGTTACGCTTCATGGAATGACGCATTTTATGAATCAAAGCTGGGAGCCCAAGCTGTGACTTGTATACATGTGGGATTTCATACTGTAGTGTTGTTCTTGTGTTGTTTTGCCTACAGTGTTGTGAATATGGATCCTGTTGGTCAACATGGGTGTTCCCCAAGGATTGGTCTGAGTATGCAGAGGTCTGATCTCTGCTCTTTTACTCAGTTTGGTGCATCCTTTTTTAAAGCTTAAGATTTTTATCCAAGGTATTGGATGTATGTACAGTTGACTGTTCTTTCTGTGTCTTTATCAGTAAAAATGCTTTTGCTGCTTTTTGTCATTTTTCTATTTTTTTTTTTTTTCATGTTCTTGAATAGATGGAGAGGGACTGCACTCCTGAAACTAGTGGTGTAGGCAGAGGCACAGGTTTTGATTATAGGCAAATGTGGACATGTACCTGAAGTTAAGCATATGCAAGATTTTTTTGATTGCTGTGATTGCTTCAATGCTCGTTGTTTGTCTTAAGAATGTAGCTTCTTGAATGTGTTGCTGATATTCTAAATAACACATTAAAAATCTCTAGCTTGTAGATAAAGCAGATTGTACTTTGGTCAAGTTGAAGATCAGCTAGTGCATGTTAAAGTACAGCTTGCCTTATCTTCACATTGTTGTTTCAGAATATGTCCGTCCATGTTTACTACAGGAAGGAAAGACATCTTTGAGCAACCTAGTGAGCACAAGTTATCCTGATTGGCTTTCAGAGGTTGTTATCGAATGGGATTACTTCTAGTTTTTGCACATTGTTCTATCCATATGTATGTATCAGTATATTAGTAAAGATTTATTAAAGCACTTTGGAAACTCATTTAAACAAAATTCATTGAACACCCTGGCCTAACTGTGTGCATTAACCTCATAGTTATGGTATATTTCACATTTTATCATGTCCCTGGTATCTTATTTTTAGGTTCAGTGTGTCAGTGGATTGTGTTACTTGTCAGAAGACTTTAAGGAGGTAAAATTATTAAACTCTGATAGTTTCCTCTTTCATGTAGCACCATCTAGACTACTGTTGTTTGATTTAGGTTTCCACCCTTGCCTATGCCCGACTCAATTTTCAGTCTTGATTCTCTCCATTCATGAATTAGTGCAGTTATTTATTAGAACCACCATTAGTGATAGGGTAAACCTATGTGCAGTTTTGTTTTGCCCACTGCCACTTTCAGCTATGACTTTCTCAGATGCCTAAAAGAGATGTCACAATTGTCACTTGATAGAAACTCATTGGTGAACTTTATTTTGGGTAGAGCATAAGCTACTCTCAAAATCACCTTGTTCTGTTAATAGTAACTTAAAAAAGAGGTCATGTCTTTTGGGAATATTTTACATAAAGATCCTGTTTTTTAATGATCATAAACTTTTCTATCTTCACATTGTGATTCTGTAATTATAATTTATTTTGCATTGTGTCTGAAAAAGTCACTAAGAATTTAATCATGCCGTGAGTTTGACTACCTAGTTAAACTTAAATTGTCCTTGTATTTATTAAAACTACTTTAAAAAGACAACAGTAGAACAAGACAGCAGTAGCTGCTCATCAAAGTATACAGCATTTGATGGCTGTTTTTTAAAATGTTGAAAGCCAGTGCCACAATTACAAATATTTGTTTGCACTTTATAATTGTGGAGAATGGTTTGAGGGGAATCAATATTTTCCAGTTTACTCCAAATGTACAGGCAATTTGAGGTATCATTGAGAAAAATCAGATTTTTAAGTATTGGACAACTCTTAATCTATCAAAATACTTGTGATACTGTACTTTGAGTATATCAAATTAGCAGTAGATTTGAATAAGATTGCACATAAGTGTAGGGTTTTATATCTCCAGCCATGTTGGAGGTTTTTTTATTCTTCTTGCTTTCACATTTGTTTGACTTTAGCAAGCAGTAGTTCTTTGAAGTAGTTGCCAGAAGGTTTCACAAGCTGTGGGAATTTCTGTGGGACCACACCAGTCAGGGAACACTACGGATGTGGCAAGAAACCAAAATTCCCTGACATATTTCAGCAAATACTCTTGTAATAAAGCTGAGCTCCCAAGCAATAATCTTGTAGTAAAGCAGCTGTCTTAATTGTAGCTTTCCGTTCATTAAATTAAATGGTTTTTAAGTTTATTCTCCAGCTTTGGTTATGTGTGCTTCCTATACATATTGAAAATGCACACCTGGAGAAAAAGATAACCATCTGAAGGAAGCTGGTGATTTGGCGCTTGGGAGCTGAAAGGTTTCCTGGATTAAGGGTAACACAGTAGTTTTTTGGTAACTAGGAAGTGCTACAGTGTTTAATAATGGAAAAGGTTGTGGATTGGTTTTGTTGGGTTTTTTTTGTTTGTTTGTTTGTTTTTTGTCTTATGAATTTTCCGAGCAGATATGACTTAATTGTTTTTCAGATAAATATTTAATCTTTCAATTCATTCATGTCCTGATATGTGCTACCTTTGGTCAAATAACTGATGGAGTATGTGAATGTCCTGTTACTATTCAATTACAGAGCACTGACTTGTCCAACAGCATTATGCTTCTAGCCAGTGCACTGTGTATATCAAGTAGTAGTTCCCTGAAATGAATTGGGGGCATCATACTTCTGTTGCAGCTGATTGCATAGGCTTGCAACATCACAGTTAGTTACTTCTCCTTGTCAGTATGAACCAAACACAATTACACAGTTGTTTAAAATCTGTGGTAAACTGGGTAAACCCTGTTTATTACATGCTAATATGTATTGCTTTCATTACATGCTAATATATATTGCCACTGAGATAGTGGTACATTTGATTTTACAGTAAGAGTCACTTAACTAACTATATTTAGTTTCTAAATAGATTTATCTGACTTGCTAGCCATCAAAGGCTTTTGGTAATCAGTGATGCAGTGAAATATGGAGCTGGGCATATTCAGAACAGACCTACTAATTCCTAGATATTAGAAAAATATTTTCACCAGGACCGTTGTCAAGCTTTGAAACAGGCTGTCCAGGGAAGTTGCGGAGTCACATCCCTGGAGGTATTTAAAAGATGTGTAGATGTGATGCTGAGGGACATGGTCTAGTGGTGGACTTGTCAGTGGTGGATTAATGGTTGAACTCAATGATCTTAGTGGTCTTTTGCAATCTAAATAATTCTATGATCCTAATAAAGGTAATTCATCACTAGAATAACTTGCTATTATTTGTGTTGACTTTTTGATTCTGCAAACATGATATAAAAAAATGTTTCTTAAAAACAACCCTTCATCTTTTTTGGAGCAAAAGGATTGTAAATGAGTTGTGATTGTTTTATATAGGAAACCAACCTTACTCATAATGTGTTACCCATTTTCTTTAGCTTAGGAAGGAGGACTCTGACCCTTTATTAAAAGCAGTTTTGAAGGATAATATACTTCTCCAACAGAATCTGCAGAGAGCAGTTAATGAATTGAACCGTGGTCTTAAAAGTGAGCTTCTAGAATCTGATGTGTTGAGGTCTAAAGTTAGCTCTACCATCGAGTACTCTCAAGAGAGGGAGATTTTGTTACTATTATCAGTTACAACCTCTGTTACTTGTTAACCAGTGTGGGCTATGTTAAACTGACTTGGAGTAGTGTCATGTTGAGCGCTACGATCATCTTTGCTTGGTTGATTTTTGTGGGTTTTTTTCTTTTTGTTGGTTGGTTGGTTGGTTTTTTTGTTAGTTTTTCTTTTGTTTGTTTGTTTGTTTGTTTTTTTATGATTACCCAGGAAGTAAATCTTTCCCTGTATAAAACAACTGGTTTAAAATTTCTCTCTTGGGTGTCAAAGCAAGGAGACAATTATGAGCTGTGGAAAGTGGGTATGAAGAAAATAAATCTGAATGTTGCTCGGTCTACCAAGAGTCCAACACTGTAGCTTTATTATCACCTCATTTACCAAAAGCAGAAGTAGCTTTTTTTTTTTTTTTTGTCCCATGTTTGTCCCTCTGCTTTCTGTCCCCCAGATATTTATAAGCACAACACATTAATATAAACACAAGACATTAACATAAACACCAAACTTGATTTCATCTCCTCCACTACTTATCATAGAATCATTGAATGGTCTTGGATTGGAAGGGATGTTAAAGATCATCAAGCTCCAACCCCTGTGCTGTGGGCAGGGACACCTTCTGTTAGACCAGGTTGCTCAAAGCCCCATCCAACCTGGCCTTGAACAGTTTCAGGAGTGCAGCATCCACAACTTCTTAGGTCAATCTATGCCACCCGTGCCTCTTCACCTTCACAACAAAGAATATTGTCCTAATATCTAATCTGAATCTACCCTCTCCCATCTTAAAGCCATTCCTTCTTGTTCTGTCACTACATGCTCTTATAAAAAGTCTCTCTTCATCTTTCTTGTAGATTCCCTTTAGGGACTAAAGAGCTTAGTTTATTTAATTAAATAAATTTACTTTTAAGCCCAAGATAACATGCTTGTCCTTATAACTTTCTCTGCAAAAGTGAATTGTAGGCCTAATATTGCAGAAGGTCCGATGGAAGTGTTCCCAGAGGTGTCACCTCAGTTGTGTGGATGGTCACAGCACTGGATCAGTCCTGTGCATGTCAGTAATCGTCAGCTGCCACGTGCACTCACCCAGAATTGTGTAATGGCCTTTCTTGCTTAGAGATGGCTCTCAGCCCACTCCTTGAAGCACATTTACTTTCTTCTTCTGGCACTGAGGAGAAAAACTGGTTTTACAACCATTTATATGCTATAAGGCAAAGTTGAACTCTTAATGTGGGTAATAAAAAAAGCCTGTTTTACTGGATTGATTAGCTGGCAACTTCAAGGCAATTTGCAAACGTGCCTCTCACCAGCAGATAAGGTCAGACAGTGTGAGAAGCCTGGCTTTATTAGTGTCCTTCATTTCCATCCATTAAGATCCCTTTTGGCACTGATGTGTGACAAGTAAAGGAGGTGCAAATTTCGGTTACTTCCGTACTTTGATGCGCTGTCAGGTGACCTGAAGCAACATTGGATCAAATGAACACTCAACTGCTGAGTTTTGTTGTCTAAAGAGTGTGTTGGTTGTCCATTCCTGCACCACTAATGTCTGATTGTGTTGTTTAGTTTCAACACATTATACATATAAAATGTTTTAACGAGCTTAAGCTGTGAACCATATAAGAAAGCTAGTGCCTGCCCTAAGGATAGGGCTTCTGTGAGAAGCTCAGCAGGTGTATATATTGCTTTGCCCACAGCTTAGTGAGTGAGCAGGTTGCTTGACTTATGTGCCTCAGTCTACATCCTCTGTGTGATGGCTGGGCAAAACAAGACAGGGGACTGGCAGTAGGAATGTGTGGAACTCACAGAGGCTTGGGATCTGGGAGAAGAGGGGAAGGGCTCAGGCTTGGCGAGGTGGCAGCCTAGAATCCTAAGAGATGAGACTAGTAGTACATGCATGATCAGAGGCATCCTGGGATGCCTGTGTGACTGAGTAGAACAGTGGATGATGCCAGAGGTACCCACCAAAGGGGATTGCTGAAAGATTACCATGTTATTCAGTACTAAGTATTGAACTTAAGCAGTTACATCTAATATAAGCTGTAGTTACTTGAAATATGTATTCTGCAGACATTACTTTCTATTATTCTGCTTTTATTTAGCGGGGGCTTATGTTGTTTTTTTTTTTTCCATTTTGTTTGTCGTTTGGGGGTTGTTTTGTTTTGTTGGGTTTTTTTTAATTAGTTGCCTGCATATCAGGGAAAGAATGGTCTTTGCCTTAAGAACTATTAAGATCTAGAATAGATTGCCTAGAGAAGTGGTGAAGTCTTTCTTGCTGGAAATATTCAAGGTTTGACCCAATGGGACCTCGAAAAATCTATTTTAAAGCCCTATTTTCGAGAACAGTTATACTAGATGATCTCCAGAGGTCCCTTTCAAACTAGATTTTTCTATGATTCTGTGATCTAGGTAATATATAGCCATGTTTTTTGTAAAATATTGGTAATCATGGCTAGGCTTCGCGAACGAAGATTCTAGGAGGGCTCTACCCACGCTTGGGCTCTACCCACGCTTGCTACA
>JAYRBT010000082.1:86323969-86362993 GCA_036023395.1 Myiotriccus ornatus | reverse complement strand
CTCTTCAGGTGTTTGTTTCACCACACTCTTTTACGGAGTTTACCAAAGGCTCTGTATGCCTTTGCTAACCTGTTATCAATAAAGATTGATTGATGCAAAATATTGGTAATAACATGATGAAAATTATATTAATCTAGTTAAAATAAATTTTTGCTTTTGGAAATAAAGGTGAAAAATAAATCAGTCCACCAATGCAATAATATTGCCAACACACAATGATAGCCTTATTAAAGGAGTTTACATTATTGTTCTATATTAGAGAAATAGCTATAATACTGATACTCAGTTATTTTTATTTATATAATAGCAGAAAGAGTTCTCAGTGAGGTTACATCCTATAAGGATTTTGCTTGATTTACACCATGCTTCCTGAGTAGTTTAAAACTCTAGTTTCAAACGTAATCAGAAAGCATTTGACTATTAGTACCAAATACATTTTCCCTCTTTGTTATTGGTTATGTGTAAATGATGATTGCCTGAATAAAGAAGATTTTATGGCTGAGTGCATCCTGTGTGTGTATATAAAGCCAATAATATACGTTTATATGTTTGTTACAGAACAAATTGAGCATGTTCAATCAGTGTTATAAATGGTGGAGATACATGTTTCAAGACACTTTGAAGTAGACATATCCTGGTTTTGGTTGTTTAGGTTTATTTTGGGTTTTTGAGGGCTTTTAAAGTTTGTTTGTCAGTTTGTTTTCCAGAATGGCCAGCTGTAGCGGTTGACCTTCCTGGTGTAAGTCTTTTTGGCTTTGTCTCAGCAGTTCCTTGTAGAAATCATTAAAATGCCAATGTAATCTTTTGACATTCCCTGTATGACATTCCAAACTAGCTTTTCAAATTTTGCCAAAGAAGTTCTGCTGTCTATTGGCTCAGGAAATAATCCTAAGATCTGTGTTAGCATGGTGATGTCTGTGTGTATATTATGTGAAGTCTGTACAGTGCTGCAGATGACCTAAAAATTTAGACCTGGCTTTCAGAATGGAACATAAGTATCTCCTACTGGAGGTAACAGAATCCTGTAAGCTACTTCATGGGAAAGTATACCTAAATATTCAAACCCTTATGTGTTAAACTGTGACTGACTTGGATGTATAATTAGGTGTAGGGACTACTTGGTTTACTTATGATTTAGGTAGAGCTTATGTAACAACTTTTGGATACTGTTTTAAATGCCTAACTGTGCAATCAAAACAGAGCACATATATATGGATATACTTTATAATCCTCTTTTATAATGACTCCTTCTCCCTTACGTCTGGATTTGGCTGTTGATCTCAGGCTCTTCTTTTTTTTACTTTTTGTCCTCTTTTATTAGGGGCAAACCATGACAATTGTCTTAGCTAATATAATAAAAGCATATCAGCAGGGAAAGAAAAAAAATTACAAAGTCAGCATTTCTCCAAGTGAAAAACTTTTTTATTTTTTTTGCCTGGTGTTGCTATTGATTTTTGTTTGCTTGTTTAACTTATGTAATATCTTTATTTTTCTTTGTATTTAGACCAACCCTACCTTTTTTTTTTTCCCTGTCACCTAACCATTTTAGGACCTGTTCTTGAAGTGGAGAGCAAGGTGCTTCCATTGTGCTTGCCTGCAAGAAGAGATGTTTGATGCAGATGTTTGTAGATGTTTCTTATTCTTCCATGACTCCTTAGCATAATTGCAACTGTCATAGACCATGTTCAAACAGATAGCACTGCTTCAGGCACTGGTGTGCTGTCACCTTTCTGTGTGGATAGCTAGATTTATCATTAACTACTATTTGCACAGTTACAAATATAATTATTTAGGGAACAGCTTCCCTTGACAGCCCAGGGAAAGAAGTGGGAAAAGATCCTCAAATAGACTAGCCCTAAAATAAAGGAGTTGGTGGTTTGGAATGCCTGCTAGCAGCAATGAGTTCATTTCCTTGAGGCAGGCAGCCTGCGGCCTTCTCCTGGGGTATGTTCTGGGTGATGGGGCAGTGAACCTGCTGTGTTAGCACACCCTGCAGGTTTTCTCTTGGTGTTGTTGGTGAGCCTGCTGCTCAGGCCCTGATGGGGAGTTATGGCCATGTGGTTAATGACTTGCTTGAACATCCGTGTTCACATTTAGTGGCAGCAGCGTGGTGTGGTCTGACAGTGTTGCGCTGCGACGGCAGTGTGGGCAGAAATGTGCTGGGGTTTGGGGCCACTGGAACCACTCCTTTGGGGAGCAGGGGCAGGGGAGTGTCCAGCACAGCTAGAGTTCTCTTCCAAACTCAGTTTTCAAGTCTACTTTGTGATCTACTTTTAGAGGTTTTCGTGGCTGAAAACCAGAGGAAAATAGCCAGCCTGCATTTTGAATAATAACATGGACCTGAGGAGTTGGCCTGCAAGCGTTAAAAGTGAATGATGGCAAAATATTTTATACTGTGGCAGGTCAAACCTTTATCTGTTTATAGAACATGAAGTTAAGACCTGTATTTAGGCGTAGTAGTGCATGTCTGGCACAGAAATTAATGTGTGTAGTGGTCACTGTTAGCTGTCTATACAGTAAGTGTTTGAGTAATGTTGGAGAAAAAGGTGACAAACTCAGCAGTAAGAGAATGCCAGATAGCTGAATGACACGCATCCGACTCCTCACTCATCTGTGTAGATAACATTGTTTGAGACTGGCTGGGACTAAAAAGCAGTGCTGTCAAGGAAACGCTTCAGACTCAGCATGAAATCATAACTGTCTAACATTTATGAAGGGAAACCCACAAAAGATACTGAAACTTCAAAGGGCATTTAAAAAAATCAAACCCCCGTCCACCCACTTGACCTGAAAAAAACCAAAACTACCAAAACAAACAAAAAACCCCAATGCCATAATAATTGATGGTCTAGCCTCTCCACTTTTCTTTCTTTTTTTTCTTTTTTGTTTAATTGGTGCTAGTAGGAATTTGTACAAATCCTAAATACTTTTTTCTTTTTTCCCTGGCACTGATCTAATTCCTTGGAATGAAGTTCATTAATTGTTTTAAAGATAACTCCCCTCCATTACCTTATCTAATTTCTTCATCCTCTAGTCTCTGCACTGTTGTCATACTCTTGTTACAGTTTGCTTTGTTCTATCCCATTATGTTTTTATTCATCCAGTACTTGTTTTCATGTCTGATCTTCTGCTTATTCTCCTCGAAACCCCCTATGTTCTTCAGAGCCTGCATTAATGGCTGATTCAATTACTCTTATCAGTTCTGATTTATTTTTACATTTGAATATTATCTGATACAATGTTTTTGAAATTTATGGAAAAGGGAGTCGTTTCTTCATGAATGCAATAAGAAATGAAGCAGGAGGCATTCCCTTTGTGATTTTTTCCTCAAGGTTTTGAACTGCTTCCCAGCCAGACCTCTGCTACGAAGCTCTCTTAGAATTCCCTTCCAAACATGCTGCTGTGATTTACTTTGGCTGCTTTGTGTTTGCTGGCTCAGGTTAGGCAGCCAGGCTGTCATTGCATTCAGTACCCAGCAAAATTGTTCTACCACTTATTCTGTCTAGTCTTGAAAATTGCCTTTACTTTGAAAGAATTCTCTTTGTGTCCGATTGCTTTAAAAGGGGTACTGTATGCTGCTGCTTGAATTTAACCTCGTTGAAGGTTAGATACCTTGTTTATCAATTTTGGTGAAGTTTTGGCTATACTGGCAGTTAATTCCCAGTATATGCTGAAATTGAATCCCCATCCTATTTTTGCAAGGAGCAAACTTGCTTAGGTGAAATTCTAAGTTTTATTAGTAGTAGGACAGTGTATGTGGTGTAGGCCAGAATTTGTACTTTGATTCCAAAGATCAGGTGGGGGTTGAGAGCATTCCGCATGTGTAAATATTGATGTCACATTCAGAAAGCTCTTGTGGGCAAGCAGACCACTTACCTCCCCATGACAAGGTACATTTTGCACTAGGAAAGCAATTAAGATTAAATAAACTAAGCTGAGTATTTTTATTTAGGTGTAATTTAGGGTAGGTCAATCTGGTATAGGGGTCATTACCTTTGTTACTGATTACATAGATCTCTAATATTTAAGCTTATGTAAAGGTTTAGCTAATAGCATTCAAAATAAAGTCATTAATCTACTTTATGGAGTTACTAAGGTAAAATAAACTTGACAACATTGAAGAATCGATTTCAAATTAATTTCTCCTTTAAAGATCTCATGAAAATCAGTTCTTTCCAGGAAAAGAAAGGGCTGTTTTGTCATTGATTCGCTGTATTGCTTAAATTTTGTCAATTGATTAGTCTTATGCAAAAGCAGAAATACAGTATTGTGTTTTCAAGTCGTCTTTGTTTTGATGCTTTTCCTTTAAAATACACTTCAGGTGTATTGCAGGGTTGAGAATGAAACATGAAGGAAAGAAAGCATCAGGGGTTGTGGACTTCTGTCCTCTGTCCTATTTTTCATTCCAGCTGTTCTGTGATCATAGCTCCAACTTGATAAGGTGCTGCAGTCAACTCCCTCTGTACGTCTCCCAGCCCTTGCATGTTAAGTTTTGAGGAATTTTACTACTGGGGGGCATTTCCCATTATCACTGCCTTGCAAAAACGCTGAACAGTGGGGAAAATGGGGGGAGAGATACCAGATCTCAGAACTGTAAGCAGAGCTCTCCCTTTTTTGCTCCTGTTTCAGTGTAAGCCAGCAATGCTGGCCTAGTGCCTGCATTCCTCTGTAATCGGTTGCCACAGCATGCTAAGATTACTTTGTGGGAAGTACATAAATATTCTACCTGCCAGCCAGGAATACAAAAGCTGAAATGGGAAGGATTGGGGAACGTCAGATCTACTTGGCAAGGTTTGGTGTTTAAAAATGCTTGACATTATCTTGTGCATTAAGTGATTTGAAACTTAAAAACCAAACTAGCTTCTGAGTTACAAACTCTGAAAAATAGCAGCAGTTGATATATAAGTTGGTAATAAGGACGCATCCTCAAACAATGAGGTGATTTAATTCTGTGAATTATGTGAGCCTGGCTGTGCATGGGAGCTTCAACAACCTTGTAAATAAAGGGTTGAAGAGAATTGCATTGCTTCAGATAGCAACAGGAGGCTTTGTTATAAATGCTCATTTGTTGGATAGCTGTGTTTAAAATGAGCAAATATGACCTAAGTAGGCTTAAATTATTTGTGAAGGCACTGTATGTCAGTAGGAGAGTTGGAGAAGAAACAACAAAACCAACAGAACACCAAAAAAAAACTAAACCAACACCCCCCTCCCCCCTTCTCCCCTCCCGCCTCACCCCGAACCCAAATGAGTACTTCACTCAAGAGCAGTTCTTTACCAGACTCCTTTACAGAATCACACTCTACCTCACTCCATTTTACTCCCCCAAACTCCAGCTGTGGCTTGCACGGTTTCTGCTCACTCTGCTCCTTCGCTTGGCCTCCTGATGGGTATCATCTTCACTGGCATCAAGTTTCTAGCTTCCCAGTGTGTTCCCTTTTGTGTTGTACACCAGCTGTCAGAACACCACCAGTGCCTGTTCACCTCATTTGTAACAGCTGGAATAGGCAGCCTCACCTCTTGGCCAGCTCTGTAAATTAAAAGCTCACATGATTGAGAAAAGGAAGTGTGGTGGCTTTGTGGCTTCGTGGCAGAAGGTTTAGCAGGTGTTTGTCTAAAAGTTGGCCCAATATTCTCACCCATCCTGTGATGATGGACGAATGCTCTGCTTGCTCTTGGTCCATGGAGGTGTCTGTGCTGCCAGGGACATGGCTGTCCAGCCAGGCTGCAACTTGTGGCTGAGCTTGGCACTGAAGCTGCATTAAATGCCAACTGAGCGGCCTCTTTTAGGCTGTTTGGGGGCTTAAGTGAAATATTCTGCTGAAAAGAAGGGAGTGACCAAAAGATGACTGCCACTGCATTTACAGTGGAGGGAAGATGTGAGAGTGTCTAACTTACAGATGAAAGGTTTTGGAAGTGGTTATCTTCTGGTGTGGTACACCATGGTCACAGGGAGCATGTTAGTCTTTTAGGATGATGAAAAAATTGTGTAACAGGGATGTAAAGATATAAATGTTTAGATTTTGCTGGTCTGAAACATACACTGTTTAAATACTGATGGAAACACAGAAAGCACAAATTGTTTGCAAGCTAGGACTGTCCTGTAGCATGTTTATTCTATTTTTTTCTTCACTGTGTGGAGGAATTGCTTTCTTCTTTTAAAATGAGGACACCCAAGCATGAACAGGAATTGGAAAAATGTCTAGCCAGTTTGGGTGGCAATGTTGCTATTTTTTTGTTTGCCTGTTCACCTTGTGCAGGAGGAGGAGGACTTGTGCTACATATATGCAGTCAGTGCTAGTGCAGGTCCTGGAGAACAGTTTGATCTCATTGATAAAAAAATATTTTGATAATAGATGTTTTGAAGTCTGTACAAAAAACTTAAAAGGGAAGAAAGAGGTCTGCTTTGGTAAGCTTTAAAATAAAAATTTGTCAGCTGTTCATACATGGGGAAGAAGATAAGATGAAGACAGATAGGAAGAATAACAGAAAACTGGTCCTCCATGTCAGTTGTTTTCAAAGTGCAGGTATTCCCAAGCTGGCTTTTCATTGTGTCTGTTTGCTTTTTCTTCTTGAAGACTTACAAATTATCGTAGAATGGTTTGGGTTGGAAGGGACCTTAAAGATCATCTAGTTCCAACCCTTCTGTCATGGGCAGGAATATGTTTCACTACACCAGGTTGCTCAAAACCCCATCCAACCTGGCCTTGAACACTTCCAGAGATGGAACATCCCCAAGTTCCCTGTGTTCTATATCCCTTTGGGGACCTTTTGAAGCTGTGAGTTTTATAACAGACGTCCTCTGTTGTGTTGAAGGAGTATGTTTTAAAAGATCATGTCAACATGGGGATTATTGTCGCAGGTCGAGGCGGGATCATGACACGGTTTTCAGGATACCAGCACCTTTATTACAACAGTGCTGCTACTCTTATACAGTTCTAGGTGACACATGTACATGCACCATTGGTTTAGCACAAACATAACAACTCATGATTGGACACACAACCACATGTCTGAATACTATAGGTCAGACATGCCTAAGAGGAAGCCCACCCTGTGCCACAGTCCTTACTCTCCGTGGTTAACGCTCTGCCAGGTGTAAAGTTCCATCTTCGATATCCCAGCTTAGAGAGAGCCCAGAGCCAGCTGGGCTCCCCCACAGATTATAAAATATATGATGAGTGAATATATAGGCAACACTTACATGAAGTTTGAAGCTTAAGGTCTAAAAGAAAGTTTGGGTACAGAAAAATAATTCATAAAAATTCTGAAGGGTGTTTTTTGTTCATTAACACAATTTACAAGATAGGTTTTATTTTGAGATCTGGAATGTTTTCTTGCAAAAATTATGGACTGTTTTTTTTTTGCTGCCAGTGATGAGACTTTCTTCCCAAGTTTGATGGGCACAATCAATTCAGAAGCAGATTGAGTACTGCCCACCAATGGAAAACACCAGGTAACAGTGGCAAGTCTTGATCTGCTACTCAGCTGTTCTCACACAAGAAGGAAACCTCAGATATTTCTAATTTCAGGCTATTTCTCAAGTTTAGTAATAATCCAGCACCAAAATTTGTGTGGAATTTGTTTTATTTAAAAGTGGAGTTAGCTTTCTGTGGCATTAATACTCTCAGAGCTATGATAAGGTGTTTGCTCTCCTTCTTTTCATGCCTCAGCAACAGACGGCAGTCACCACTGCCAGCATCATCTATCTGAGCTGACAGATTTAAGCTCCATTTAGTTCTGAACTTTATTCATAATCCAGTTACCTACCACACACTACTTGCTTTTTCAAGCTTTTAAAAGGTATTCTTTGGCAATTATTTTGGTCATGGTCTGTGTTCAAACTGGGGAGGAGGAAAGCAACTGGTTCACTAAATGCCATTAGGACCAACACCAGAAATAGAATATGAACATTAGGATTCACAGCCCTGTGTGGAGTCTATAATCTCTTCTGTCTACAATTTGCTGCTTTCTTGCTCTTTAAAAAACAGCTTGACCTTTTTTTGCTCTGAAGAAAGAGGATGAAATGTGAGGTACGATGATATCAGTCCTGTTGAAAAGACTGAAGTCTTAGGTAACTGTAGCTTTTATGTGCAAAATGTACTGTGTTAATAGGAGGCAAACATTATAGAAAGAGGTCTTTTATTTGACTGGTTAATATGTAGAGGAAAAAATTACTTTGGACATGCATTTGAGATAAGAGGAGAAACTTGTTTTGGGAAGCTGATGGGCTTTTTAACATGCCTCTACTTATAAGAGGCATTATTTTTTGCAAGTCATGATTTTTTAATTATTTTTATAGGCCATCATGCTACATTGGTAAACGAAATGTTTCAATGCAGATCAGTAGTCTTTAAACTCATAGGCAGAGGGCAACAGTTCAAAATTACTATCAGAAAACAGCATGTCTCGCATAGGGAATATTATATGGGGACTTGATGCTTTTCTGATATTCTCATCAACATTCTCAAAAGTGAAATTTATATTTATTTATTTGTTTTACCCTTTAGGAGGTAGGGATTAATATTGACCTGCAAGCATAGTGGATAGGGTTACATTTATGTGAGTAATCCCTGTTTTACTTTAAGGTGTTTTTTTCTGTTTTAAAAACCAGTAGAAATAGCACAGGTAGTTTCTAGAATGTTTGATTAGTATCAAAATATGGATATAGTAGAAAAGTAGAATTTCCCTCTAAAAGCATGTTTTGGATATACATTTTAATTCATAGAGTTTGGTTATTTTTCTAAATCCCTTCCTGAATCTATTATGCAGATGATTAAAATTCTGTTTAATTATCACAACTTTACTTGGCAGTGGAATTGGCATGATGGTTCTTGTCTGTCATACGTAAGTTTCATGGCATACAGTTTATTGCCCACTAATAGAATATGAGAACTTTTTGTATTTCAATTTCATTATGGTGATTAATTTGATAACTGAGGTTTCTGAGTATTTTAGTAGCTTATCTTTATAAATTTTAGTGGTGAAAGCTTACTTATGTGGTTTTGAAAATTTGAAGGCATAAATTATTCTCTAGAAACTAATATATTTACGGTAAATGTTGGTGGCTGGACTCTGCAGTGGTCAGCTTCCAGTTTGATTCAGTGTTCATATTCTTCCACTCTTCAATGTTGTTAGTGTAAGACACTACCAAGTTGAGGAAGGTGAACTTCCGCTTTGCTTCTCTACAGTTTTTGAGTTTATGCAACACTGTTTGCAGCCTCCAAAAGGCATTATTTACAAAAATAAAGTATTTCTAGGCCTTGCATTTTCAGTGAGGTGGTTTTCTTTTGTACTGTCGTGTTCTTTAAAGCTGAGGCAGGTGATAGAAGAACCACAGAGTTCCTGAATTCTTTGATTGGCATGGTGCAGGAAATGGAGCAACAAGCCGTTTACTGCTATCAACACACTGGCTGAAGGTGTTATTTTATAAATGTTTGTGGGGTTTTTTTTAAATAAACATCATAAAGGTCTCTGACATGAGCAATAAAAACTGCAAAAAAATTGAAAGCATTACAAATGTGTCTCATTGTCATCTGTATTTTATAGTACTTGAGCAGTGCGGGGAGCAGGTATCTTCAGATGCTTTTTCCTCTCACTAGTTTTCTTCTGCTCTTACTTATTCCTTGTGCAGTAGGTATCTCTGTACTTTATGTTTAATCCTGTATCTAAGGTCTAGTTATAATGCTTCATGCTATGCAAAATGAGACGCTGGATCCTGCCATGAATTAGCTGCATGGTTTAATTCTGTATGTAAAGCAACATCGGTGACAGGTGCATGACCAGATTCACACCCTTGAAGTTTAAAGAGTCATTCATACAATCTGGTTCAATCGTTTGCAAATGTGACCAAAATATTTATCTCAGAAGTTGGAATAAAGGATGTTAAGAACTGAAGTACTGAAATTAATGATCAGTATAATTTTTCTACCAGTAAGCTCTTCTAGAATTTAATTACCTTTAGGTTGTCTGATTTCAAGATTAAGTTTTCAGATAACCTGTCTTTGGTACTGAACATGTTGCTGATAGGCTGGGATGATTCTTCCCCCTCCACTCCTCTCCCCCACATGTAGAGGCTATTACTATGTAAATAATATGACTATTTTGGTCAAATAATCTCCATTAACTTGTAATGGTAGCTTGTCCTGCTTTATTGCCATGAAGTCTATGTCTTCAGTTTTAACAGCAAGAACTGTTGGGATGCCTAAAGCTGTGCACATTTTAAGACTTCACAGGTAAAAATCTGTAGGATGTAGGTAATGCAAACCTTTTTCAAAAGGGAGGGGGAAGAGGAAAAAATCTCATAAAATTTCAAGTGTAGTCTTTGTCTCGAAAACTTCTCCTGGAATAAATATATATGTAATATATATACAAACCAAACATTTGACATAAATACTCCTTTTTTTAAAGGAGAATTCATTCACATAGAGTTTTTACTCTGTCAACGTGTAAGTGCAGCTCTGCTTTCTGTAACTTAACAATATTAATGTAAAATTAATGGTCTGAAGAGGGTAAAGCCTCTTCTGTTACACCTGTACTGTGCTTCAAGAACACTGAGTCTGTCATAAAGTCCCTCTTTGCCATCCATCTACCACTGGGTTGTCCCCAACAGAAATATTGTCCTCAGTCCAGCTGCATAAGTATATGTTGGTACCACGCAGCAGAACTGAAATAAGAATACTGTGTTGCATGTCTTCTCTGCAACAGATATTGCAGCTTCTCACTCTGCTTGCTTTACCTTCAGTTTGTTGTTGATTTAGTGGGATCTCAGGGACATGTCAGTCAGGATACGGTACAATGCTAGAACTAAAACTCAGGCTTGTTTCCTCTCCCACCCATCTCTTCCAGTCCATCTTTGACATTCATGTGTGGTCTTGCTGAATCCAGAGTTCAAAATAGTTGGATTTCTCATGAAAACATTTCGCAGTATGAGTTTGCCAGAGATGTTATAATGAAATGCAGGGAAGGCTTGCAAACCACATATTAACTCCATTTTATGCACTAATTAAGCACCTAACCTCTTGTAGTGGTGTGAGGATTTTTTTAAAAAATTTATTCAACTGCATATGTTGGATTCGCTTCTAAAAGGCAATGACTATTGTAGATAGGTACCTTATTTCTAGACACAGGAGAACATATCCAGGTTTTCTACTTACTTACTGGCTTATAAAAGTGAAATAAAAAGTTAGGTTCCATTTTTGTGGAGGTTAGAAGAGGAAAGAGTATTCAAAATTACTTGTGGTTTGTTTTTTTTTTTTAAAAACGAGTCTTTTTTTCCTTGTAACTACCTTCATTGAAACTAAAATGCTTTCAAGTACATTCAAAATAAACAAATAGAGGTATGATCATATATGCGGCCTGCCCTAAAGGATTATTTGTGGGTGAACTCCAGCATTAAGGGCTGTTAGATCAAGAAGAGGTATAATTATATTGTACTACGGAAGAATGTTTTTTCTTTGCTCAGTTCTGTATTAGTTCTGGTAAATATTGGGCTGGCAATATGTGTTTTACCTGTTTAGTATACGACTTTTAAATGCCTAGGTTTTTTGCTTATATGGACTCATTTTCTGTAAAGAATCTCTGCCTATAGGTTCTATTTTTCTGGAAAACTTAAAACAATAACTAAAATGATTTAAGCCTTGTTAGTGCAATTTTTGACTTTGCAAGACCTATTGGTTACTTATATGACATAATTCTGGTATGCTTTAAAATATCACAGGTGTCAGCCACTGGAAGCAAGTATAAGAAAGCTGAATCTTTAATTTTTTTAACCTCCATTTTTAACTTTGTGGTGGCGAGCTTCTGCTGTAATGACATTGCTTTCTGTCCTTAAAATGATAGTTTGAAAACTTGTAGCTACTGCTTTGGAGTGTGCATGGGTGTCTATACACATGCACAGACTTTCAATCTGGATATTAATCTTTATTCTTATTCTGAGTAAGACTGTGCTGCAACAAGTCTCTTTTATTCTTGGTAGCTTAATTTGGAGGTATTTTTACACCATAAGTTGTAATGCTTAATCATCTAAGGCTTTCGTGCTTGTTCTCTATTTATATTCAGTTGATTTTGTTTTTTTCAAGTGATGCAAAAATTCATCATATTGTGATGCTTCTGGCTTCCACATTTACTTTCTGTGTAACTTACAGGAGAGTTTTGTGGGGAAATAACTATAGATAAGGAGCAAGTGGTGACCTGTACACATTGCTCAACATGAACTTTATCTTTTACTTCAATTGTTGCTTTAGTAATGCCCAATAATTTGTATGGAAGCTTGCAAATAATGTTTTGTGGTAAATGTGTCATAAGATTTTCCTGCGAAATAGAAAAGTTGAATCTTATATTAATGGCGAGACATCTAGTTTCTCATTGGGAATGTAGAAAAGATGAAACATTTCCTCTGCAGAAGGGGAAAACAGAAGGTGGTTTCCATAGGTGTTGAGTTAAACTTAATTCTTCTATCTGATTGAATAATTTAATCCTCATTAAAGTGCACTGTTGGTAGATATGACTTTGAGGTAAGCAATTTTTAGCTACATGGGTTGATGGATGCTTGAGAGCACCTGTATTGGTTCTCTTGGGATTATACGTCGTTACAAAGACACCTTTAATTTGTTATCCCTCTTTCTACACCTATTTAATTTATTTGTTATATTTAAATAAAGGAACAGATAACCATAAAATGTAACTCTTATTGAAAGGGCATACAAGACTTGGCCGTGTCTTTAATACTACAGTTTTGCCTTTCAGTGTGAGGGGTGCTCACTCATAAAATGAAAGAAACACTGCCCTTTCATACATGACATTCCCACAGATTCTGTAATATTTATGGCTTTTGAGAGGCCAACATTCAACTCTACTATATTTGCAGTCAAGGCTACAAAAAAACTCTTGAGAACACTTAGGGTGAAATAATACCCTTCTAGGAAAAAGCATGAGTATATCCACTTGGAGGAGTAAATTATTCTCATTTACCCAGTGAAATGAAGGTAATAAATGATTTATTAAAAAAACAAAACAGAACTATAAAAAAAACCCACAACAAAACAAAAAGTAAAGGTACAAAGAAAAAACACAAACATTCACAGTTATACATAGTGTGATTATAAGTAAAAGGTCCTTGAGTATATACTCAGCAAATCTGCCCTTGATCTAATTCCTTAGTGAGAAAGAAGTTAATGATAGTTATACTGAGCATCAGTTCTTATGGTTTTTTTAACATCAATTTCCAAGCAAGTTGGAAACAAATTAAATGCTGGTATGGGAAAAGTATTTTTAGAAGTCAGTCTTCAATACAAAAGATGAGGAAAACATGTTATTTTTGTTCTGCTTGACTGCAGCGTTACAGTAGGAGAAGGCATGCATAACCAACATTGTCCAGAAATGTGTTTAATGTACTTGGAAAACATTAACTTCTGTCTGTAGCTGTATTTGTTCCTCCTGTAAGCCTATTGCATGATTTCATTATGGGATAGAAGTCCACATTTTTTTATACCTTAGGGTGAAAATAACTGTGTTTTCCAGTGGTTTTGTTTGTTTGTTTAATTAAAATATATCTCTCAGCTTTCTATATTTGACATGTTTATTTTAGGGAAAATACTGACTTGTCGATAATGTTCAAATTTGTCTTGCAGTTTTTTTTGTTGGTTTTGTTTGTGCATCAGCCTCTTGCCTGAGGCTACAAAGCAGGAACTGAGATTTGCATGTAATGACTGGTCCTGGTTGCTCAGGGCTGGAGGCTGATTGCTGGTGCTTAAGACCCGGCTTCCAGTCTTGCCAGAGGTCTCAGTGACCCCACTGCCTATCCCAAAAGCAGCTGCCATTGCGGGTAGCTTCATGTACTTCTATGTGCCCCTTTATATTGCACTGGGGTCGATAAGCCATTTCAGTAATCTGACCCCATTTAAAATACAGCTCTAAACACAGGTTATATATAGATGAAAAGTCGTAGAGCAGGTGCTAACAACTCATCTGCTTACCTCTGTCCTGTTCTTCTTCCCTTGCCCTTTAGGCTAGGGATTTGCCAAGTTGTTTCCTTACAGGCTTACTGTGCTTACGGCATAGTAAGGTGGCATGTAGAAAATGGTGTAGGCAGGTGCCTGTGGTGTGACACCTGTAACGTAGCTCCCTCAGGAGTTTACTTGCTGCAGAGTGAGGTGAAGGCCATGTAGGTGACAAGTAGAAGGTGTGGCTTTCTCTGCTCAGGATTCCGAGTGGGTGGTGGTTTCCTGGGGTTTGATTAGGCCCCTTGAGCTCTGTTTGACCGATGGCGGTAGCATCCAAACACTCAGCCATTTATCCCTGTCTTGGCACAGTTTCCGTGGTCAGATGGCTCTCAAGGACAGCCTTAGCTGGGGCTCTTTGCGTGCCATAAACACAAACCATGAACTCTGTGTTGCAGGTGTGATTTTATATAAAATTGTAAAAATCAAGGAATTACAGGTTTTCATTTGTGAACCCAGTGCAAATTGGCCACTCTAGCAGCAACCATTCCTGCCATTTTCTGGATATTATAATTAGAAATTAACGTACTATGATTAACTGCAGACTGAATATCAAGAAAAATTGTGAAGCAATAGGAGTGTATGGTGGTTTATATGAAAATACTGTTCATAATTCTTCTAAAGATTACCCCTTTCTTTTTATCCGCTCCTTTAAAAAGAAAAGAAAAAAGCCGAAGAAAACAAACACCTAAAACTCCAAACCACACTGTTTCCTAGGAAAAAATGCAAAATGCTGACTAAAGAAATAAATCTTGACAGCTTGCAGTTTTGATTTTAAAAAATATACAATAGCTGACTATCAATTGGCTGACAAAAAAACCTCCTATGAGAGTATTGTTGAAAGTGTTGAATGCTTATGTGTGTCTGAATTCTGAGCTGTCTGTGAGAAGGCAATTGTCTTAGCTGCTTCTGAGTATACATTACACATAGTTGTGTGAAGATGGATCACTGTGCTGCTTTGTTGCCTTTCCAATCTCCAAACCCCTGCTTTATGCAATTTTGCTTTTCATGTTTGCCTTTTGTAGTGATGTGTAGTAGATGCAATGCTTCAGTATTTTAAGTGGTTTGTGGGTTTTTTCCCCTAAATTGTTCCATTTCTTTAACTGCTTAAAAGAAAAGCCAGCTTGTGTTTTAAGGCAGACACACAAATAAAGGGAGATTGCAAAATAGTCCTGATATTGGACCTATCTAGCTTGGCCAGCAGTCTCGGAAACACTCGTATTATGTGAGTCTCTTTGTAGCTGGCCCCTAATAAGTGAGGTATGATTTGGTAATTGGTATGGTAATTAACCTGGAAAACTATCCTCTTCTTTGCTTGCCAACTGGCTTTAAACACTGTGATGTTAATTGGTAAACCGATCCAGTGGAGAGAGGCTTGAAATGTTTACAGGCTGGTCTGTATTTAATTCAACTCTTATTTCAATGAATGGCTTTTTTTTCTCATTAGTGGGATGTTTTTTTTTTTCTTCATTTTAATTTGTGGATACTGGTTCTCAGAGTTTTAGTGAAGCCCTAACAACAATTTTTTTTTTTTTTTCCCCTGTGGCATATTCTTCTCTGATATGAACGTCTGGCTTCATGAATTTATGTATGCTAGACTGTAAAATATTGACATGTTTTAAGGTTACTTCTGCTTGCCTTACATATGGTGTTTGTATATATATTTCCAAAACAATTTTACTAGATAGAACTTGATCT
Organism: Myiotriccus ornatus; assembly: GCA_036023395.1. NCBI lineage: Eukaryota > Metazoa > Chordata > Aves > Passeriformes > Tyrannidae > Myiotriccus > Myiotriccus ornatus. Next base: position 86,347,295 of record JAYRBT010000082.1, on the reverse strand, counting down.
GCATTCTCTCAAAAATGTTTTGTCAATTGAGAGTAAACAGAATTATTTTGTTGTAGTTAAACTTGTACTGTAAATGCAGAAATATGTAGGAAATATATAAGGGGGTGAGGGATTTACTAGTTACAGATGATAAAAACTTATCTTGACATTATCTTCCTGCTTTATAGTTGGTGTTTGGAATTTTTTGCCAGTTTACACTAAGGCAGTGGCCCATGCCTAATCTAAGTATACATTGTGGGATTGTCTCTAATTCTCTCGAGACTGTTCACATTTAGAACATGGAAGCTCCACTATATTAGATGCATTTATATTCTGGTTTACAAGAAGCTAATTTCACAACTTATTCTTCTCTACAACAAGCGTTTGTTCATTTGGGGTGTTGTGAGGTCTTCATGATGTTGTAGGTTACTCTGAAAAAGCATAGATCAAACATAGAGAATTATAAGAACTGTTATTAAATATAATTTTTGTTTTACAGGTTATTCAGCAATAGTTATGAACTCCCGTTTACGAGCCTTAGGTGGGAGGATAAATAACATACGAGCATCAGAGCTACCAAAAGAGAAAACCCGGTCAGAGATAATCTGTAACGTCCACTTTTTGGATGGCTCAGTACAAAGCTTCAAAGTCAACGTAAGTTTTGAAAACTACTTTATTTTTAAATACATAGAAATTTGTTTGAAAGCTGGAGATCAGTTGTGGGACCCTGAGGCACGGTGTTTCCAAGAGATGTTGAAGATGTAACTTTGTCATTACAAATTGCAGAATTACTGCATATGAAACGGGTTTATGAAGTGCTAATTTAATTTACTTTCAAGTCAACCAACTGAAATATCATAAAATTGTGGCATGCAGATTGCATCTGGAAAAAAGTCTTCTGTATGATATGGGAACCACAAAGAAACAGATCTGGTGATCATTGTCAACTATGAATAAGTAATCAATATTTAAAGAGAACCCCCAAATTTGAATGTGCTCCTCCTTTTCTCTCATCAAAGGACTGGTAAAAAGGAGGAGGCCTTGTAAATTCCTGTAGTGATGTCAGTACACATTTTCTGAAATGCAGAGATGATCTGGATAGTGAAGACATCGTGGGTTAGCAGGACAGTTTTGTTCTTCACTCTTTTGTACTTAGATATAGCCTCTTTATTTGGGTGTGGGGAAGGAAAGAGGATTAATGGAGGTTTGCACTTTGTGTTTTTACTGTATTTTATTCTATAAATATTTTGGTTTATAACTTTTAGTACAGATTTAAAATATTAGCTCATTTTTAAAAGAAAAGAGAGAAATAGCTTCAGTCCTCAAGAAACTTTCATTAAAAGTATCTGACCCTGGAAAAAAAACTGTAGATGAATTTAAATAGATTTGTGTATATTTGTGTATATAGTACTTATTTTATCCAGTATACTCTACTTGAGAAGAAGCATTTTGCTGAGGAAGCTGTGTTGCTAGATCTTTTAGATTACACAGTGTTTTCTTTTGGGTGGTTTTGAAACTCCTGTAAGCTGTATTTTCCAAAGTCTTATTACAGTTCACTTTGCAAACTGGTAGCTTTTTTCTATTGGATATTAGTTGAAATAGAAATTATTTGATAGGTTAAATGTATTTTCATTCTAATATATACAGAATTAGTCTTGGTTTAGTGTATAAATACAGTATATGCTATGTATGTATATACCTATATGTATGTGTCTCTGAAGTAGCTAATGTTAGGAGGCACAGTACAAGCTGAGTAGGTATGTAAGGAGCAACTCATTAGTATACAATTTCCATTGTTTGTCTCCAGTATGCCCTAAGAATTGCCTTGTCTGTCAGTGAGCTGGCATAATTACCACACACCACCACTGCCACCCTACCCCTCAAGGATCTGTGAAAAATGAGGAATTCAAAATGTTTTAAAATCAATGCATAATAGTATATTCAGCCTTTGTAAACAAGTGTTTACACAGCTTTACATTTAGTGCTAGGCATGAAGTCCAGCACTGTACAAGTGAAAATTGTTTCTCATTTCGTCCTTTAAGCAGTGACCACAATATGGGAACCATTGAGAAGGAACTGGCAAGACCTTGGTAGGTCTTCCAGTACCTAAAGAAAGCTGGAGAGGGACTTCGTACAAGGACATGTAGTGACAGAACAGGAGGGAAATGACTTTAAATTGAGAGAGGGTAGATTTAGACTAGATATTAGGAAGAAACTCTTTTCTGTGAGGGTGGTGAGACACTGGAATGGGTTGCCTAGAGAAGCTGTGGGTGCCCCATCCCTGAAAGTGTTCAAGGCTAGGCTGGGTGGGGCTTTGAACAAGCTGGGGTACTGGAAGGTGTCCCTGCCCACAGCAGAGAAGTTGGAATGAGATGATCTTTAAGGTCTTTTTCAGCCCAAACCATTCTATGATTCTATGATATTCTGAAACTGCAAACCCAGCTTATTGCTCTCCCTACCTTCAGCGTACCCCTAGGGTATCCCTGCTGGTTACCTCCTGCATCGAGGAAGCTGCATCCTTTGCTGCAGCTGTAATGCTGAACTGTGGAGGAGTGATGTAGGACTCATTACTGATTTACTGAAAACAAGCAAGGAGTGTGGCTGCCCCACTGTGTTATGGGCTAAAAAGAGGAAGTTTCACAGAAGATTTATTTGTTTGAGTACTGAGCTGTCATACTGGTACAAAGGGAGGCCATACTATCTGCCAGGATGGCTCTTCTTGGTTATCTAACCTTGAAGTCTGCCTAAGAATAGGTTTTGCCATGCTCTGGTGGTGTCACAAGGTCCATTTCTCAAAAAGGTTTGAAACCAGCTGCAGAAAAATTGTATCCAAGTTCTGCCTACATTAGCAGAAAAATTCAGCTTTGTGAAGTTTGTGCCTGGACTCTGTGTGTTTATTTTAGTTGCTAAAATCATTCAGTTTTATGTCTGTGAACAAAGAGTGACTCCAGTCTGTGGTCAGTCTGGGAATCAGCTAGGCATGTACTGAAGGAAAGTAAGTTTTGTTCTGAACAGATTTTCCTCACTAGTGAAGTCTTTCTGTTTTGCATTAGAGAAACTGTTTCTCGTATCAAGATGTTTTTCTCCACATTTAATTCATTTCTGGATGACAGGTTAATTGATAATTCTATATTTTTAAGAAATTCAATAGGCAAATCACATGGCACAATTATCCAGAAGACAAATTAACAGCAATGTATTTAATAACTTAGTAGCACATTATTAAAATGAAGGTGCTTTCCAAAGTGACTAGACATAGATACAAGATACCTGGATAAAAAGACTTACAACTGTAAATAAAGATTTAGTTGCAAGAGAACAGTGCCATTTTTCTTCTAGATTTTTTGCTTTGGCAGAGTAGTGAAGTGATTGGCTTTTTTGTTCATTGTTTTTATTTAAATGTGTTTATAGTACAGTTTTAGTGAATCTGAAATTTGTACTGATGGTATCACAAAGAGTTAATCAGTGTAACTTGTGGTATGTGCTGTTCTTGGGTCACCATTATCAGGAAAGTTCACATGGGAGTACAGACAGACACATTCCACTACATTGCTTGCAGTCCAAAGAGAAATGTATGTTAACTATGCAGGGCTGAAATGGCCCTTCTTGTCTTTCCACCATTAAGTGCTTCAGTACTTAGATGGAACATGTCCAGAGTCCAGGCAAAGAGTAGAAGGTACATGTAAGCTAAGAGTTGGAAATGTTCCTTCAAAACCCTATTTGAGACAAAGATTTGACTGCATTTATTACTGAATGTTGCACTTGACTTTAATTACATCCAAGTTTTCTTGAAGCCTCTCCATAAATTTCAGGTGTTTGAATTTTGGGATAAAGTTAATTCACCTCTGTCTCTGATGTTAGCTCTGTCTTGTTCTAAGGCTATAATGCATAGGCTTTCCACATGGGGAAAATTTTAGCTGTCATTCCAATACATACAGAATGTGCTCACATACTCAGTGTTTGTGTGTGTTTAATAGGTGTATATGGAGCAATAATGCAAATTTACTTGTAATTTTTCACATAAACATGCAGGAATTTTCTGGTTTTGCTCCGCTTTGACTCATTTACCAGAAATGACCACTTGGGAAGCTTGCCTCTCAATTTCCAGTAAACTGAATTTGTGAAAGGATAAAATTTACAGTATCAGATCACTTCTGTATTTCATTGTCTTTCTGAGTTGACACTTTTATCTTAGTACCTGTGATTTTTACTTTTAGACTAGTTGACTTTTAATAATGGGGTTGCCTTCTAGAAATAAAATTATGAGGCTATAATAATTCAGTAAGTTGGAGGACTTAGAGTTCAAATTGTAAGGAATGATTTTCCTTCTCTGCCAGTTCGTTAAGCTCCTTCCAGTATTTGAGAAGGAACATGATTGTTAAAATTAACACAGACAATTACTTTTGGTATATTTGTAATAATGGACAGAGATACAAGTCTTGAAGGTTCTTTTTAATTGTGGGTCAGAGTTTTATAATTTTAAACAGCTCATAGAAGAATCCAAGGATGTAGAATTTTGTATCTTTGTTACCAAGTTTTTCTACTGGATATTGTTTGATAATACAAGACAGTTGAGTGCTCCTCTGTGTTCCTTCATGTTGAAAGAGAAAGAACTGCTGTATGAAGTTCCAGGCTAGCAATAAATATTTAGTTTTATATTGAGCCAGATCATTATATTCTATGACTGGAAAACAGTAAGACACTGTGAAATTTGATGATGCCTTTGAGGACATTGAGAAAGTGAACTGCCTTACAGCAGGCTTGTTAGTCTTAACACTTTGTGGGGTCTGACCTGATAATAAATGCTTAAAGAAAGAATTAAAGGAAGGGGGTATTATTTCAAAGTTAGAACTGGAGTGATTAATCTCATATTTATGTTTATTTTAAATAATTTTTTGAGGCAGAGGAAATGCATTGTGTCAAAACTCTGTCCTTGGATAAATATTTTGTATGACCTTTATATTGGAAAATACTGTGCTAAAGCGTATGGAATTTTGAAAGTTATGGGATGGGCAAGGAGTTGGCTTGAGAGGTGACAGTAGGTCTTGCTGAAAACGAGATGTTAAACAGTGCAAGGACATTATTGTGTTGCTACTGAATCTTTTTCAGTAAATCAAAAATGTGAAGTTTGAGACATTATTAACAATAAAAAAATACAGGTAGCAAGCAGACTATCTTGAATAAGGAGTAATTGCAGTGAGGGAAATCAGTAGTGTAAACTAATAGCTTTATAAGATGAGGTAATATTTTTTTAAGCTCAATTTTCAGTTGCTAACAATAGAGGAGGAGAACACTGGTAGTTTGCAGGCTGAGCTGATCATGTGTTGTCATTCTGAAAAAGGTGAGTGCTGTTATGCATTAGGCAGGATTCTTCAGCCAGTGTCAAGGAAGTATTAACAGTGTTAATCTTGGCATTGAGGCCACCCCCTGGGGAATGTCGTATGTGGATCCTGGCTACTTGCAGACAAAAGAGGGAAATTCCAGTCAGGCAGGCATAGAAAGTAAAACTAGGATGCTCTGCAGAAGACTGGGCCTTAGGAGAGAAGAGGCTGTTCTGTTTATTCTAGGTGAATGAAATCTTCCATACTCTGAATAAGAGCATCATGTGGGTAAATAAATTCCAGTAATACAAAAAGATACAGTTAGCAGAAGACCAAATAAAGTGGTTGTGTGTAGAATTAGTGTGGAAATGAAAAGAAAGTTGTAGCACTTTGTTCAAACTCATACGTGTTTTGGGACCAAAGGACACAGTCTGTTTGCTTGTGGATGAGTGTTACAGACTGAATTAGGAAAGGATTATCTCAAACAGCACATGAGGGGTGGTGAGTATTGTGTCTGAAGCGAGACTGAATTTGCAAAAGTTTAGGTGGTGTTTAACTGGGAGGTTGTTATTGCCAGAAAGTGGGGGCAAAACTCTCCAAAGAAGGAGAGGGACAGGCAGAGGTGCAACATGTTGCACTGTCCTCTTAAAGTGTCTCTTTGTACTACTTAACTTGTAGAAGCTAACAAACTGAAAATCTTTACATGCATATTTATACCTTCACTCTAAAGAACTAAGAGTCTTACCTTAAGTTTATGCAGTCCTTAGGACAGTGAGTCTTGATCACCCCAGCTTCTAGGCATTCCTTGACATTAAAAAAATAATAAAGAGATTTTTTTTTCCTCTTCACAATTGTTTAACTTACTAGACATTGAACTTGACTGATCTAAATTCCCTAAATATAGAAGAAAATGTTAGAATGTAATAGGTGCTAATTATGATTGCTTTAATTATTAATTATTATTTAATTATTAATTTTTGGCCTATCCAACATAAGTTAGAATTGATTTGAAGACAGATTTAAAGGAAGGTGAATCGTGTGGTTATGAGGTGGCTGATACAAAGCGTTTAACTGTTCAGAATAAGGGTTGGTAGGTGTTGTGAAGGTGAAATAAATGGAAAATTGTTTTCAGAGTGGAAACAAGCAAACTTCTTGAAAACGTTTCTTTTCAGTAGAAAACTTGGAAATTCTTTAAATTATCCTTAAGAGCTTCTGTCCTTGTAACAGTGTTGGCTAGTGAGGAGAGTGCATAATTTTTTTAGTCTCATTGTAGAAAGGCAAGAATTTTGTTAGGAGTGTCTTAGCTGCTTGCTCTAATGGTTGATGGGGTTAAGGAGAACTTGATTCTAATGCCCAGTATAGCTGAGCACTCTTTGTATTGTTTTGCCCTCTTCCTATGGCACAGGGGAGTGAAAATATGTGTTGTAATATTGACACATTGTAGTATTAGAATATGCTGTGGCCATGATCTGTATTGGAAAGGATGTCAAAATTCAAAAGCGGTGATGTGACATCCTTAGCCTGCCTCACTTTACACTTAGGTCTCAAAACTGTTTATGGGCAAACTAGATTGTGCAGCATGAGCTGTGGGGTCATTTTTAGGTATATAGGCTGAAAAGTAATTCAGGTGTTTCTTAAAACAATGCTAAAGCAAAGGAAATAAACATGTCCTTGAAAAACAACAAAACCCTTTATCTTTGGAAATTTTAACAAGAAGACTTGAACAATTTAAAAGGACATTTTATACTTAGCTTAGATTAGTGAATGCTTGATCTAGGCACTGTGAAAGCAACTTTGTGCATTTAAGAACAAAGGGCAAGAACTGTACCCACATAAAAGTAGTGTTGGAAATTATTTTTTTCTATGAAACATGGAGAAGAGGAAGAGAAGTAAATAGTAGGTATGTAGGTAGATGAGTTTAGTACTGGCTGAGCAGCTGGGTTTAGGATTAGGAGACCCATGGGAACATTGCAAAGAGAGAACTGTGACTGCTGAGCAAGAATATCATAGCAGGGAGCTTGCTTGTCTTTACAGGGAAGCAATGAGAAGGCTTAGCAATTCATGTATACTGGGGAAGAGGGGGTGAGGAGAGAGAAGGTGGAGGCATGTAAATTGGGATGAAGGAGTGGAAGCATGAAAAAGAGAAGGGAATCAGGAGATAATGCTGTTGCAAAGAAAGGAGACTGAAGGGAATAAAAAATGTTGAAATTCAGACCAAAAATTAGCAGAAGAATCTGCCCTCTGTGGTCTTGTGCTGCCCAGTTTGAAAGGAAGCCAGAGATTCCAGGGCACCTTCTTTCAACAAAGTATCTGTCCCAGCCCCTGTAATTACTGGTTTTAGTCACAATATAACTTCAGTTGCTCAAGACGTGGCCCTTAGTGCCATGATATAGTAATTGGAGTTGGGTCAGGGGTTGGACTCGATGGTCTTGGAGGTCTTTTCCAACCCAGTCTATTCTATGATTCTATTTAGGCCCTGTCGAAAGTATGCAGCATAGGTGGTGCAATTGTTCTTGTTTTGAAGGTGCCATGTGCTGTCTCTTGAAAGTATTTTAATGTTCTGCTTTTAAAAACCCAACCCTGGGGAAATGAATATGGTATGTATACTAAGGCTGTGCTAAAGACGAATTTATACATGTCAGGAAATTCCCCTTGTTTCAGAGGGTTAGGGTGGCATTTGCTGTTTTCATAGGGCCCTTTTGTGTACATATAGGGATAATGTTTAATGGACAAATCTCAGTCTTTATTGTGGAGGCACTTTCATTGGTTTGTGCTGGGCAGAACTGCCTGACAGGTGCATGGTGCCATAGCTTTGTGTGACAAGGAATGTATGGTTGCATGGTCCTTACCTGTTGCTGAAAGTTTAGTTTCTAACCTGGATTCTAGGCCTATGATATTTCATTAAAAAATGCTGGTTGATCTATCGTGGTTTGACTATCCTATGAAACAGTAGCCTGTTTGAAAGAAGAGGAGTGTGAATGTGCAATTGGAGAAGAAGGAAGGGACAGAGCTGCTGCTTTTAGTGTCCACACAGCCCTACAGGCCTGAGTGGACTCACAGTTATTACCAGACCTCAACTGTTTGTTGTGAAAGTTAAGCAAGATGGGAGACTGCTAGAGGGGAAAGAGTAGTCTCAACAGTCGAGTGTTGCCTACATTGTTTTCTGCACCTGTTACTTTACTCCAGAAAAATAGGCACAGTTTTTTCACAGGAGGCCGACAGCCTGAGCGTTCAAGTCACAAATAAGATGCTAGGAGTTCTGCTCTAGCAGTAGAAAGTGTTGTATAATATTCCATACTCCAGAACAAGGTGGGCCAAGTGGATGTCCTTAGCTTGAATTGTTGTTTTTCTTTTCCTGCCTTTTTAAGTAGGAAGAGTGCTTCTATGAGATAAAGGAAGACTATGGAATATATTACAGTTTAAAGCACTCAATCACAACAGTGTGGTGTCCTATTAAAAAATAATAAAAATCTGTCTTCTGAATTGGACTTACTAGACTTGTATAATAAAAAAGGTCTAAGCAAAGAATTGGGTTGGCTTATTAAGTAAACACTCTTATAAACTGAGCAAGATGGGGGCCACCCACATAAATATTGTCACTATCATGCTTGTATATTAAGTCCTTTGTTTCACAAGATTATTTTTTAAAATAAAGAAATTTATTCAAAAAATTAGAACTTGATGAAGCCGGAGCTTAAGTTTTCAGAAATTTGTTCCAGAACAAAGTGCTTGTCTTTTACAGTCTAAATAATTTTTTCTCTGGTTGTTTATTTTTTTTTGTTGTTGTTGTTTTTTGGTTTTTGTTTTGTTTTGGGGGTTTTGTTTGCTTGTTTGGTTTTTTGGTTTGGGTGGCTTTGTTTTTTTTTTTTGTGTGCCATTTGTTTCTGCTTTTAAGGATGAGATTTGGAAAATTTAGTTTTCTTTGATTTTTGTTGAATAGAAAAGATACGAAGCAAATTGGTCTGATTTTTACTCTGTCTAGCAATTCTGCACCTAAAAATCTAGAGCTAAGATGCTATACAGCTTTGCAAGTGAGGTGGGTTGACCCTGGCTGGATACCAGTTGCCCTCCAAAGCTGCTTTATCACTCCTGCCTGCAACTGGACAGGGGTGAGGAATTATAGCAAAGGGTTCATGATTTGAGATTAGGACAGGGAAAGATGACTTGCTAAATACTGCCATGGGCAAAACAGACTGAACGTGGGAATATTCACTAAATTTATTACTAACAAAATCAGAGTGGGATAATGAGAAGTAAAATTAATCTTAAAAACATCTTCCCCCCACTCCTCCCTCCTTTCCAGGATCTCCCTCTTCTCCCCCAGCAGTGCAGGGAGACAGGGAATGGGAGTTATGGTTAGTTCATCACATTTGTTCCTGCCACTGCTCAGTTAGAAGAGTTTTTCCCCAGCTCCAGTGTAGCGTCCCTCTCATGGGAGACATGAGACTTCTCCAATGTAAGTCCATCCCCTGGACAACAGTTCTTCATAAACTGCTCCAGTGTGGGTCACTACCATGAGGTGTAATCCTTCAGACACAGGATACTCCAGTGTGGGACCCCGAAGAGCCACAAATTCTACCAGGAAATTTGTCCCAGCTTGGGCTCTTCCCCCCATGGGTTAGCAGGTCCCAGCCAGGAGCCTGCTCCAGCACAAGTTTCCCATGGGTTCACAGCCCTCCTTCACACATCCACTAGCTCTGGTGTGGGTTTCCTCCACAGGCTGTAGGTGGATCTCTGCACCCCTGTGGACCTCCATGGGCTGCAGGGACACAGCTGCCCCACTGTGGTCTGCACCATGGGCTGCAGGGGAACCTCAGCTACAGCACCTGGAGCACCTTCTCCCCATCCTTCTCCACTGACCTTGGTGTCTGCAGGGCTGTTCCTCTCACATATTCTCACTCCACTCTTCTCTGGCCACAATTATATCTGCACATAGTTTTTTCCTTCTTTAATATGGTATCACAGGGGCATCACTATAATTTCTGATTGACTTGTCCTTGGACAGTGGAGGGTCCATCCTGGAGCCAGCTGGCATTGGCTCTACCAGACATTAAGCAAACTTCCAGCAGCTTCTCGCAGAAGCCACCCCTGTAGTCCCCCTGCTACCAGAACCTGGCCACACAGACCCAGTACAAAAAGCTATTTATTACTTATTAGCATATTTAGGACTGCAGTCTTATTGAGGGGATTTTGTGTTTCTTTTTATGGCTGGTGGTTTGTGGTTGGTTTGTCTTTTTTTAAAAATAGGATTGGTTCACAGTGTTCTTTGATAGAAGTTAGTTAATCTGTTCTCCACAATGCCGTGGCATGGAGATCCTTTTTTCGTTTGGGAAAAATTATACCTTACACTTCTGATCTCTGCTGCCCGTGTAATTTCCTGTTGCACCAGTTCTTCTCTGATACCTGTCATGAGAGACATCTAGGCAGAAAATGGGGTCACTGAATGACAGCTGAACATGTGAAGGCTGAGAGGCAGGTGAGCATGCAGGCTGAAGTACAGGATCTTAATGTTGGAGCACAGCATCATCCTCCTTTTCTCCCCATCCCAGTGTACACTCATTTGCCTTTCGGAAGCTGATGTGGAAACAGAGAGTTCTGGTGTTGACAGCAGGGGCCAGAGCAGCCCCATGTGTCTGTAAGCCATCCCTGCAGCCTACCACTCCAGAGAAGGGCATTGCTCCCACTGTGGGCAAGAGAGAGGCGATCTGCTTACAATTAAATTGCTGCACCCACCTCAAGGTGTGCAATACACGTCAGTTCAGATTTGGAAATTTCACATGCTTAATGTATTTTGGAAAGAAAACCAAATGTTTATCAGAATAAAGTTTTTATTGCTGAGAAACTTTGAGCTGATGAATTAGCAGCTATTTTTATTCATGAGTTAAATTTAAAAAAAGATATTTCAGTTAATTGTATCTTAAAATGTATAAGCGCTGCAGAGTTTACCTTCTAAGGTTTTCTCGTTTTCAGAAACAAGACACTGGACAGATTTTGTTGGATATGACCTATAACCAGTTGGGTGTGACGGAGAAGGAGTATTTTGGTTTACAGCAAAATGAAACATCAGTAGATTCACCTGTAAGTATAGTTAATAATAAATGTGTGTGCATGTATATGTATGTATAAATATATACACGTATATGCATACACATATATGTATATACACATATTCATGCACACACATGCACATAAAGAAACAGTATTTATTTGTAAATATTTTTAATCCATCTAATAGTTTTTCATTTCACAGCGATGGCTTGAACCAAGCAAACCTATTAGAAAACAGTTAAAAGGTAAGACTTGTTTTTAATATCTTGATTGTAACTTTGTAGTCCTGGTTTTGTGTGTTCTCATGATTAGAACACATGCAGTTTGTCCAGATAGTAAATGTTCATCAGGAGCAAGTCTTATCTCTGCCAGTCTGTTCAACAGAGCTTTCTACTACTCCTTACTGCTACCTGACCTGCTAGGTCACTAACCTTGATGTTGTAATAGCATCTACACCTGGCTTCTGAGCAGTGTTAGACATCATGGCCATGAAAGCAACAGTCATATAGTTGTGCCAGTGAACTCCTCCTGATAGGGAAGAAAAAGAAGAGGGGATTTGATTGAGGGAAGCATAGCCTGTTTCGTATATGGGTTCTGGCAATATCTTGTTTCAAGTACAGCAAGAAAAAACAAATTTTTGCTTTTTTAATTAAAAACTAATAAAAAACCAACACACACTTCCAAGTGTATGTGTTTTTCTAGTGTGTCTGGTTTATAAGCAGCTTTGGGTAACACAGGATGCTTACCAAGAAGTAGAGACGGGCCAGCACGATGGTGCCAGATAGCAGCTTAGGAGGACTGAGTGATACTATCACAATTTATGCTGTGGCACTTGAGCTATGCTTTTCAGCTCTCCTATATTTCTGCCCTGTGTTACAGATTATGTTTTTTCAATTCATTTACAAAGTTGGTATGGTGAACTTCTGTGATGTCAGGTATTTATAGGTAAGATAAAACTGAGCGTTATCCCAACTGAGACACCTTAAGCATGTTTGGTTCTTTTGTCTCTTCTAATACTTATGAGGCAAAGGTACCTTTATAATGCCTTTTATGCAAAGTACTTTAAATGAAAACATTACAGCATTTGAGTGTTTTCTTAAAGTTGGTGTTAGGGGATCAGGAGAGACTTCTCATGGTTTCTTTTAGTTTTGTGAGAAAAATACATGAGACTTCCATATGGACGTTCATGTAATTTTTAAACGTTCATGTATGTTTTAAATACAGAAATCAAAACCCTTTTCTGTTTTAAACTAAAAGTTTTATTTGCTCTTCTAAAATATTGCAGGAGGTTTTCCCTGCACCCTTCGTTTTCGTGTAAGGTTTTTTATACCTGATCCTAACACACTTCAGCAAGAACAAACCAGGTAACTCCTCTTTGATGTTTGCTTCCATGAACTAGGAATGTGTAAAGCCCTCCTTTCACATGTCCATAACTTGGCAAACTATGCTTTATTACATAAATAACTTTGTATAACTCTTAATATTAAATGTGTTTGTAATGTACAACTTGATGCAATGGTCATGATGAATGGTTTCTGCTACACACGGCCTACAGCTCCAAAATACAACTGGAATATAAGCAAGTACAAAGATGTCAGTTGGTTTATTTGCACCTTAAATTATTTGGGTTTTTTGAGCCTGCATGCACTAGATCTATCTTAGAAGTTTTATATCAACATTGAGTCAGTTTTGAACATATGCAGTAGATTTAACACAGAGGGCGTGGGAGGGTGGGGTTTATTTTGTTTCAGGAAGAACAGACGACAGTTCTTGTTTCTTAGTTTGCCCATTACTTGTAACATGCAAAGATCTGTAATGCTTTGGTTTACAGTAGATCTTTTCTTTTTAATCTGTCTCTGAGTTTTTGGGGTGGTGGGGTACACGAGTTATCAACAATTTTCAATTAATTTGTCACAAGATTTTAAAAGAATACTTGTTTTGTTCAGTGCCTGTGATATGGAATTCAGAATTTGAAGGCACCCATTAATCTGATATTTTTGTCACATTTTCACTGCTTGTTGATTTCAGTGTCTTGAGAATATGAATAGCATTTTAAATTATATTTCTTGTGGAAAACTTAGCTACTGACCTGTTTGGGTATTTGTTAATCATGCAGTTTTAAGCTGCTCTGCAGTTTAAAACTGAAATTACTCAGTGATCTGCTCTTTATGGTTCTTCATATCCCAACTCTTCAGTGTCACTATAAAGTATAACAGTGTAACTTGATTGGGATTTGGGTGTTGTGTTTTGTTGTTGTTTTTTAATGTTGCATTCAAAGTCAATATTCCAGGAAGAAAGAGAGCCCAGTTCTGTAGTGGTTTGGGTTTTGTAGCGTTAATTGTGACATTATTGCTATGGTCCTGGAGTTGCAGTACAGACTGCCAAAGATCCTTAAAACTGTTATCAGACTCAGTGGGTGTATGATTGCATATTTGTCAATGCCACTAATCTTTATTAATCTGTTTTATTAGATTTCCCAGCAAACTATATAAATAAAACTAATATATGTAGCCATTTACACCATACCTTTTAAAAATAAATGTACATTTTTTTTCTTTTCCAAAAATACCTTTTCTAGGCACTTATTCTTTCTGCAGTTGAAGATTGATATTGCAGAAGGAAGGTAAGAAGAATAATCTTCAATTTCTCTGTAATTCTTTTAAAAATAAAATAATAAAGCCCTTTTCTGAAGGTATTGTTGCTATAAAATGTGCTCCATGAAACATCTCTTTAAAGGAAAATCAAATTGCTAGGAAATGTTACAAATTGTTACATACCTCACTTATTAGGAACATTTGAGAAGTCTGTTGTCATTGAGCTGTAGGAGATGCCATGTCTGCAGGCACAATGTCAGGTGCAGAGATATTTATGCAAGGCTTGACGTGCCAGGCATGGAATTCCAAATGGGACCCACTGTCCATTGTGGTAAGCAGGAGAGAGTAGCAAAGAGCAGTTAATACTATCATTTCTTCTGATTTCAGGGTTATGTTACCTATATGGTGGGTATATACTCAGTAGTTCTTTTGGCTGCAATTCCTGGCTGTTGGTACATTAAAAAAAAAAAAAAAGGAGAAAGATAGTCCAAGTATTTCTGCCAAATGTAAATTGCCTTTAGGACTTGGTTTTTTTCTTCTATAGAGTCAGTTTTGGTCATAAGGTAAGAGCTGTCTTCGTGGTCGGCACTGGCTAATTTTAGTGTTTCTGTCTAGTTTTAAATACAGCAGAATGCAACTATCAAAGTAATGTCCAGAGTCCCAAAAAAATCCTTCTCCTTTTTCTTTTCTGAATAATCATCTAGCAAGAATTTGAGCATATTCTTTTAGAACTACTTACTTCCATTCAGTTAAGAAACTGTTTAATGTCCAATCCTACTGTGCTTTGACAATCAAACATAGTAAGAAAAAATACTCTTTGAAGATAAACAAGTCTTCATATACTGAACTAATTGCAGAGACATTTTGTAAGTAATTTATACAGTCTGTATATGTAATTAAAAAGTATTTTTATATAATATTATATTTAATAACTATATTATTATATAACATAATAATTGTATATAATATTATGTATTGTAAATAACAATATTTCCCCTCCTTTCCAGGTTGTCATGCCCCATTAGTTCTGCTGTTGTCCTGGCATCGTATGCAGTACAATGTAAGTAATAAACAATCATTATTTTGCTAGTAAATATATTTTACCAACGACCTTCTCTGCTGTTTGGCACTGGAAAATCAGGAGAGATTTATTTCTTTATTTGTGTGGAGTATTCAGCATTCTATGGGTGATGTTTTGTAAAGAAGGTTCAGATTATTAAAGCAGCTTTCAGACAACCTAGACAGAAAAAGTGTACCTGTTAGGCCTGTCAAAAAGTAAAAAAGTTGATACAAGGGTAATATTGTTCTTATTTATGTGTGCTTGTACTGCTGACAAAATAGTCAGGTTTGCGTTGTCATTGGAAACAAAATAGTGAAACTTACTGTGTATTACAATAGCTATGGGAAAGCATTCCAGGGGAATAAGTGGCCATCTGGAGAACAGTTAAGAGTAAGGTAAACTCATGATTGAGAAATTACAGTGTTTTTATGTAATGGTTTTTTATGGCATTTGGTTTGTTAGTTATATAAAACTGGCCCTTTGCAATACATTTAAGGTGACTCTACATACAAGAACTTATATCCTTCTCATGTGCCTGTAACTGGGAAAAAAAATACTCAAAGGATGATATTAGGAAAACATCTTCTGTAGGAAAACCAAAATGGAGTCCGATCCAGTGCCTCACAAGCATACTGGACAGATAGTGAAAAACAGATGGAGGAAGACCTTTCTCATTAAACAAACAAAGAAAAAAAACGTGGGGGTTTGATGAAGTTTGCATATTTGTTAAAAAAGTTGTCAGGGGAAAGTATGTTTAGAATGGTCGTGTAATTATTTGGCTGAATCTCATTTCTTTATGGAAGGCTAGCAAGACGTACAGAAATGATTGAGGTAAATTTTGTTTGAAATAAGGAGCAAGCTAAACAATTTAAATGTGGGTTTCAAGAGAATGTGATAAACTATTGGTATCTATTAAAATCCTAAGTAGCTATAAAACATTAACTTTTATGTTTTTTATGTTTAAGCATGTCAGATGTTGCAACCTTTCATAATACGGAATTGTAATCACATTCAAGCTCAGTTAGAAGAATTGAAACCAGAACAAGTTTTCCATAGGAGGTTGCAGTCTCAGTTTTGTTGCCAAATGAAATGCATCCTGCTCTGGTGTTCCTGAAGAACAATAAGGGTACTTGAAGGCTGAAACACTCTGAAGTGTTAGGACTGTTAAATGTACTATTGCTGACCAATTGTGCTAAAGCTCAAAAATGCAAAGGGGCACTGAAGAATGCAAATATCTTATCACAAAGTAAAATTAATCATGCCACATCTAGTGTACCACAAATCCCAAAGTAGTTCCTGTTTCCCCTTCAGTTCTATGACTGTTACTTTTTAGTGCTTAGGATACCTACTAATGCAGTTGTCTATACTAAAGGGGAATGACAGAAGGACAGTGAAGATTGTCAAAGGGTGCTAGTGTTTTAAACTTTCAAGGCAGATTCTGGAATTTCCCATCGACCTATTTGCCTGGTTTTCCTAACTCATAGATAGCGCTGCTATTAGCAGGGGGGGGTTGTGTTTGTTCAGTTTTTCTTTTGTTGTTGTTGTTCTGTGTTTTTTAATTAAAAGAAAGAACCCACAGAAAAAACACAAAGCCAAAAAACCCCCTAACCTTTCCTTTTTAGCTCACTGATGTCCTTTTTGTTGCTGTTTGTATGATACCAATATTTATTCTCTGCATTCATAAAGAATGAAACATTTAAGAAAAAGATTTATTCCCATAAAAAAAATTTAAAAGTTTTCGTTTTGCTACGAGGTTGTTCCTGTTTACCTAAACGTGATGGCATAGGAAAGACTTTCTGAGATCTGAGGATCTGTGTCCTTATTGAGTTATGTTTGCTGGGATTCTTGTCAACCAAAATTGTTTTAAATACTGTTCTATTACTGTTTTAATTTCTAATCATACTTAGTAAGGAGAGTGGAAGTTCTTGGATATTAGGTATCTGCTTATGAAAAATCCATTGTCTGAAGCTACCATGAGTTGGTTCTACCCGAGCTGTTTACTACCACTTCTTGGTGACTTTCAGGGTGCTCTCTCCTTCTGTAACTTCCCTTGTATGCAGAAGGGGAAATTGTTGTTTGACGAACTTGTGGGTTATTTATTTAAAAGGTGTAGCAGTTGTCACTGATGGGAGGGCTGAAGCAGATGTTTTTCATTGTACATGAAGGCTGGTGTTTGGTATTTCCACTCTTTCTTCTTAACTATAGTTTTTACATGTGCCAGTTGTATGGTTGACCTTCACAGGTCTGAGTTTTGCAAAGGGACAGTTTTTGGTCAAATCTTTTGTGCCACTGGAATGCTCCTTCTCTGTACTGCCCTTTTGCAAGTATTAGGGTTCAGCACTATGGTTCTGAAGTAAAGTTCTGACGTGTTATTCTTCACTGCTGTAGCACACCCTGTGTTGCCTGGTGGTGCTAACTTACAGGGGAATGTAAGTGGGTGTGATTACTGTGTCTAAATAACGTGACTAAACCTGATTGTGAATGCAGTTCAGACAACTCAGAATAAGTTCTTAGTATGTTATCAGTAGTGTGCTTTGTGACAAAATGATCACCAGATTTCGAAATCCTTTTTTTAGGAAGAATTTGTTAAGCTACGTTACAAATCATTTCAAAACTAAGTCAGAAGGATACTCTCATACTGAAAAAAATCTAGTGATAAAGTGTACATCTTGTTTTTTACTAGTGTAAAACAGGAATGTTGTACAGTCTATAAAATTAAATAAGGAAACCTTTACAGTGTGTCTATTACTTTTTTAATTTAAAATGTCACAAAGGTGATTTAGCGGCACTTGTTTTCTATCACTTCAGGTAGTAAACTACTGTTTTCAGGCCATTTTTTAAATGATTAGCTACTGGTATGTAAGAAGTCCCATGGATTTCATAAGAATATGCTCTTATGTGCATAAATCCATTGCCAAATTGGGACTTGAATCTAAAGCACAGCAACAAAGCCCACAAGGATGTTATGAATGCTTCTAAGCTTGCTTTTTCCTGAGCATCAGTTGCTCTTGTCTCCTGTGATATTGTTGCCCTCGTAGCTCTGCTTTGAGAACCAGAAAGTTTCTCTAGCAGACTGTTATTTGTCTTTGAGAGTTTGTCCAGAAAGAGATTGACTGGTTATTTGGGATTCAAGTGGACTTTAACTTCTTCTAAGAAAAGGAAGGCTGCAAGAGTAAGGGTTCAAGGAAAGCTGAACTTAATATGCAAGTCCTCAGGAACTGGGCATAAGAGAGTTAGAATTTTGAGAATACCAGAAAACTGAGGTCCCAGAAGAAGAGTTGGGCTGTAAGATTTAGAGAAACATCAACAGTAGCTCCATGGTGAGAGTCACACCACATAATTCCCCCATCGACTTTCTTTTTGCCTGACTCTTTCTTCTAACTTGCCTTCGTTTTGCCTTCCTTTCTTTGTATAGAAATCAGATTGAAACCTCAGACTTTGTAGTTTATGGAGACCTGCCTCATTTCATGGCTAGCATTTGGGGATTTTCCTCTGTATGTGCTCCCCACCCACGCTTTCTGAAGTGAAATAGTGCTCAGAAGGACATAATCTAAGCTGAGACATTTGCTTAGAGGTCAGTCAGGTTTCTGCTACTTTCTGGGGCATCTGTAACCCTTATGCCTCAGAATCAAAATCAGACTGGATGAATAAGGAGAACTTTGAGCCTCAAGTTGTGCCAAGGAAGTTTTAGATTGGATATTCGGAAAAATTTCTTCACAGAAACAGGTTGTCAGGCTTTGGAACAGGCTGTCCAGGGAAGTAACAGAGTCACCCTCCCTGGAGGTATTTAAAAAACATGTAGAAGTGGCACTGAGGAATGTGGTTTAGCAGTGGACTTGGCAGTGCTGGGTTAATGGCAGGACTTGATGATCTTAGAGGTCTTGTCCAACCTAAATGATTCTGTGATTCTAAAATGACTAGTGGTGAGTACTGAGAGACAACATAAATAGCAGAAGATAAATGCATTGGTTCTGCAAAACCTTGTAACGTTTTGGGAGTACTGATAGCTACTCCCTGAAGTCTTTTATCACTATAATTTTTCAAAATGTACTTTGGATTACACTTTGCTTTTCTCATTAATTTTTTTTTTGATAGTGTCAGTATAGTTTCTGAAGTACATATTGTATTTGAGATGCAGAAAAAGCGACTCAATATAACTTACATTTTCTAATCTGTTTCTTCCTTTTTCTTGTGATTATTTTTTATATGTTGTTGTTTAACTGTGTCTGGGGTTTGAGCTTCTGGTTTTTATTTTTTTAATTCTTTTAATAAAGGACATTACAATGACTGGCTCATTTTTCATTCTGGAGTTGTAAATAACTTGGAGACCACCATTGTGTATGCATAGTTTTCTTCCCCCCTCCCCTCCCCAAAAGTGTTCCTTTGTTTTTATTAATGCCTAATTTCTCATTCTGTCTTACTGCAAAATGACCAGCTGTCGTAAGTGGTCATAAGCAGCTATTTACAGTCATGTCTAGGCTGGACATTTTTTTAAGGGCTCTTGAGTGTGAGGCATTATTTCCTTTTATAAAACAAGTTAGTTTGACCCACACGATAGCTAGTTCTGCTTGTCCAGTAGCGACATCAAAATTACTTACTGGCTGAGTGGGTTAGTGCTCATGCTCTTGTTCTTAATTGGATATAGGTTCCATTTGCTGAAACACCTTTCCTTCTCTCAACATTCCCTTTTGAGGGTTTTGGTCCTTTTACGAATTTCTCTCTGAAAACAGTTTTAAACACAGTTTCTTTAAGTGCTACATCTACGTGGATTGTGCTCATTTCAATGAACCTTTTTAGTCTTTCTTTAATAATAATCTATGTTTTTATGTTCCTTTTTAGAAACTGAATTCTGCTGTAGCAGATTATTTTCTGATTCCAGAAGCATTTTAGTACCTGAATACTTTGTAGTTACTGTTGAGAATCAGTAACTGCTTTGGTTTATGCTATGCAGTTCATCTTTCTTCTCTACTGAACTATTTGATTTGATTCTTTTCTGGTGCACTTCTTAGGTCTTTAGAAAGTTGATATTAAAGTCGTTTTCAAAGACTAGCTTTTGTAGGCATGCCTTTGGACCAAAGTGTCCATATTATTTATAATTGATTTTCCATCACGGTTGCCCCATGAGCCATTCATACATTTCCCTTCTCTCATCTGTAGTTACTTGAAATGCCCATATGCAGAAATAGGTGCTATTTCTTTGTACACAAATTTTGTTTGAATTATTATTTACAATCAAAGTCTGTAGAATTGGAGACCCACTTTTCCTCTCTAGAATTGGAGACCAACGTGTCACCTGTACCTTGAAGAACATCACATTTATGGGAAATAGAAATCTGTCACCCTTTAAGTTATACAAAGCTAAAGACATATCTTTTCTAAATTATGTTTTCAAGGGCTGTAGAATTTGGGCCAGATTGAAAGGTAATATTTCGGTACTGTTAGCATTCAAAATAACAACCAAATTAATTTCTAAACTAGAACCAAACAAATAATTATTTTGGTCATGTAGTAGAAAGCTTGGATATCAACAATAACTTCATATAAGTAAGAACCACAGACCAATTTGGCTTGGAAGGGGCTTCTTCAGAGTCAGATCAAGATGCTCAGAGTCTTTCCAGTTCAGTTTTGCATTTCTAATGCTCCAATTTCTGCTGTCTGTCATTGTTTCAGTTTGCAAGTCAAAGACTCAAACTGTCTTTGGTGCACTCTCCACCTGGGGTAGTGGAGTACAGAAATGAGATCAATGCTACCTTAGTCTAGTATATAAGCCAACTTACCAAAGAATTCTTGGAAGAAACTACTATAAATGAAGCCTCAGCAAGTACTATAAGAGCATCAATGGCCTTTTTTTTGCTTCCATATGTGTCAGATATTCCCTCTATAAAGATCTCTTTTTTTCCCTTTTTTTTTCAGTCTTCTTCTGAAGTTCAGCAATATATCTACTACTCGAGCTTCTCTATCTAGGGAAGATGCATCTTTACCCATAAAATTCTTATTGAAATCCATCAGTGCTACATAAATACACTTCTTCCTGGTCTTTTCTTCCTCTGTATCATGATCTTATTAAAAAAAAATTAATTAGTGTTTTTCTGTAATGCTTTCCTTCACAGGAGTCTTTCTCCTGCTAGGAGAAAGAGACAAAAAAATGTATGCATTTGTTCTAACTGATTCTTTTTAAAAAGTCTGTAGAATAGATGGCTTGTTTAGGCTTCAATAAGGCATAGGCAGATCATATACTACATAAACGTGTATGATCTCAAGACTTTATTTGTGTTTCAAGCATTTATAAACTCGTATTGAAAGCTTGTAGAACTAGTGTTTTGCTATGCCAACATGGCTACTTGGCTATCGCACTCTTTTTTTACTAGGAGTTTTAAAACAAATGTCCTCTTTTTATTAAATATGGCCTTCTAAATGAATGGTTCATCAAATTCCTTTCTTTGAAGCCTTTCATATTAGATCTGACATTCAAATAATAGGATTTTATTTGTTTTTCTGACTCATCCTTGGTTCAGTTTTCTTTCATTTTACTCTGTATTGTTTCCCAGTTATAATGTATTAAAGAGCAGCAGTGAAGAATGGAGAAATGTGGAAGCATGGGTTTTTTTATACTGTAATTTTATTTTCACTGAGTCAGTATCTGCTGGGTTATGTCATCAGAACAGAAGCTATGTCGGGAGAAGCTCAGATTAGAAATAGATCTTTAATATTTTCTTCCCCTCTTCTCCTTCTAGAGAAGTCCAGTAAAGAGATAGAAACATCACAGGTTATCATTCTTACTGATGTCTTGATATGCCCTAACTTTTTTTTCCTATTTGGATAATTAAATCCTGCATGTGATCATTAGTCTTCCAAGATATTTAAAAATCAGCATTTATAGTTTCTCTTCAACTGTGACAGTTGTTTAGCGAGTTGGAGAAGCAAGTAGTACTCTAAATTGCTCCCCTTGTTGGCATGACCTCAGGTAGCTAGGAGGAAGAGGAAAAAAGACCAGAGCAACCTCCATATTTGGAATATGAGAAAGAAGGATCTACCTCATAATGTATGAAGGAACAGCAGTTGCCCCCTTTAGAGAAGGCAAAACTATAGTAAAAATATCTTTTCCTAGTGTAAATAAAATTGAAGGGGACAAATACATTATCTTATTCCTGGCAATCTGGGCTTTTCCCACTGACAAGACAGTAGTTCAAACTAGCTGCAACAAACCTTAAAAACGTAGATTATGTCACAGAAAATCTGGGTTGTGTTTATGACTAGTAAAGGAAAGAGTCCTCAGTCAAGTACTGTCATCTGTGAAATTGTGAGTTTTATTTGACACTCTTATTAGAATGCCTACTTTGTTCTAAAAGCTTTTAACTTTTGTTTTTATTGTTGTTGCCTTAGTCTTAGTCTTGGCAGACTTGGGCTTTTCTTAATATATAGATATTCTTAAAAATTATTTTGGCTTGTTATAATTCTGAATCTTCTGTCTTGTTTTTTTGGGGTAGGCTTTTTTTTTTGGTTGGTTTTGTGGGTTTGTTTGTTTTATTGTTGTTGTTATGATGATGTTCTTCAGATAAACATTACTTGACAGAAGTGTTCAAATATGTTTTGGTTCTAATGTTTTTCTAAGTTATTTAAAGTTCAGGTGCCCCTTAAATAAAAGGACTAGAGCAATGCAGGAACATCTGCATTCAAATTAAATTGCTTACTGTTTATCATTCATTTTTTTATTTAAATATTTCCCATGATACTGACAATTAGGTGAGCAACTATATTAGTTTTTGACCACATTTGCCTGGGAATTATTTTGTGTCACAGTAGTTCCATTTTCTGAGCCATAGAAATCATGCTTTTTTTAATATATAAGGGGCAAATATTAGTTATCACCTGCATTATGGATCTTCTGTAGTTGTTGTAGCTTTAAGTTATTTTTGATACACACCCCTTTCTCTCAACCTGAATCATTTAAATATTGCTTTTATACTTTTTTAAAATTTATTTTCTGGAAAATAATGTTAATGGTATTATTCCTAAAAGTATGTTCTTGAACCTTGATTTAGTTGAGGGGCTTTCTATGCTGAATTGCTTGTGGTCAATAAATGATTTTTTTTTTGTGTTAATTTGCAAGTTATACAAATAACTTCTGGGAAACTTCAGTTTTTACGTTGATTACTTCATGCTCTTTAGGAAAAATCAGATTAGTACAAGTTGGAGTGATTTGCTCATACGTACGTACCATCATTTTTGGTGTTTAATCTCCAACCATTTAATCAAAACACAGATTTCAAGAAATATGAGGCTCGAATCAGTTGCTTAATTGAAACTAGGTAAATTTGTGGCAA